>ML677348.1:1895513-2011297 GCA_007922305.1 Dermatemys mawii
GTTTAACATTATTGAACTCGTATTACAGTCTGTGTCATGTACAGAGTTGCGTTTACAGATTCCTGAAGGCATGGCCTGGATGGCTTTTTTCTACATGGCTTTGGTTAAATGACATCTGGAAGCAGCTTGATCTTATGCACTGAGTATGGATGGGACCGTGAGCCTCATCTGGCTGCAGTTTATTCCTCCTCTGCCACTGCTCTGGATCAGATAAGCACTCAGTAAAATAGGCCTCTCCTAGAGCCCCAAATTCAGGGATTATATGACATTGTGATGGGTTGGACCCCCCGCTATCTGGCATGCCACCTGATGTGCTGGAGTCTCACTGAGCCCACCCATTCCACCAGCCTGAGCTTCCTCACCCTGTCTATACTGTACCAGGCCCTCAACCCTTCTCTAGCTAGCACACACACACAGATAAGGCCACACCCAGCTGCAGACACATACCAAAGTCAGCTTTGTGTGAATGGATTCAGCTAGGAGATTCACCCAGTACTCATATGCACACCCACTTTTGGAGTAAACCCAAAATAATATTGTCTTGCGCTATGTAGAAAAATCTGCACAGACCAAGCTCATAAAAATCGCCCTGTTCCTCAGTGTGGAGAGAGAGATGCACAGTTTCTTGCCCCCCAGATATTAATTGCAGAAACTGAGTTATGTTATAAATAGGAAATAAAAGTTTAACTACCAAAGATAATTTTTAAGTGATTATAAGGGATAGCAAACAGTATAAAGCAGAATACTGAGCAAATAAAACAAAACTTACAAACTAAGCTGAATACCTTCAAGAAACAGGTTACAAAATGTAATTTCTCACCCTAAATGTTGTTTTAGGCAAATTGCTTAGAGTTCCAGTTATTTCTCTTTATAGACTGGACCTCTGTCTCAGGCTGGAGTCAATCCTGCTTTTCCCTTTAGGTGTTCTTAGTCTTCCTTCCTGGGTAGGCTATGGAGGAGAGTCCTGAATGCCTTCCTTCCCAGCCTCAATATAACTTACAAAGTCAGAAAGCCTTTGTTTCCAGTGGAAAAGCACCAGCAATGTTCCAAGTGATATTATGTACCAGGTGACATTATCACCTGAGCTTGACATGTCAAAGCAACCATGAAACAAGATTCATTTGCAATGTCCACAGGAAAGAACTCCAGGGAAAATGGGAGATCCACATATCGAAGACTCATTGTGTTTTCTTAATGGCTCGTAAAGTCTGGTTGCTTACTGTCTGGTGGGCGTTTCTACTAACAATTTTGTAATTGTTACATAGAAAATATTCCTAACTCTAAATACAGAAATGATACATATATACAAATTGGATAAACACATCCAGCAAATAACCACCATTCCAATGATACCTCACATGACCCCTCTTGCATAAAACACCTTAGTATTGCCATATTCATATCAGAACAATATTTCTATGAAGAATATGGGGTTAACATCACAGTGATGACATAACCATGGCATCATTTTCACTATGAACATTCTGGAAAGCTAGAGGAACAGACTATTGTCCCATGCTGTTTGCTCTACACAAGAGAGGAAGAGCAGTTGCTGCTGATCCACACACCTGAAGCCAGGGAGGAATGGACAGGTGCTGCCCTGCTCTGCCCAGCCACCTCTTCCCCTCCAAACATGCTAAATCTCCAAATCCCACCCCAACTGGCGTACATACAGGGGGAGACCATACTACTATGTCTGTCACCATTATAGCACTTGGAGCAGCTGGGGGGGCAGGGAGAGTGGGGCATAGAGCCCCAAACCACTGGCTCTGCTCCTCTCTAAGCATCAGTGGAAGGCAGAAGAGCCTCCAACTGCCCGTTCTGCCTCTTAGGGTACATCTATACTACCCGCCGGATTGACAGGTGGTGTTCGATGTATCGGGGATCGATTTATCTGGTCTCATCTAGACGCAATAAATTGATCCCCAAACGCGCTCCCTGTCGACTCTGGAACTTCAGTTCTGCAAGAGGAGGAAGCAGAGTCGACAGGAGAGCTGCCGCAGATGACTCGCCCCTGTGAGAACGGCCCATAAGTCGAACTAAGATGTTCAACTTTGGATATGTGAATAGCTCGAAAACCCCGCCCCCAGTGTAGTTCAACTCCCTCCAGCCCCAGACCTTAGTGTGTACTTAGAGGAAAGAAGAGGCCCTAGAAACATTGATTCTGTTGCTTTCCTGTTGGCCAGGCATGTTAGCATATTTGTACTGTTTCTTTAATTCCGTGTCAGGAAACCATCAAGAGTGGATGGGGAAGGTTCATGCCAAGGAGAAAAAGAGAGCGGGAGAGAGAGTGCAGCTTTAGGGATAATATTGTTTACTTTATTCTCAAAGTTGTTCAGTGTTAAGAGCAAAGAGACTTACCCACGAGCCCTTTACGTTATTCTGATCATGACAAGGAACCTTAACATGGACATTTATGCTTCCAGACCCATTTATACTAACTCAGTTGCGTAAAGGGGCCTTCATATGAATAAGGGTTAGGCCCTAAAATACCACAATGAATCACTCAGACACTATGGTGATGGGGGCCAGATCAGAATCTAGATAGATGCCTCTTGTGATTCTTTACCGTTGGCACAGAACATAGTGTCAGAAGGCAACAAGAGCTTAACCTCTGCCCAAGCATACCGGGCATCTGACCACAGGAGCTCTGGCAGGGGTGGCAAGGGCCACAACTTTGGTATGCACAATGGCTTGACAAACACGCCAGTCATTTTGTGGGTAAGTTCTTCCCTAGAACCCGAACCACAACAAAACTTAACGCAGAGAGCGTCAGATGATAGAGCAACTCACTAACAGATTATAACGGGAAATGAAGCTGAAAATAATTCTAATTCATTTGCTACTCAAGGATGCAACTGAAGAGTTATGGGATACAATTCAGAAAGGGAACATTTAGGCTGAATATCAGGATGCTCTTCCTGTAGGGAGCTCTATGAAAAAAGTGGAAAAATCTCCCAAGAGATTGCTCAAGATAGAAACAGAAGCTCCATCAGTTTGGATGTTTAAAACATCACAGCTCTACCAGTCACTTCTCTGTCAACCAGAGCTTAACCCAATTTTTCCTGTAAAATAGTCATTTAAAAATGCAATGATTTTAATTAAAAATCTTTCCGTATCACCACAGATTGACAGCAGAAAAGGTAGCATATGAGTTGTAAACCAAACAGAAGTTCTTTACAAAGGTGAGCCTCTAACTACAGGTTTGTTGTGTAGTGACGTATCGTCCATTGAGACTAATTGTATGGTAATTGCCTCTAATTTGATGTTTCATTTATATACAGAAACTTGCGGTTCATTCCAAATGATGATTTCATCTGTCTTAGCGGCAGACTGAAATAGAAAACCTTCTGTTGACTTTAACAAATGTGACTTCACAATACATTATTTTATTACTGTTTTGGTAACAAGGCATCAAATACCAATGATTACCCAGTAAAAACCATTTTAACTGCTTTTGAATGCATCTCATCATGAATGTGTTTGAAGGCTAAGAAATTAATGTGCTTTATTGAATGTGAGCAAAATGTTTTGCCAACATAAAGCAGCCCCCCTCCTCATACCTGGAGTGTTTAAAATTAAGTATACAACTATGGGTCATAAAATGAAAAAGATGCATATATTGACGACAGAGAAACTTTGAGTCAGTACATGGAGAGCCTGGAGAGTTGAATTTTGTTTGTTGCCATGACTATAACATACTAGCTATAATTTTTTAAAAAAACCCTTTAATGAAGCACGTTGCTTAATTCCCCAATGGCCTCATCTCAGTGACGTTTCAAGGTTAGGCATACTACCCACAGATGTTACCATAACGTTTTACTTCAGTTGTACTGATTGTACATTTCTTTGGACTTCACCCCTTCTGTGGATCTCTGGAATATGGCACAGAGATTGCTAGTTATGTGGCAATGGTCACTTGTGATTAATGTTCTTGATTGGCTAATAATTTCACACATTTTTATTACCCCCACTCCCCAGCCCCTTACGTGGTCCATTTGTCTCCATCAGTGATGTCTTGTCTTTTAGATGAAAGCTCTTTAGGGAAGGGACTATTGTTCTCCATGCGTTACTCCAATGGGAGAAACATATTAAAGCAAAGCATATCTATTCCACTGAGGAGATTTAAACTTCAAGGCTCCTTATAAGAAATGGAAAGGAAGGTGGATTTTTTTGCTGATTTTAAAATTAAGTAGGCAGCTAGTATTGTTATTAAAATTCTGAAGAACAAGTTTAAGCTTAGTTGTAACATGTGTTGTTTGCCTGGACTGCTCAAGACGTGAGTGCTGGTGTAGAAAGAACTCTGAGTTAAGTTCTTAAATACCTTCATGCTGTTTCACATCTGCTGCTCCTTGATGAAACATAGGAGCCTTGTCTTTAACAGTCTTTTTCAAAGTGATACAAGCTACAAAAGTGAGATCTTGGAAGAGTGTTGCCATTTTCATAATGTAATAAAAATACTGTAATGATAAATAGTGTGTATTAAACATGTCATAAAAACAAGTTTTGTATTTCCAAGATCATTAATTTATACTCAGGTAAAGGAGAAAATCCCTGGAAATATTCATTTTTAGGAGAATGTAGCAGGGTGATTACCCCGCTCTGGCCCTGAAGGGGTTAAAAGCAGCCCAGCAGCGGGCTGTGACTGGGGAAAAGTAGCCCAGCAGAGGGCTGCAGCAGCCACAGCTGCGAGTGGGTCAATTAGGGCCCAGCTGGCCCTTATAAAACGCTGTAGCCAGGAGCTCAGGCAGTCTCTCTCTAGGCTGGGAGAGAGCAGGGCCTGGCTGCCTGTCTGACAGGGTATGACGATAGAGCAGTGCGGGGGAAGGGACAGGCTGAGCTGGGGAGTTCAGGCCTTGCAACTTCCCAGGCTGCAGGCCTGATAACAAGGCCTAAAAAAAGTACTGGGGGTTAGGCAAAGGCAGCTGGCCCCAGACCCCCCTGGTCTGCGATGACTGGCTCTTACACTGCCATTTGCCCTAGGGAGCAGGGGCTTAATGATGACAGCCCAGACTGAGGCAAGGTGGGGCTTAGAGGGTTGGGGGTTCCCCAGGGAGGGGAGACCCACAGAAAGTGTCAAGGGGAACTGCCAGGGGGAAGTACCCCAGGTAAGAGGGCACCGGGGTCTGGGAGGAACATGGGGGCCAGTGGACAGCGAGACATCAGCCTGCAGAGGGTGCGCCGGAGGCTGAGAAGAGCTAATTCCCAGATGACCAGCAGGAGGTGCCACCAGGGTGAGTCATTGGGCTGCTACAGAGAGGGGTCGTGAGATTTGACATTTTAGTGAAAGGGATTCATGGGTTAGGAACCACTGGTCAAGCAGCTTGCTCAGGAAGGACAGGTGGGAGAAAAAGGAGATGTTACCTTATATATCAAAAAGATATACACTTGGACTGAGGTGGAGATGGAAATAGGAGACACCTGTTGAATGTCTGTGGATAAGGATAAAAAGGGTAAAAAACAGTTGTCATGGTAGGGATCTACTTCAGACCACCTACCCATGAAGAAGACATGAATAAGACTTATTATAGACAGCTAACAAAATTATCCAAAGCACAGGACTTGGTGGTGATGGGGGACAAACTACCCAGACATCTATTGGGGGAAAAAAACACAACAGGGCATAGACTATCCAGAAAGTTCTTGGAATGTATTAGACAATTTTTTTATTTCAGAAGTTAAAGAAAGCCACTGGAGAGAGACCGTTCAAATTTGATTTTGACAAATAGGGAGGAACTGGTTGAGAATTTGAAAGTGGAAAGCAGCTTGGGTGAAAGTGATCATGAAATAATAGACTGCATGATTATAATGAACCATAGGAGGGAAAAACAGCACAATCAAGATAATGGATTTCAAGAAGACAAACTTTAGCAAATGCAGGCAGTAGGTAGGTAAGATTCCCATGCGAATCAAATCTAAGGGAAAAACAGTTCATGAGAGTTTAGAGTTTTTCAAAGATATTATTAAGGGCAGAAGAGAACTCTCCCACTGTGTAGGAAAGATAGGAAGTATGGCAAGAGACCAACCTGGCTTAACCATGAGATCTTCAATGATCTGAAACTCAAAAACAGTCCCACAAAAAGTGGAAACTAGGTCAAAATACAAAAGGACTAATATAAACAAATAAAAAGTATGTACAGTCAAAATTAGAAAGGCTAAAGCAAAAAACAAGCTTTTGCTAGAGACAGAAAGTGTAACAAGAAAACATTGTACAAATACATCAGAAGCAAGAGGAAGACCAAGGACAGGGTCAGCCTGTTACTCAATAGGCAGGGGTAGAACAGGAATGTGGAAATGACATACTTGCTAAATGACATTTGTTTCAGTTTTCACCAAAATGGTTAGTAGCAATTGGATATCTAGCTTAATGAATGACAGTGAAAATGAGGTAGGATCAGAGGCTAAAATAGGGAGAGAACAAGTTAAAAATTACTTAAACAAGTTAAGTTAGATGTCTTCAAGTCACTAGACCCTAGTGAAATATGAAGGAACAAAAATGGACAAGTGGGTTTGCACTGGACTACGCACAATGAACAAATGGGTTTATTATGTATAGTCACTTTGCTTAGTAGGTTCAGACACACCACTAAGCAATTGATTACAACAGATTATAGAGGTTAATCTGTGGGCAGAGGAAAGCGACAGGGTGGAAGGTCCTGAGCCCCTGGATAGGTCTAGCAGGAAGACAAGATAAGCACAGGCCAATAGTCTAAAAGATTACATACTGGCTCAGCCCAAGGTTTTAGGTTACTAACAATGTGGTGTATGTTACACAGGTGCTTTCCCTTAAACAATGTATAAAATGAATTATAAAATATATATATGTTGAATTCTGATTTGGGGTCCATAGGAATGAGGTAGCTCTTCTGGTTGTCCAAGAGATACATTCCTGGGGATTAAAGCAAGAGATTGAAAAGTACATGGCAATAGAAATTGTTTTCAGAATGCCCCATTATGTTCCTAAAGCTAACATTGGCATCTGGGGGTGGGGAAGGATGCATCTGTGGAAAGGAAGATGTCGTCTCATACTGACAGGCTTAGGCCTCCCCATGAACTCCAGGCTGGTATGTGGGGAGAGTATTTGCCATCTTCTTCCAGCACGGAAGTGTGGACATGGAGGCTTCTTTCAATACTTTGGTATGTCTGTAACTTCAGATAAGGACACCAATTACACTCCCCATCTGGAGTTTCGCTGACTATGCTTATCTTAATAAAAACAAAGTTGTCTTGTTTACTGAGCTTCTCTTAGCCAATATTGTTCATTATTGACTAGGCCCTAGGTGACCAGACAGCAAGGGTGAAAAATCAGGACAGGGGTGAGAGGTAATAGGAGTCTGTATAAGAGAACGACCCCAAAAATCAGGACTGTCCCTATAAAAGTCAGGATATCTGGTCACCCTATTAGGCCCCCAGCTCAAACCAAGCTTTGGACTTTGGGCCAGTGTGAAAAGTTGCTGACAGAGCCTGTGGTCAGGATTTTATACACACAGCAAATGAATCATGGTGCATCAAAATACCTCCTAGAATTCTCAAGGAGCTGGCTGAGAAGATATCTGCCATTATCTTTGAAAAATCATGGAGGATGAGAGATAGTCCAAAGGACTGGAAGACAGCAAATCTAATAGTGCCAATCTATTAAAAGAGAAATAAAAACAACCTGGGGAATTACAGACCAGTCAGCTTAACTTCTGCACTCAGAAAGGTAATGGAGCAAAAAAAATCAAGTAATCAATTTGTAGACACCTAGAAAGTAAGTTGATAAGTAACAGTCAGCATGGATTTGTCAAGAACAAATCATGTCAAACCAACCTAATAGTTTTCTGTCATAGGGTAACAAGCCTTGTTGTTATGGGGGAAGCAGTAGATGTGGGATATTTTAACTTTAGTAAGGCTTTTTATATTATCTCGCATGACCGGCTCAAACTAGAGAAATACAACCTAGATGGAGCTACTGTAAGATGGGTGCATAACTGGTTGGAAAATGGTTACCAAAGAGTAGTTATCAATGGTCACAGTCAAGCTGGAAAGGTATATCAAAAGGGCTCTTTCTGGGATCATTTCTGGGTCCCAGTCTGTTCAATATCTTCAGTGATTTAGATCAGTGGTGGACAACCTGCGGTGTGCAATTAGATTACCCTGAAGGGCTGCATGCGGCCCATGGGCTTCAGGTTCACCACCAATGATTTAGATTATGGCCTAGAGAGTACATTTATAAATTTTACAGATGACAACAAGCTGGGAGGGGTTGCAAGGGCTTTGGAGAATAGGATTCAAAATGATCTGGACAAACTGGAGAAATGGTTTGAAGTAAATAGGATGAAATTCAATAAGGATAAATGCAAAGTACTCCACTTTAGAAAGAACAATCAGCTGGACACATACCAAATGGGAAATGACTGCCTAGGAAGGAGTACTGAGGAAAAGGATCAGGGGGTTATAGTGGATCACAATCTAAATATGAAGCAACAGCATAACACTGTTGCAAAAACAAACAAACAAACAAAAACAAAAAAACACCTGAAATGTATTAGCAGGAGTGTTGTTAGCAAGACATGGGAAGTAATTCTTCCACTCCATTCCATGTGGATTAGGCCTCAACTGGAGTATTGTGTTCAGTTCTGGGTACCACATTTCAGGAAAGTTGTGGACAAGTTGGAGAAAGTCTAGAGAAGAGCAATATATTATTAAAAGTCTCAAATATATGATTTATGAGGGAAGATTGAAAAAATTGGTTTATTTAGTCACAGAAGAGAAGATTGAGGGAGGACATAACTGTTTTCAAGTACATAAAAGATAGCTACAAGGAGAAAAATGTCTAGTTAAGCTTTGAGGACAAGAAGCAATGGGCTTAAATTTCACCAAGGAAGGTTTTGGTTATACATTAAGAAAAACTTCCTAACTGTTAAGGTGGCTAAGCACTGGAGTAAATTGCTTTGGGAGGCTGTGGAATCTCCATCACTGGAGATTTTTAAGAGCAGGTTAGACAAAACCTGTCAGGGATGGTCTAGATAATATTTAGTCCCACCGTGAATGCAGGAGACAGCACTAGTAGACTTTTTTAAGTTCCCTTCCAATCCTATGATATTTTGAAAATTTAATATCTAACAATGTGATGCAGTTGGAAAAACAGGATAATATCCTGGGGCATAGTAACAGGGATGTCAAGAATCATGAGGTAATTGTTTCACTCTACTCAGCACTAGTGAGGCCTCAGCTGAATTACTGTGTCTAGTTCTGGGTACCAGATTTTAAGAAAGATATGGATAAATTCGAGAGAGTCTAGAGGAGAGGAACCAAAATGATGAAATGTTTTAAAAAGCTTTACCTACAAGGAAAGGTTAAAAACTGGCATGTTTAGTCTTGAGAAAAGGAGGCTTAGGGAGGACCTGATAGAAGCCTTTGAAAAAGCTAAGGGCTGTTATGAAGAGAATAGCGATCAATTGTTCTGAACTGATGTCTTAGACTAAACAAAGGTGTGTTTCATGTAGGGCAGAATTAATCATTTAAGAATTCTCTAGAAAAGCTAGTGAGCAACTTCTGAAGACAACTCTGGAAAAGGGACTCAGTTTGAGTACATTAATGAAGGGCAGGTTTGTGTTTCCATCCCTCACTTGTGGAGCCAAGAGAACTTTCTCTTTGTAACTCTTTAAATAGAATGAAATGGCTCCCTAGTCTAATTAGAAATGGCATGTCTGATTCACTTTGCCTCAGAGAATCACAGAGGTTAAAGATGTATTGAATGAACAAATCATTAACTTCCTTAACATCTCTCAGCCAGTGCAGGATTGCCCTTTACAATATCTAGTCTGGTCTGATAACAGATGTTCAAAACAATAGGGCTTTCACCACTTCCCTTAGCAGAACATTTCAATCTAATACCTCTTCTTGTCAAGAGGTTGTTTCCCTGATAGCCTAGATTTTCACTTTATTAATTTCCTTACACTATTTTTAATTATAGACCAATTGAATGCTCTAAATACTTGTTGCTTTCCACCTATTAAAAAAGTATTTTAACCTCTGATCTTTCAAAAGCTTTCCATAAAGCTACAATGTCCTATTTTCCTCTTGCACTGTTCCCTATTCACCAAGGACACGCTTCTGTGCTTTAATTATAATGTCTAGATTCCCCAGCCGCCTTCCACCTTGGTGAATTTTAATAGTTCTTCACATAGCACCTTACTGATGTAAGTATGGCAATGACACCAAGATAAAATTGACTTCTGTGAGGTATTGCAGGTAAGAAGGTTTACAAAGCACAATCAGCAAACAACTCCCTAGTGCTTATGCATGCAGAAGCTTAATCTAAATCATATAAGACTGGTATTTAGTTGCACCTACAGAATATTTCAAAGTATCCTGTTGTTTTGAATAGAATAATGTGGGCTGTAGCTAATACAGTCTGTGGATCATGACCCCTTTTAGGGGTTCTCACAGCTACATGTGTGTGGAGAAAGGCCACTGAGGGTTTTGATATTTAAAATTTAGTTTCATTCTGATTTGGAGCAAACCCCCAAACTTTCAAAATTCTCTGCAAAGTTCTGAAGTTGCTGGCTTCCCAGGAGCTGTGGATTCTGGGAGCCCAGGCTATCAAGAAGCTATGAGCCTGGAGGCTTGGGAGCCAGTGCTCCAAGGGCTTCCATACTCCCAGCTCCCTGGGAGCTGCAGAGAAGCCAAGAAGCTTGGTAGCCAGGGCTTCCAGGCTGACGACCCTGTTTATTCATGTGGTGCGCTGATGAAGAGTCAGTCAGGTGACTGGCAGGTAACCAGAGAGGGTTCCATTAGAACCCCATCTGGTTTCCATCAGACCTTTGCCTGAAATTGAGCTCACAAAAGAAAATGTAGATGACACACATCTGGAGAACCCACCGCCATTTTGGGAACATGCCAACATACCAGTAGAGCTAAAAATTTGGCAAAGAAGTAGTAGACCTTATGTTCATAAATAATGTATTGCCAAATATTGGAGAATTTAGGTGTTGATTTGACAGTGTCATGTGACCGAAATAATTTAAAATACATATCACCTTGGGCAGAACAGACAACCAAAATCATATCACATGATCACAGATCTGTGCTAAGCAGAAGCTAGACAAAGACAGTGACTCAGTTATTCTACTGCCCTTATAAGCATGCCAAAATTTGGCTTTAATAGTAAGGAATGATAGCTATTACTATAGTACATCTTTAAAGTAGTGTAAAGAACACTCCTTCAGTGCACACATTTGGTGCTCGAAGATGGGGATCCATTGTCCTGGCCAGGCACACCTGGTCTGGGGCTGATGGCACTGTTAGACAGATCCCAGCTAAAGCCACTAGCACTCCTCCTGTGATCTCTAGAGCTGCAGCCAACTTATGGATGCTCCCTGTGTAAGTTGTTGGGTTTCTTTTGTCCTCTTCCTGCCGTCTGTGCTGGAGTGACTATAATGGGGCTAGATGTATGAGAGTAAATGGGCATTGATTGGAGAAATCAGTCAGTAAATGTGTCTGCGGAGAGATGGTTGAGGGAAAGCCGATGTATTGATTTTTTGCTACTCTTCAAGTGATTCCTCACATCTTTCTGTTTCTAAGTACTATGAAGGGACAGTGTGGGTCTGACTGAAGTGTGCCAGAGCTGTCAGAACTGAAGTTCAAGGCAAAACATTTGAGAGCTTCATTGAACAGTTCACTAACTGCAAAAGATGAACACCACTCTCCTATGGAAATGATCAACTCTTAGAACACATTTTTTGAAAGATCAGTAACGAGAGAAATCAATTATTTGGTTTCCTCCTATAAAATTATAGACTAGACTATAAAGAGAGTATTATTTTAGTATTTAAACAGCAGAAAATGTACTGATCAGAAAAATAATGACTCTTTCTGGGACCTTTCCAACCAGCATTTCTAGATGGCATATATTTGTTTTTCTATTTCTTTTAGTTTTTTCCTGTCAGTTATTTTTAGCTTTAATTGTTGGACAGGTTGATTAATTCTTTGTTTTGTTTTCATTGCAAATGTTATTTCATCATTATGAGCAAGTTTTATGATGGTCTGATTTCTTTAATGGTGAGTGAACAATCCAGTACATCAACCTGAAATGACTATTAGCTGCCTAACACAGAGAGGGAATAAGTGCCTGAAGCATATTCTAATACGGTGACAATATAGGAGAAAAATGAACACTACCAAAAATATCAAATGGTAAGCTGTCAGTGTGAAGCTTTAATTGGGATTTACAGTACTTTGCACAGACTTGGGTGACATACCAATGCTAAGCTATGAAACAGGGTTTGCCAGTGATCATAGGTGTTATTTTTTTCTAAATGACAGTATTATGTGAATCATAATATGGCCATGATCTCATCTCAATGTGTTCCTCACTGACAGGAAAAACCATTAAAGCATGCTGACATTTTGACCGGACAGGAGGCTTGTCAGACATTTTGATTAGCATTGACTGAATTATTCATTGTGATTCCCTGTTTGCAAACTAATCCTCATTTCACCTAAGGTTTTCACTATTGCTAAGTATTTGCTGAGTCATTTAGGTAACAAATTTCAGCCTGTGGGTTGATCACAAAATGTATATGATAACAAAGTAATATTTGTGGCAAAGGACTGGTCAATCAAGTCACATTGGGTGGGTTGATTTCTTCCCACAAATCAAAATTTGCACTCTGAGATTTGCACTCCGCTGCACAGAATTCCCCCTCCCATGTGAAAGAGGAGGTGGTCAATAGAATTCTTCCTGGATCTAACCATGCAGGGAGGCTCTGAGACCCATTACTCAGGATCATGAGCCTGTTGCACAGCCCAAGCCACTGAAATAAGAAAGGTTGACTTCTCTGAGCACAGTGTGCTCATTTGGTCCCTTGTCTTGTCATTTGCATTGTTTGGTCTTAAGTGTTTCCAGTAATGGGGCTTCCTTCTACTACTTCCCTAGGGAGAAGGTTCTACCATTCACTAGATCTCATGGTTAGGAACTTTTTCCTATTCAGCTTTAGTTTAATTTGACATGTGATTTCTAGTTATACTCAGGCAACCCTAAAAATTCTTCATCCTCCTTCGTGTTTACACCATACAAATACATAGCATGCAAGATCCCACAACAGTGATACTGCTTCAGTATCCCTTAATGGTCACTGTTTGTGTCGGGGTGTCACTGCTTCTGACTCATTTGCTTAATGAGAATCACTGCAGCTGACAATCCTTAGTGAAAGTAATCTTTGGGCCCTGCTCACAATAGTGCACAAACTCATTAAAGCTTAAGTTTCATGGGATAAGAGGGAAGGTTCTCTCATGGATTGGTAACTGGTTAAAAGATAGGAAACAAAGGGTAGGAATAAATGGTCCATTTTCAGAATGGAGAGAGGTAAATAGTGATGTCCCCCAGGGGTCTGTACTGCGCCAAGTCCTATTCAGTGTATTCATAAATGATCTGGAAAAATGGGTAAACAGTGAGGTGGCAAAATTTGCAGATGCTACAAAAGTACCCAAGATAGTTAAGTCCCAGGCAGACTGCAAAAAGCTACAAAAGGCTCTCAAAACTGGGTAACTGGCAACAAAATGACAGATAAAATTCAGTAAAATGATGGGGTCTAAACTGGCTGCTTCCACTCAAGAAAGATCTAGGTGTCATTGTGTATAGTTCTCTGAAAACATCCAGTCAATGTGCAGTGGCAGTCAAAACAGCAACCAGGAAGTTGGGAATCATTAAGAAAGGGAAAGATATTTTCTATCTTATCATATTGCCTCTATATAAATCCATGGTACGCCCACATTTTGAATACTTCATGCAGATGTAGTTGCCCCATTTGAAAAGAGATTATTGGAATTGTAAGAGGTTCAGAAAGTGGCAACAAAAATGATTAGGTGTTTGCAACAGCTTCTGTATGAGGAGAGATTTGGACTTTTCAACTTGGAAAAGAGACAGCTAAGGGGAGATATGATAGGGGGTCTATAAAATCATGACTGGCATGGAGAAAGTAAAGGAAGTGTTCTTAATAAAATACTCCAGGATGTCTTCCAAGCCAATTGTAACACTACACTGTCTTGAAAATCACAAAAGCATTTTCATTTCATGAGAACTCCAATTCTCTCCTGTGACACCCCTGCTTCATTTAAATGCATTAAGTTGTGTATTGGTTTAATTTATATGTGAGCTCCACCATTTGGAAGACTCACAAATTAATACAGTGAGAAGAATAAAGGCAGCGTTTTCTCAGGAGGATCATGACAGTGAAGCTGCTTACAAAGGGACATGCCTATTTTTTTCATTTACAAGTCAGTCAGTAAAAGCAGCTGGTTACTAAGTTTTTTAGAAAATCTGGGCCCCACTCTTGTACCATTCCGCACTCAGACCGGGCTACGTGTGCCACTGAAGTCAATGGGGCTCCACGTCAGCACATCACTTTGTACAAAACCTTATTTAGGAGCAAAATATTGTTGTTCTATATTATGATCATTGTTTATGTTGTCATCACACCTAGGAGCCCTAGTCACGGACCAGGACCCTGGTGCTCTAAGAACTGCACAAACAGAACAAAAAGACAGTGCATGCCCCAGAGAACTAACAATCTCAATATAAGGCCTGAGAGCAGCCCTTGGCCCGTGTCCTCACCCACTACAGGGCAGGTGAAGGTGCAGGGCTCCCTAGAGTGGCCTGGGCTCCCTGGGAGGCTCTTACTAGTGTCCAGCTCTGGCTTCTGGACTGACCAGGGGATGGGGCCTCAGTGGGGATAGGAGGAACATCAGGCTGGGAGGATGGGCTAAGGCCTAGTTCAGCCACCCCCTACCAGGAAGAGGCTAGTGCCTCCCCTGAGCCTTGGGCAGGCGTGGATTGGTGCAACAGGGAATCTGGGACAAATGCTGTCCTGGAGGCATTCAGCCTGGGATTGGGACTTCAACTCTGCATTTTGGGACTGTCCTGTCCAATTCGGGATGGGTGGTCACCCTATATATGGACCACCCAAATATAACCCGTTGCTTGTTACATTTAAAATTCTACCAGAGCTCAGTTGCCTTCATATAAAATCCAACTTATGCTTTGTTTTAATACAAAGATGTTAACCACAGCATTGTCATTAACAGTCTTCTCAACACCCTGCAGTCAAAAGTTGTCGGTCAGATTGTATTTAAAATAATGCATTTTTGTTTTTAAGCTTGGGACATGTTTTCAAGCATTTAGCTGCAACTATAAGGGCTAGGAATTTTTTTTTTTTTTTTTTTTAAAAAACCCACATAAGATTATATCACCATTACAGGCTCTTGTCAATTTCCCTTTCTGCCTGCAAGGAGAAAGCAAATTTGACAAGAAACTTCTAAGAGGGCCACTATCATTTCCCCTGGAGGATTTCAATTTTGAGAAATAGGCATTGCCCATCAGGATATCATTCCAGTGGAAAATTCCCAACCTGCTCTAGTTACAGTGTCTAAATGTAGATTACACACATACTGCTTTATTTAGTGAAGAGATGCAAAGTGTCTGGACAGAGCTGCTATGTTCTCTTTCTTGCTTTTCCAGATTTAGAACCTGACTGTGATGGAACTTCCTGTTCTCTATACATGGAAAGGACAGTCAGGCTGCAGAGGAAGTTGGAGCTAAAGACTCTTCTTGCACCGTATAAGTCAGAGGTCAGCAAGCTATGGCACATGAGCCAATTTAGGCCAGCATGCGGGGAGAGCTCAGCCCCCCCTACAGCTTTGGGATTCCCCCCACTGGCACCTTGCCAACCGCTGCCTGCCCCACTCAGCTCTGGCTGCCAGCTTGGATTCCTTATACCCAGGCTGGCAGCAGGAGCTGAGAGGGGCAGGCGGGACCCCAGCTGGCAAAGTGCCAGCGGGGGGAAACCCCAAAGCGGCGCGGGCTGAGTACTCAGCCTGCACCACTTAGGAGTTTCCCCCATAGGCTCCTGCCAGCCAGGGTCTCAGCTCCCACTGCCAGCAGGAGCTGAGTGGGGCAAGCGAGGGACCCCAGCTGGAAAGGTGCCAGCAGGGGAAACCCCAAAGCGGTGGGGGCTGAGCGCTTAGCTTGCGGGACTTTGGGGTTTCCCCCGCAGGCTCCTGCAAGCCTGCTGTCAGCCTGGGTTCCCGGTACCCAGGCTAGCAGTGGGAGCTGACTGGGGCAGGCAGTGGGATCCCAGTTGGCAGGAGCCTGTGGGGGAAACCCCAAAGCAGGTGGGCCACTCAGCCTACCCCTGCCCTGGGGTTCCCCCTGCTGGCCCCTTCAGTCCGTCCCCTTCCACCAGAAGCCCCTCCCCTTCTAGACTGGCATGCAAAGGCCTGACTAGGTGAAGATTTGGCACACCACCTCTGAAAGGTTGCTGATCCCTCGTATAAGTACTTAGAATTAGCCTTGGTGCCAGAGAGAGCTGCTTTGTTGTAACATTAGAGTGGTTCAGTAGAACTTTTTCTGTTGTGATGCTGACGGGTCAGCTTAGGCCAGAGACATAGACCAATTCACTTGTGTGTGAAGGTGAAAGGAGTTAATGCATTAGTATATATTCAAGCCAATTCACGTGTGTGTTAATAAAGATCAAAGGAAATGTTAATTGTATTGTTTTTGCCTATCTGTATCCTGCTTGCTGTTACATTACATATGTATGTCCAGTAATTAAATAATCCTAGATCAAAGTATGTGTTAATGTAGGAGTGTATGCAGATGTTAGAACTTCATGAAAACTAATGGAATGTTACTTGTATTGTTTTCATTTATCTATTCCTATTGTAATGTAACAGAAGGCATTTACATTATGTATATCCCTGTAACTAAATAACTCATTGAATGCAAATGAAGAATAGTGATAAATTCAAAACAATTGGTCATTGTGTAGGTACAGACAATTGTCAGATTGTTGTCTGTGAAAAGAAGCTATAAGAACTGATTTGGAGAGAGATCCTTTATCTCTGGACTGTTTGGATTCTAACAGGACTGGAAAATGGAATGAAGAGACAGATCCCTGGAATTATTCTAGGTAGCCCTTGAAAAGACTTTTGGAAAACTGGTACTCTATTACATCACTGCCACCATTTGGAGTTACAAACTGTGATTTACCTGTTTATTATATTTTACCTGTGTTAACCTCAATAACTCATTCTTTTTTCTTAGCTAATAAACCTATAGTTAACCTCAGAATGGGCTACCAGCGTTGTATTTGGTGTAAGATCTGGAGTACCAATTGATCTGAGGTAAGTGACTGGTCTCTTGGGAGGAAGAAGCCTAATATGGTGTGATTTTAGGTTTAAGTAGCCTTTTATCACAAAGTTCAGTTTGTCTGGGTGACAAGATAGACTGGAGAGTCTAAGAGGACTGTCTGTAACTCTATGGCAAGACTGGTATAGTGATCCAGGTGTTCACATTTGTTAATGGCTTGGTGAAATCTAGTAATAGAATATACCACCAGTTTGGGGTGCCCTTGTTTTCTGACAGTCTTCTCTGAGACAGGCCCTCAGTGTTGAGCCACTCCAGACAGTGTGACCCAGTAGAACTTTCTCTATGCCTACAAGCTGTCCATGGAAGCATTTTGCAAACTTCTTTGCTGTGCCAGTCACTGCATATGTTGAATTCAATGAGGATTCCCAGGCAATGGCCCCAAACTACATTGCTAAAGCCACATAGTATTTCTCCTTGAGTCATGAGCTTCTCTCACTTGATTTTCAGAGCCTCTTTTCATTTCTTTTCTCAGATTGAACAGCTCTGTTTCAGTTGTGCCCTGTGATCCACCCTAAAAATGGGAGAAGATCCCATGTGCATGCATATTTTTCCTTGGTCTGTCTGCCTGCTACAGACAGTGGCCTAGTACGTAACATTCTGTATGGCTTGCAGTTACTTTAAGCTGATTCTCTGTGTGTAGTTCATTCAGCTGGCTGCATGAGGCCTATGCAGCATTTGTGTATTCCTGCTAGAGTCATATGAATGCTACATAATTGTCTCAGCTGCTCAAAGTCATCTGATCATTTTAAATGGAAGTGAACATCATATCATCTCATGCTGGTTTCCTCATCAAACATAGCTTCCAAAGGGAAGAATGTGGAAGACAGCAGCAGCAGGTTTCTCCACATACAAAGTCAACAAAGCATGTCTTCCCAAAAAGCATCCCTGTCATCAAGGAGGTGTAGCTGTGGTTGCAGAAAATCTTCTTGTCCACTGACTCTCTTTTCAGGTAGACAGCTCTGCCTCCAGAGTTAAGAAAGCTGCTGCCCAACAACTTCTTTATAATTTAATAAGGAAGAAGTAATCAAAGGCAGCAAGTTTTAGAGCCGCAGGCTGGAGCATTGCTCCATACAGAGGCTGCTGCTGATTCTGGAGAAAAAGATTCATTCTCCTGACCCACTTCAAGTTGATGATGATACTGACAGAGAGAGCCAAGAGTGAGGGTGAGAGATGCAGGGACGTAAATCTAAACTATAAATAATTTGTTATATAGAATTGGCTATATTGGAATTGGAAAAGATGCAGAAAAGACTAACAGAAAAGATTAAAGGTAAGGAATAGCTTTCATGTAAGGAGACATTAATAAGAATGGGACTTTTCAGTTTGGAAAAGAGAACTAAGAGGGGGATATGATAGAGGTCTATAAAATCATGACTGGTGTGGAGAAAATAAAGGAAGTGTTATTTACTCCTCATAACACAAGAGCTAGAGGTCACCAAATTAAATTAATAAGCAGCAGGTTTATAATGAACAAAAGGAAATAGTTCTTCACACAGCTCACAGTCAACCTGTGGAACTCCTTTCCAGAGGATGTTGTGAAGGACAAGATTATATTGTGATTCAAAGAAGAAGTAGATAAGTTCATGGAAGATATGTCCATCAGTGGCTTTTAGCCAGGATGGGCAGGGATGCAAAACTATTATTCTAAAGTGTCCCTCGCCTCTGTTTGCCAGAAGCTGGGAATGGGTGACAAGGGATAGATCACTTGATTACCTGTTCTGTTCATTTCCTCTGAAGCATCTGGCATTGACCATGTCAGAAGACAGGATACTGGGCTATTGGTTTGATCCATTATGGCTGTTCCTATGTTGCCCATGACAAAGAGGGGCAACAAAATCTTGATGCCCAAGGAAAGAAAGAACCACCTGACCTATAGTCATGAATGGTTTTGGAGGAATAGGTGACAGTGTCACCTTAATATCTGACAACTCCTTGCAGCAAAATAAGAAATATTTATGCTTTTCAAAAGAGGGAATAGGAGGGTGATAAAGCTAATGGAGCTGGAAGCAGAGCCCCACAGGAATGGTAATCACAGGGATAATATTGATACTGGGGTTTGTTGTGCAACCTCTACTTATTTAATCTTAATTCTGCTCTGTGATGGAATTGTTTTATGTTCCCAGATTAGATTCTGCTGATTTGTAAATATTATATTAATTTGCTACATAATTTTTTTTCCTCATGGCATCTATACAGAGCTAGATTTGTTTTGGTGCCGTAATTGTCCATTTCCATACCTTAACATGTTTCAGTTTCTTTTAAATTAATCTTAACTGTCAGATTCCTGGGTTTGTACTGCTTATTTTGGGGATTACTACAACATTCTTGGGGCAGTTTTTACTCTTAAATTTTTTATACATACTGTGGCAAATTTGCCTGCACTATTACAATGGGTCCTGCCCTTTCTCTTCTTTTGAGGTATTCAGGGCACCATTTCTTGCCCCTGAACAGGGTATTAACTGCCCCACTAGTATCCTAGAGTAGGGGAATGGAGAGGGAGGGACCCAGGCTCACCCTCTACTCCAGGTCCCAGCCCAGGGGCCCTAATGATAGCAGTAAACTACTTGAACTAGCTATTCCTTCCCCTGGGCTACTTCCTTCTCCTACCCTTCAGCTTATGGGGCCTCCTGCCCTCTCTCTGCACAAGCCAGGTGTCCCTTTACCTATGGTCTGGGTCTTCTTAGCTCACCACAGCACTTCTTCAAACTCTCCTCTGCTTTCCTCCAAACTTCTCTCTACTCCCATTCCTCCAAACTGCTCTAACTCCTTTCAACTGACTGATTGAAGCAGGGGGTTTTTATCATGTGCTTGGCTTCAGTTACTCTAACTGGCTTCAGGTGCTTTAATTGGCTCCAAGTGCTCCAACCAACTTCTAGTAAACTTGCTTCCCTCTATAGGGAATAAGGCTTTCCTCTAACACTCTCCTGCTGCCGTCTGGCCATGCTATATCACAGTATTCTCAACCTAAATATAGGGATGAGGGATATGGGGGAGTTGGCTAGACACATGTTGTACACTGATGGAATTTCATAAGTACATTTTATAACTTTATGTGGAAATAAATGATATAAATAGAGAGGATAAAATGTGCAGCTTTGTGGTCATCCAAGCTTAAAATTGATCGTTTAGAGTAATACAATAATCTTTTAAATCTCCTATTTGGAGAGAAAAGTGACTGAATGCCTAGTCTCAACAGGTTGGCTGCAAAGGTTTATTAGTAGTCCACTTGCTTGTGCTGGTGTTGTTCAGGTGTATTCAATTTCTTCTCTACAATTCTGCTTTTCTCCTCAAATAGTTTCAGTTATATAAAAGTCCCCAAACCTCTGACTTTCCAGTCACCCCTAAATACAGGACTAGAAACACAATTTTATATCTCTGTTCCTTAAGATCCCAAGCAAGGCGGCTGAAAGCCCTTTGATTTCCTCCTCTTCTACCTTTAACTCTGCAATGCAGTTCCTCATTAGGCTCTTTCTCTTTCTACTAGTTAATGTATCAGCCCACTCAAAGATCTCTTTTGCCCCCTGAAAACTAACCACTGTTCCCTTTACAGGATAGCCTACCAGCAAAGTGGACCATTTATATCCCTAACCATAAATTTTCAGTGCTGGGCAGCCTTTTAGCCACACAATAGCCATTAAAATTAACTGAACAAAAGAACACCCACATATTGTCAGGAGGCCTTTCCTTTTGAGTGATTGTCTGGGGAATGCCAACCTGTCTGTCTAATTCTGTGTTTTTATGTCTTAGAATCATGAAAAACTAACAATGCTAAACACAAAATGTGCCTCGTCTGTTTGTCAACCTGAACCATTTTATTTTTAGGGCTGGTTTATGGCTTTCAAAGCTTCTGCCTAGATATGAGTGTGGGTGAGGTGTGGGGAGCACATGGTAGTAGTGATTGGAGGCATTCAGCTTGTGGAAGAGTGTGGCAGACAAAAATATATAGGAGCCTAAATCAGTGGTCATGGGTGCTCAGAACCTTTTCGGGTGCGGCAGTATCAACAGGAGTGCACAAAGGATCAACAACTGGTTTTGTTCAATATCTTTATTAATGATCTGGATGATGGGATGGATTGTACCCTCAGCAAGTTCGCAGATGACACTACGATGGAGGGAGAGGTAGATATGCTAGAGGGTAGGGATAGGGTCCAGAGTGACCTAGATAAATTAGGGGATTGGACCAAAAGAAATCTGATGAGTTTCAACAAGGACAAGTGCAGAGTCCTGCACTTAGGATGGAAGAATCCCATGCACTGCTACAGGCTGGGGACCCACTGGTTAAGTGGCAATTCTGCAGAAAAGGACCTGCTGATTACAGTGGATGAGAAGCTGGATATGAGTCAGCAATGTGCCCTTGTTGCCAAGAAGGCTAACAGAATATTGTGCTGCATTAATAGGAGCATTGCTAGCAGATCAAGGGAAGTGATTATTCCCCTGTATTTGGCACTGGTGAGATCACACCTGGAGTACTGTGTCCAGTTTTTGCCCACCCACTACGGAAAGGATGTGGACAAATCAGATAGAGTCCAGTGGAGGGCAATGGGAATGAGCAGGGGGCTGGGGCACATGACTTACCAGGAGAGGCTGAGGGAACTGGGCTGCTTTAGTCTGCAGAAGAGAAAAGTGAGGGGGGAATTTGATAGCACCCTTCCACTACCTGAAGAGGGGTTCCAAAGAAGATGGAGGTAGGCTGTTCTGAGTGATGACACATGACAAAACAAGGAGCAATGGTCTCAAGTTGCAGTGGGGGAGGTCTAGGTTAGATATTAGGAAACACTGTTTCACTAGAAGGGTGGTGAAGCACTGGAATGGGTTACCTAGAGAGGTGGTGAACTCTCTATCCTTAGAGATTTGTAGGGCACGGCTTGACAAAGCCCAGGCTGGGATGATTTAGTTGTGGTTGGTCCTGCTTTGAGTAGGGGATTGGACTCGATAGCTCCTGAGGTCTCTTCCAACCCTTATCTTCTATGATTCTATGATTCTACAATGGCCCCTCCAATGTCATCCCCAGATTCTCTAATCAGGATCACACTGATACAGTGTTGCCAACCCCAGCATTAAAAAATCATGAGTCAAGCATGAAAAAAATCATGTGACTGGCTTAAAAAAAGCATGTGTTTATTTGGTTTTTGTATTTTTAAATATATATGTAGAACACTTTTTATTTATTTTCTGTATTTGAGCCTTAAAGTTTCGTTTTTCCCAGGTTACCTCTGGAACCATGAAGGTAGAAAAAAACATGAGAAGTCTGGTGGCACCTTAAAGACTAACAGATTTATTTGGGCATATTTATTTCGTGGGTAAAAAACCCACGCATGCATCTGAAGAAGTGGGCTTTTTACCCACCAGAACTTATGCCCAAATAAATCTGTTAGTCTTTACGGTGCCACTGGACTCCTCATTGCTTTTGTGGATACAGACTAACACGGCCACCCCTCTGATATGAAGGCAGAAACTTGTTTTTGAAAAGAAAGCGGAGGTTCAGGTGTACTCACATGACTCGAAGAGAAACACTCAAATATCATGTGACTCGTGGTAATACCACTTGAAATGTCTAGCACCGCAGGTGGCCCTAAGACCCTGCTTTTCACTCCCAGCACTTTTGGTACACAAGGACAGTTCACAGCTCCTAGCATCTTCCCCCTTACATCCTCACACAGCAGGAAATAGGCCTGGACTCGTCATCATAATAAAGCATACATTACAAAATCCCCCTTTGAGGTTTTGGCAGTTCCCCCTCCTGTGCCCCAACACCAAAGTTCTCTCTGCTCCTGTGGGAATTGAGTAGCAGAGCTCTGTCAGCTTCCTGCAGCAACCCTGATTAGCTGCTCTTCCCCAGGAGGAGGCAAGCAAGTAGGGAGGGCAGCCAATCAGAAGGGGATTTCCCTCAGGCAGGGCTGAAATTCACTAGAAGACTGGAGCCACTTCCTTTCTATGTAGTGACTTGGTGCCAGTGTTACCAGCCAATTGCTGAGTCCCACAAGCACCCTGCTAGCACAGGGGAAAATGGCACAGGGATATGAAGGAGGACTCTTTGTTCTCTCCCTACAGCACAGTGCAAGATTGGACTCTCAGCTTTACATTACTATTATTATCTACCAATTTTTCATGATTCACTGCTCATAATGATTTCATTCATTATTAACAAGGCTAAGATTTTGTCACGGATATTTTTAGAAAAGTCACAGATAGGTGACTTTTACTAAAAATATGCATGACAAAATGGGGGAGCTCAGCTGTTGAGTTCCCACATTACCTGTGGCAGATGGGCAGCTCCATGGGCCCCTACCTCCCATGGCTTGGAGCTGTGGGCTCCCCTCACTGCCCATGGTGTTTGGGCAGAGAGCTGTGGAGGGCCCTGGTGGCTCACAGCTCAGTAGGACTCTGCTGCTCATGAAGGCCAAGAGCAGTGGGGAACCCCTGGCACCTTGGAGCTCCTGGGACTCCTGTCACCAAAGGGGCTTGGAAGCTGCAGGGTTCCCCCACCTCCTGGGGCAGCTAGGAGCTCTGGAGGGCCCTGTCACCTCTGGTGGCAGGGATACCCTACAGTTCTCAGCCACCACAGGTGGCAGGGGGACCCTGTAGCTTCCAGCCACCACCATGGGCTGAAGTCGTGGATGTCTCTGGAAGTCACGTATTCTGTGACCTCCATGATAAAATTGGAGCCTTAGTTATTAAGAATGGTCTTATATTCACTGCCACTGAAATTCTATTATATTCTAATTATAATGAATCATGAATGATTCCTAAAACTTGTTACAAGTCTGTAAAAGATTGGTTTTACTCTGTCAATAATTTAGATTTGATACTGAAGAGCGTGAGTGTTGAAACAAGGCTAGGAATCAGGTGAGCCTCATCTCTTTAAATGAAGAGGCAAGGCATACAGTGAGTTGAGGTAAGTAACTTCAGTTTGGAATTGTGATTAATTGATACCCCTGTAGCGGGGTGACCACCCGCTCCTGGTCAGAGGGGCTTGAAACAGCCCAGGAAAGGGTTGTGGCTGGGAGCAAGCAAGCTCCCACGCTGATTGGGAGAGTAGGCTCAGCTGGGTGGCCACGGCCCAAACAGACTAGCAGGCCCTGATAAAAAGGCTGAGAGGCCAGGCCTGGAAGATAGTCTTCTCTGTTTGTGGTGGTAGATAAGCCTGGCTGCTGGGGAGTGTGATAGAGTACCTAGAGTGGAGCAGGGCTGGGGCAAGGCAAGAAGGGCTAGGGGAAGGTCTGGCCTGGAAACCCCCAGGCTACAGGGCTTAGGGGACAGCCTAGCAAAGGGTACTGGGGTTGCAGGGGGGAAGCCCATGGCTAGAGAGACAGCAGGCCAAAAGCCTCCTTGCCTGCGATGAATGGCAATTATACTGCAGTCTGCCTCAGTTAATGGGGGTAAGTGGTGACTGATAGTTGCCTAGACTGAGGCAAGGTGGAGATGGGGGTAGTGGTTCCCTGGGAAGGGGAGACCCTGAGATTGTGGGGGTACTGCAGGGGTGCAGCACCCTAGGGAAGAGGGGACATGGGGCTAGCAGCAAGCAGGACATTGGCCTGCAGAGGGTGTTCCAGAGCTGGTAAATGCTTATTCCCTGGATGTACCAGCAGGTGGTGCCACATGGTGAGTTGCTGCCATATTACAACCCCCAAAATGACTTCTTCCCCTATGGGCAATCACGCAACATGTGTGGAAGGGATGGGACAGGGGTTAGTGGGTTGAAAGTCCCAATTTTTGTGGGTGTCTCTTCAAGGGAAATTTGGGATAAATAAATTTAACAGGAACCCAGACTTGTTTACCCAGTAGCAAGGATGGTCATCATGAGTGACTTTAAATGACGCAGTGGGCATTTCATATGAGATCCTGATTATTTCCTTAGAAGAGACATCTGGGGAAACACCTATGTGAAGAATGCTTGATTTTTATAGGGCCAGATTTTGCTATCCTTGCCTATTAAGTAGTAGCTTACTATGTGAATAATCCCAGTGATTTAAATAGGACAATTCAAGAAGATGCTACTCAAAATGAGTAAAGATGGCAGAATATGGCCCGCAGTGAACAAGTTCCCACCATTTGGGCCACATTGTGGTACCTTTCACACTGAATAATATTTTGCACCTTGAGTAGTTCTACTGAAGTCAATGGGACCACATGTAGACTGAGATGTTACAAAATGCCAATAACAGAATCATGATCTGGCCCTTTAAGATCAAAGGGATCACATCCTGTAACTGAAATGACAACACAGGACAGGTAAAGATGATAGAGCATGTACCTCTAACAGGTCCACCCAGAGAGGAAAGGAGAAAGTGCTCTTGAAATATGTAAGGCTGTTACTTTACTCAGAGCAAACGTTGGGTGTACCATACCTATTTGGCTCAGCATCTCCACCATACACAACTAATTACATTACAAAAATGATTTTTTTTTACATTTTTTTAAAAAAATCTGTTACAACTTTAAAAATATAGATTTAAAATGTCATCTCAGATCTTTTCACCTTTCTATCGGCCTGATCCAAAGCCCATGGAAGTCCACAGAGACTTTTTTGACTTCAGTGGCCTTGGAATGAGGTCCTTTGTGCATATGTCCTTCTTAGTAAAATAAGAGTACATACGTGCACACAAATTTTGCAGTCAAATGAGATACTTCAGTTGTAATGATTTAGAATAGTCTAATATTAGACTATTATATTCTCTCTCTCTCTCTACTATATATAATATATCATATTGTAATGATTTAGAATAGTCTAATAGTCTAAATATTTCCCTTTGCATCTCATTCCTTGTTATAGTTGTACCATACCTTCACACTGCATTTATTTCTGCTATAGCAGCCATTTCCATGGTAATCCTAAATTATACCAACTCATATGCATTTTGAAGCACATTCTTCCTTAAGAAAGAATGAAAAAATAAGTGATGGATGATAGGACAATGTAGTGGAGGTTTTACTGGCTTGGGAAGGATCTACAAGTATCTTACCCGCCTCAGCTTGCAGAAATGGAGGGGACTATTTGAACCTGAAGTTGTAAAAATGACTGAAGCGCATTCAAAAGGTCACCTTTATTGGTCTTTGAAAAGTGGACAATATTAACCTTTCTTTCAGTCTGTCTGAGAAAAGCAAGTTTTATTTGATTCAATAAAATGACTAAACAGCAAACAAGCGAGTGCTATTGTACACCAAAGCGGGGGAAAATCAAACATTGAACAAGGAATCCTGTGAGCCCAAAGAATGAAAGACTTCTAATTCTTTTAAGGGGCCAGAGTTAAAGTTACCATGGTAACCTTAATTCTGATTTTCCTGTCTTGTGTGATTACAACTTCAGCTCCATTATTGTATTGAAATCAATGGGAGTTTTGACTTAAATGTGAGTATAACTGGCCCATGGAAGGCTTTTTGTGTTATAATAGAATTTGAGATTGCTTTTTTTGAGCGTCATTTGTACCATTTACAGGACTAATGGGAAGGTTTAAGCAAAAGATCTATCAGCAATAATTTGAGAGGAAAAGTTCATGGGAAATTTAAGCTACAATGCACCTTTGAACTGTATCCTCACCAAGATAAAACTGAATCTGTTACAGTTCAAAAAAGATATTCATCCTACAGATTTTTGATAGTTGGGCTTGAAACACCTTCTCTGCATGCTGTGCTAACATTTCTAATGATCTGGGAGTGCTGTTCAGACTGACTTGTATGAAGAATTCTGTTTTCCATCAAGTTGTTCTTCTTGCAGCACTGATAACTTGATGATTAAGTAGCATTACTTAGTCCTGAATACAGATGATTTATAGGAATTATTTTTTTAATAAATAATTTAGAATGTATTGAAAACAAAATGAGTTTAGTAATAAACCATTTGTCTTTTTATTACATCTGCTTTCTTTCCTTTGCCTTAATCTGAAAAAAAAAAAGTCTTTTTTCCATTCAGCCCTTCTATTTGCTGGGTTGTTTTTATAATACCAGTGTAATATCTGATCTCCTAAATACTATTCTTCCTATGGAAAGAAACGAAAGATTCTTAAAACTAATGAACTGAAGGTAACTGGGAATGTGAGAAACAGACTGTCTGAGGTTATATATTAGCGGTTCATGTTCAATAATCAATTTATCACAAAACACATTAGATACTTGATGGCCAGCATTCATTTTCTAGTTAAAGTATTTACCAGGAGCTATGAATAAGATTATTTATCTCCTGATGTTCAGGGCCACACTGGCTGTGTTTAGACTCAAGGGCAGACTGTGATAAATAATCATGAAGCACAGATGTGGTGTTTCATCTCCAAGTATAGAACTGCCTAACGTAAGGTAAGTATTACAGTGGGGAACAGCTTTTACATGCACTATAGCATGATAATTTCACATTATCTTAAAGGGTCATTTCAATTTCTTTCATTATGGGCCAAGTCCTTGTAGCTGGTGCAAAGCTTGATAAAATGACCTAGTGTTGCAAATCTCAGGAGTCTGAGGGAATGAATTCCCTATAACCTAGTGTGGCCATGAGCTGTAGCAGTGAGCTGTTCCTACCAGACCCTGCCCACTTTCAAACAGATTGGAGCTTTAAATCTGGGACTGTCACCAGCTAACCTCAATCTCATTAAGTAGCTCAGGGGTCAGCAACCTTTCAGAAGCGGTGTGCCGAGTCTTCATTTCTTCATTCTGATTTAAGGTTTTGTGTGCCAATAATACATTTTAACATTTTTAGATGGTCTCTTTCTATAAGTCTTTAATATAGAACTAAACTATTGTTGTATATAAAGTAAATAAGGTTTTAAAAATGTTTAAGAAGCTCATTTAAAATTAAAATGCAGAGCCCCCCAGACCGGTGGCCAGGACCCGGCAGTGTGAGTGCCACTGAAAATTAGCTTGCGTGCTGTCCTCGGCACCCATGCCATAGGTTGCCTACCCCTCAAGTAGGTTCTCAAAGGATTGTTTTGTTCTGGGGAAAACATCTTGTTTTCTCTGGTCAGCAGCAAACTGCTAAAAATCCAGGCATAATTTCATTACTCTAGAACAGCTGGCTGGCAGACAGGTAATGGTCACCACAGCAAAAATGAAATCTGGGTTATTTGGAAATCATGC
Organism: Dermatemys mawii; assembly: GCA_007922305.1. NCBI lineage: Eukaryota > Metazoa > Chordata > Testudines > Dermatemydidae > Dermatemys > Dermatemys mawii. The sequence continues at coordinate 1,923,769 of ML677348.1, forward strand.
TCCAGTTAGTATTACAATATTTGGGACAAATTAAATCAAACAATCTCTTGCTCATTGACATTTTACCCAATAGCACCACTATTCCCAAGAATATGCAAGTATTTCCCAGAAGATTAGACTACTACTTATTGGGCTTTATGAAGAAGCCATTTTTTCACAGGACTGGAAGGGACTTTGAGTGGTCATCTAGTCCAGTCCCCTGCACTCATGGCTGGACTAAATATTATCTAGATCAGGTTAGACAAGCACCTAGAATGTTCTTAAAAATATCCAGTGAAAGATTCTACAACCTCTCTAGGCAACTTAGTCCAGTGCTTAACCACCCTGACAATTAGGAAGTTTTTCATAATGTCCAACCTAAACCTCCATTGCTGCAATTGAAGCTCATTGCCTCAGAGGTTAAAAACAATTTTTCTCCCTTCTCTTTGTAACTTCTCTTATGTTCTCTTCTCCCTTCTCTTATGTATGTGAAAACTTATCGTGTCCCCTCTCGGTCTTCTCTTTTCCAGACTAAAAAACCCCAGTGTTTTCAAACTTCCTTCATAGGTCATAATTTCTAGACCTTTAATCATTTTTGTTGCTCTTCTCTGGACTTTCACCAATTTCTCCACATCTTTCCTGAAATGTGGCACCCAGAACCGGACACAATACTTCAACTGCCAGTAAGGTTTTGGAATCCATTTCCTGAAAAAGTACATCTACTACCTGTGTCCTGATTAAGTTGGTGTCAGCTAAATAAATTACCAGCATCTCCTTATCTAACTGTATGAATCTAGGTCTGGTTTAGCAAGGTATTTAAACATGTGCTTAACTTTAAGTATGGGATGAGTTCTGTTGACTTCAATGGCAATACTTAACATTAGGCATGTGCTGAAGAACCTTGCTGAATCTGGGCCCTACTTTGAATCTCTTGCAGATCTTTTGAAGTACAGGCTGTTGCCTTTCTGGCTTTTTAAAAAGCATAAATATCAATGGTCTTTGATTCTTCCAGTTGTAACAAAGTTGGATTATTCATATCATGAACTGTTAGGGCAATCTCTATCCATTCTGTTAGTTCTGTTTTGTTGTCATCCATTGCATGTGATTCTACTGCTGATCTATGCCCAGCGGTTTTGTAGAAATGCTCTTATGCTTGCAGTATGTCTTCACTGTCAGGTGCACATACTCACTATGAACATGCTCTCCCCTATATGCAAATAGAATAGCTGTTTCTCCTAATCTTTTCTTAAATGTTGATGCTGTAATGAAGTTAGCTTGCACTACACTGTTGTGTTTTAGGATGATGAGGATGATGTTACTATGTACATGCATTCATGAGTCTTCCACGCTTAAAATAAGTCTCTTCATCTACCAATTGCTCAGGTCTTATTGTCTGTCTTATGAGATAATATCACCTAATACTTCTCTTTTGGCCTGCAGGGTCTTTCAGTAAAAACAGGGTAGGCAAGAGATGCATTTCTAATGTCAAATAAAAGCAGGACAATATAATTCTGGTGATGAAGAAGTGAAGGAAACAATACATTTGTCTGATCACCTTGAAACATTATACAGAAGCAAGAAGGGTATAGACATTTTCTTCCCTTTCCAGGTCACCTTTACTTTTCTGCCCTTGAAATTAAGTGATTCTGATGCATTATCTGACCAGACTTGATTTCTAACTATTAAACCCACGTTGTTGCTCAAACCAGAGGGAACACATTGGGAAGGGTACTGCAGAGGGGTATCTGGGGAGTTACCTGACCCCACCCCAGATTTGCTGCTTGGCTTGGACTGAGCATGTTCACATGGACTGAGCATGCTCAGTAACACTGCTGAAGCTGGCTAACCTCACTCTGCCCTCCCACCTCCAACAGGCACTGGTCGTCTGTTTTAAACATGCATTTTTCCAAAATCACTTCTCACTCGCAAGTCCTGTTCTCCCAGTCCCATGCCCTAACAACTTGTCCCCACTCACCTCCTGTGAGCCCTCAATAGCACATGGTACCGCGCACTCCTACAGTGAAAATTTCAGCCACCTTTCACACCATCACTCAATTACTTGTGTATCAGAAGAGCAAGATCAAGACTAGTGCTTTTCAGGCTAGGTTGAGACATTGCTTTAATTTTTCACAATGATCCAATCAACAGAAGCAGTGGGGCTTCTTCCTATATGACTGTGTCCCTGGGTTTTTGGTGTGCTAATCATTTTGGTTCTATGCACAAAACGTTATCCAGACAATGGATCCATGTTTTTCCACAAATACCATGTAAAGTCCATAGTTTATATTAATATTCTGCAGATTCTGAAAAAGTGTCAGTGTTCAGGGAGAATGAACTGTGTGAGGTAAGTACTTTTTTCTCTTTATTGAACAAGCTCATGGGGAATTATTTGTCATTGCTCAAGATAGGTACTTGATTCAACAAAATCTGTTGAGCCTTGTTATCAGGTTATTTTTAATAAAGATTTGCATTGAGTTCAAGTGTTTCCTTATAAAGAAAAGGTGACACTAATTGTGCCAGTTCCATCCAATGCTGATTGATTTGGTCTTGGCTGTTCTAATGTATTCATTCTTCCAGCTCTGTAGTTTGGTGGCTGATGTGCTGATATAAATAATGGAAGAGACTGGGATAGTAATTTATGATTTCTAAGTTATTCAAAAGGGACCAGTCAAAAGAAGTCATTTTTCCATGTTTGCTGACTCTTCTGTGTTGTCGGCTCCTAAGTCCAGAGTGATAGCTATTAGAAGGAGGAGACACTGTGTTCAAAATGGAGTCTAAAGAGCAGTAAACTTTGACTGCATCTTGATAAATTTCTAGGCTGGGGCTTCAAAGCTCTGTTTTGTATATTAAAAACCCTTGCCAGATTCTCAGCTGACTAGTGTAGCATCAGTGACTTCAGTAGAGCTACACTAATTTACAGCAGCTGGGAATCTAGTTCATAGCCACTTCCTGCTTCCTCTGGACGTTATTAGTTTTCAGACAGTAACAATCACTGTAATGAAACGTGTTCAATAATTAACACTTATTCTCTTAAAATTCATCTGTAATGTGCTTTAACCCCAAATGATTCTTTTTTTCTCTCCCCTCAATAGCAGGTTACACTGAGGCCCTCAGTCTTATGCTTGTAATTCTGTAGAAGGACTTTGGATTTTCCAGATACACTCTTTCTTTGGAAGGTTCCTACTTGGGTTTTGACCCAATGAGCTGAGATTTCTACTTGAACAACAATATTACCATGTTACTGAGAATTAGGCACGGAAAATATCCTTTGCTTTTTTTTTCGTTCAGACAGCACTTTATCTCCATGGAAAACCCTGTAACTGGCTCCTTGCACTGGTTTAAAAAGTCATCTTCCTATTTGCAGGCTGACAGATTTGGTCACTGGAGTGAATTTGTTCTGAAGTTGTGAGTAACAGAGAAAAAAGAGTTTGACTGTAGTGGAGAGGAGGGAGGATGCAGGATTCCAGTTGCAGCTCCCTGATCCTCTGACACCGAACCCCACACAAGGGGGAGCTATAGGAGAGCAAGTTACACCATACTGCCATGACCCCCACCTTGATCTCATAAAGGCCATGCCCCAGAATGCCTTGCTCTTTCTAATACATTGTGGGTGAGGAAACTAGGGCTGGCACCTGAAGCAGTAGAGTCACTTCTGCTTGTTGTATGCCAAGAGTTCCCTTGAGCAGGGATAATACTCCACTGGCCATCCCCAGCACTTCACACTATTTATGCAGCACAAAATGGCCCTAATGGGTCTGAGAATCTGGTTCAAAGTCTTCTTCCTATTAGGAGTTCTACTGGAGAATCCCTGTGTACCAAGAAATTGACTGATATGCTAATAATGCTGGAACTGCCCTTCCATTCAGTGCTGTGTTTATGGAGTCCTCAATATTCTTTCCACCTCCATGTTACCCTAGGGAAAGTATTCATGTGTTTTGAAACCAAGGGCCTCACCTCAGACTCATGAACCCTCAAGATAGGTGTGTTTTACAGGGACAAAAGCAGCAGAAAGAATCAGGCAGAGACTATTTATTTAGCCGGGGGAGGAGAGAATTCACTGATGCAGGACCCAACAGTAGAGCTCCTTCCCAGGAGCGATGAGTGAGTATCCAAGCCCAGTGTGAATGGAGAAAGATGACACATTTTCTGTTTTCAGTTCTGATTCATCTTAATCTTGTACAGTGCTTAGATAGCAAAGTGCCCTAGAAAGAGATATTAATTACTATTATTTATATTACCACAGCATTTTGGAGCCTTAGTATCAACCAGGACCCCATTGAGCTAGGCACTGACCACTGCCCCATAGTGTTTACAATCCAGGTGTAACACAAGAGCCAACAAGGGGATACAGAGTCAGGAAATGCAAGGAAACAGGAAGATTGACCAGATGCTAAACTTTCTTTAATATAACATCATCTTTCAGATCTTTCTCTCTATACGTAGATAGGTCAGTAGAGATCTAAACCAGTATATTGTGTGATTTAACTGAATTGTCTAATAAAGCAACTTAGCACAGAGGGTGGCTTTCTTTCTGTACTGTATGCTGCATTCAGCACACACTGAAAATAATGCAGATAAGAGTGAAACATCTGTACACCCTCCCTGCTACATGGCCCATGTCAGTATCTGTGGGTCCACTGTGCCTAATACATTGGTGCTACCATAATTAATAATGAATAGTAATAATAGATGTTGCATTTGCACTGGTGGCAAAAGTCTCCATGTTTGACCAACACTACTAGTGCTTTCCCTAACCTTTCCTCTGCCACATTTTTGTTGAGGAAACAAAAGCAATTTTCATGGGTGTAAACCTGTCATTTCTTAAACCAGTCACAGCAAGTAGCTCTGGTTTTAATGTTTCCCAGTTCCTGTCAGTGCTAAAATATCTCTGTTTTTCTCAAAGTTTCTCATGATGTAGATAGCACAGTTAGAAGAATCTTCAAGAAACCTTTCCAGCGAACTCAAGCAGATAGTGATCTCTTGCCATTGTACTGTAAAACGTCTAGTGTGTTGGGATAGATTCATTCACTACAATAAATCATATTGTCTTACTTTATCAGCTTAAATTTTCATTGCATAGAGTCTCTGAAATCTTGTCACAAGATTCTTTAAAAAAACATTTTTCTTTGGGGCATGGAGGTTGTACAATATTCAAATGGGATTTTTCATATTTATTCAATAGACAATCAGCTTCATATTGTATGAAGCAATACTTACATTGGATAATGTTCATGGCAAATTTGTTTGCATGTGTACATATATATAATAATCTCCTTTACACCAATGTCAAAATGGCCTATTAACACCCACTCTTTGCTCTTTATGTGCCATACTCATTTCATTCTCATAATCCAGGCTGTTACATCAGTATTTCAGACTAGTATATTCATAACCTCCAGTTTGGCATTTCTTCTTACATTATCACATGTAATGGGATTACAGCCCATTTTATCATAGTATCCTGTTACTTTCCCTATATTCAATTCATCATGTTATTTGTACTTGATTAAACACTTTTCTCATTCTAATATATGCTAGGTCTGTTTGAAAGTTAATTTTAAATGCGTTTCATTTTTATTGCCTATGCTTTACAGTTTTTTACATATTTCACTCCTCACCTTTTTCTCCCGTAGTTCAGTATAAAATACGTTATTTTATCATTTCAAGTCCTGGACCCTCTTTGCTCCTAAATTGAAGTGTAGTGGGGTGGCTGCCCCACTCCATGAGAGAAAGGACTAGAACAGGCCAGAGAGGCTGTGCAGATCAACAGCCAATCAGCAAAGGCCTGTGGTGAGCCAATCAGGGCAAAGGGAGAGGCAGCCAATCAGGGATGGGCTGGGCCCTATACAAAGACTGCCTAGGAAAGGAGAAGGGAGTCTCTCTCTGACTAGCAAGGGAGAAGGACTGGCTCCTGAGGTAAGGACCTTGGCCAGAGCAGTACTGGGTAGCCTTGTGGGAGCAGAGGAGAGCTCTGGCCCATTATCAAGAAGGTGTAAGGGGCTAAAGGGAAAGTGGCCCAGGGAAGATAGTCGGACAAGGGGAGCGAAGGAGGGAAAAGAGGCTGCTACTAGAGGGTCCCTGGGTTGGGACCCAGAGTAGTTGGTGGGCCTGGATCCCCCCCTTCCTTCATTGTACTGCACCTGGCTGTGGAGGACTGTGGCTGAGACAGACTGCAACATGCCCCCGACCAGAGGGGCTAGACTTTGGGGTCATGGTTGGCTACTGAGGCAGGTGCAAGTTAAAGGACTGTTGTTACTCCCTCTACCCTGCCCCCTGGAAGGGGGTGAGAATGGATTATGGGGCCCTGATGGAGGGCAGTGTCCTGAAGCGGATGCCGCCAAGCAGGGAGCAACACAGGTCTGAAACCAGCAGAGCAGATGATGGGCAGGACATCATGTGCCAAGGGCGCTCCATGGCTGGAAAAAGCTAATTCCTGGATGACCAGCAGGAGGCATTGCAGCGGTGAGTCTCAACCTCGTTACGAGAAGGACTTCCCTCTTGTTGCACCACTTCACCCCGGGCTCAGCTACCTACAAGCAGCAGCACCTAATACATAGACCGCGTGCTTCACTTTCTAGCACGGAGCGCCTGCTAATATATTTTAAGAAGGTACAGAGTAAAAAGTAGATGAGTCTGGTTTTAAGAATATATTGTCTGGGTAGGAGCTAGGTAATGACATGGGGGAACATTTGGGGACCATATTGTCAGAGGTATTGAGCACCTACAGCTCTGACTGACTTCCACTGGGGTTGTGTTACTCAGCGTCTCTGAAAATCAGGACACAGCTACCTCAACAGAAGTGCCAGGATGCTGGAGACTTGATATGGTTTTAATATGAGAAGCGTGGGCATTATGTCACTGGAATATTGACAATGAAGGGGAGAGTGCTTTGCTTATCATTGGTTGATCTACTGATGCATCTTGAGTTGTCCTATTGGTTCCTTTCACAAGCATCCCTAATAGTGGTGTAGCTGCTCAGCCATCCTGAGGGGTCCTTCCCGCAGGAGTTTTGTTCTGTCTCCCCTTGCTGTTCAATAGGCATGGGAGGCCATCACCAGGGAGATCACTGCTGCCCTAGGGACTGTCTTACTGTCTGTTTGGACAGTACCTAACACATTGTGGGTGCTACTGTAGTCCAAATAATAATTCTGGTGTTGACAAAGGCCCATATAACCTCTCTCCTCATTCACCACTCTAGCAGTTGCTGATGTGTTCTCACTCCTTGCCCATCATGGGAGCTGACCCAGGCCTGGAGCAGGACTGGGAGGTGAATGGGGTTGGCGAAGAACAAGGCTGGGGTGGAGCTGGTCTGGGGGCAGAGCCAGGCTGGAAATATGCTTCTCCCTGGTCCAGGCCCTGCCATCAAACCCCCGCCCCCAAATGTTCTTCCTTCCTTTGGAGGGTGCATCCCCTAGTTTGAGGACCCCTGGGTTAGACTGTGCAAAGTATGTGTTTGTATTGTAGAGGTGACCAAACTGTTGCTCACGAGCCCCATGCAGCTCCAGTACAGTTAAAGTGCAGCTCACAGAGCGCCCCATCACCCTCCTATTTTTCACCTAACAGACTGGGGTGCGGGGAGCTTGGGACTTCCACCCTGCAGTGAGGTTGTGGGGGTAAGGGTTTCTGCCCAATGGGGAGGGAGTCGATTGCCTTCAACTTCAGCCCCGTTCTGCTGAAGTCCTGAGCACTGGTAGGCACCTTCCACAGAACTGAAGCCCGGAGACTTACCACCCTGCCTCAGGGCAGAAGCTCCAAGCAGGGGTGTTCGGCTCCCAGACTTCTGAAGATAATGGTATGCAACTTAGAGGATCACTAAGTTTGGCCACTTGACTGCTTCACAACTGCTGTGTGCCCTTCAGAGAGTTAAACATAAACCAGAAGCTTCACAGCTTTTGAGTGGGGTTCTGGGAGAGAGGTTATTTTAAGAACCGGGGAGCCTGTAGAATCAGCACTGCACCCAGAGGGGCTAGAGAGCTGGAGGCGGAGAGAGGGTCAGCTCTCCCAGTGGGGGCCAGATAGAAGATCTGTGCCCTGAGAGTGTGCCTAAGGACCCCACATTGGGCTGGACTTTGCTCAGACTCCTCATATGCGAAATAAGATACAATCTGTGCCCAAAGTTTGTCATACACCACAGTTTATACTGCCTCTCTCTGGCATGGATTTTCAGATGTTGAAGAAATGCAATGCTTTCCTGTGATCATGAGAGTTTGGGTGGAGGCTCTTCTCACCCTAAGGTTTCTCTGCTGCATGGATTCCCATGTGCTAATTCAGAGATGATTTCTGACTGAAGCTTTGACCTCATTTGCTACGTTCAGGAGGTTTCTTACCCTGATGTTGAAGCTTTTCACACAAACAGACCACGTATGGGATGTCTCCCCTCATTGATTCTGCATTCAGTGCTAAGGCCTAAGAACCGTCTATAGCTCTTCCCACAAGAACAATGTAGTGCTGCTCTTCTGTATACATTATCTGGTGCTCTGCCATGAGTGTATGTTTGTTTGCTCTCTTTCCTGTGCAGATATTCTGAGCATCCGTCTTTGGGGTTATGGAATCCTGTGTCATGGTGGACAGATTTACCCTGTCTCTTCCATACAGGATTTCTCTGTGGTTTCTCTGACCTGCATTTTGAAGGCTCTTCCACTCTGAAAAATGTTCAGTGTGGATTTTTCTGGTGATATCTCGTGCAGTTGTAATTTCTCATGGATTTCCTTGTGAAGATCCCTCCCCCACATTTATGATTACAACTGTGTGAAGTTTTTCTGATGAACCACAGGTAGAACACTCCCTCAGGCTATGCAAGAGGTAATGAACTTTAGGCAAGAGTCAGGCATACAGGCTTTTTGTGATTTTAATCCCTTTTGATGCTTGCTCTGTGCCTTTGGGTGAATGGACAATAAACCTGTTTAGAAGGAGCTGTTCAGCCACTGGTCAGAGGTTCCTGGAGAGAAGGACCTTGCAGATACCAGTTAGATTTGGGCCTGTTGCATTAATGCAGGAAGTTACATCCCTGTGATCCATCCTACAACTGGTAAAATTTCAGGATCCTTCCAGAGAGAGATGTAGGCAGCGAAATTGTCACTTCTCTCTAAACCTAGGTAAGCCAAGTAATTGGGTAAAATGCTATAGCTTGTGTTATACAGAAGGTTATACTAGATCATCCAATAGTCCCTTCTACCTCTAATCTCTGTGAACACCCCCATTCCATACCTGTTTTGTTCTCACCCTCTCTCCACCTGGATATTTGGTTTACCTATCCTCACCCAGGACACTCCGCTCTACCTAACATCCCTTTGCCAACTGACACAGAGCTTTTGCAAGAAGCCAAACTGATAACTGACATCCTCAGCCTAGCCCAGATAAAGGAAAAAAAGCCTGCTGAGAAGGGGAAGCAATATGGTGATGTTTTACTACACGTGGATGCAGGGACCATTTACACTTTTATCTTCAGTAATATTATACCTGTATGAGTTGCTACTGTCAGCAGGGAAAATCTCTAAACAGCTCATCTAGTAACTCGCTCACAGACAAAACATAGTCAGAGGTGCTGATCTCCAAAGTGATGACCAGAGGCCCATAAAATTACCTTTCCTTATGCAGCACTTTGAAATGACATTTTTCATAAGAAATTCTTCTCATTGGAAACTCAGTCCATAAGTCACGGAAGGGAAGCTTTGGTTCTACTCACTGGAGCATAAAGCATTTTTCTACTGTCACCTGCCTGCTACAAGTGATTTTTTTTTTTTGTTCTTTCCCTATTTCAGAACAGAGACAGAGATGATTTGATTCCTTAGAGATAAATATTCCCAGAAACTCAGGAATGACTACTAAGCAGAAATGTTTGATCTTTGCACAGGATTATTGCATCTCCCATTTTAAAGCATAAATATTTTGTTTTAAAGTGCATTAAATTGTGTAGCAAAGCAGAAGAAATACCCATTTAAATACTTGCATCTGTCATCTTTATAAAATGATGATGAATTTCAGTTTGATAGGTTTCAAGTCACAGTCTGATCAGAAAAGAAACAATGGAGAGAGCTTGGAGTCTGGGAGCATCATTGGTACAGGGGCTAAGAAAAGCAGGATCTGTGTTTTTAGGTATTCATTTATAATGGCTTTACATTTAGAGATTTATTTTTTTCCAAAGAACATTGGAAAAACACAAACACAAGAGCCAGGCTGAGGTATTTTGGTGCCTCACAAGCAGTATATTCAAGTGTGGAGATATTCTATCAGTACTCTGCCTGGCTAGCGGCCCGAATGAAAATATTCCTTTCTCAGGGCCTCCTGTCTGTGCCTGGTTAAGCAAATTACTTCTAAATAGGAACCACACTATCCAGATCAAAGGGAGAATGCTAAATTTAAATGACCTGTGGTGCTCAGTAGTGCTTTTCAGACAGCAGCTTAAGTGCTATAGTCATTTCTAACCTCAAGTTTAGGCTAATTAAACTGTAGTCAATTTAAACAATTTAGGCACTAAGGGCCCAAACATGAGCCTAATTCTAATACTGGTAGGCTGATTGGGTGATGAACACAGAGGGGCGAGAGACAGGAATCCTTTCCCCATGGCCTAGAATGTCTACACCGAGACTATGTCAACCAACATAGGGCTTTACATGGTTCCCCTGAGAGACAGAGGGTGTGAGGATATGAGCTGTGCAACACTGGATCCTACAGCCTCAGTTATATATGCATTCCCTGACCTTCCTGCAACTTGCTATGCAACAGCGCTCTTGCACAATCTGGTTGTGGCTTCCCTCCATTCGCCCCCACACTAGTTCTCCTGCCATGGAGGAGAGGGTTGGATGTGTTTTTAAGGATCTAGTCCTGAGAGGTACAGAATGCTTCCTATGAGGTGCTGAGAGCCCTCAACTCCATTTGACTTCAGCACTTCACAGAATCTGGCACTAAAACACTTTAAAGTTTCATTTCAGAAGGAAGATGCAGTTCCCTCAACACCTTCACACCCCACTAGGATTGTACCTGGCAAGTTCCTAAGACCGGACTCAAATCATTTCATGGGAAGGGGGACAGGGAAAGTGGGGTAGAGATGGGCGATGCACATGAGAGTAGCATGCTCCCCCCTTCTCTGAGACTTTGGGAGGAATTTCCATTGCTAATAACCATTCTTTTACCACCTGAGATCTCAATTCTTGTTCTCCAGGATAAATCATGCAAAGAGGAGCTAATGCTTTTACTCACTTTGGCAGGTCTTGGAAAATACCATCTCTTCATCCCCCAGCCCAAAATTGCTCTGACCTTTCAAAAAGAGTAACCCCGAGCCCCTGTCGCAATCTGACCTTTCCAAACCCAGCAACCAAAATATCCGAAGAAGAGAGAACGCTACTTCAAGTTGGCCCAAGTTTGAAGTGGTGCTACTTCAGCAAAGGAAGCCAAAGAGATGTGAGGAAAGGTGTTGCTGTCATGGCTAAATGCAGGTGTGGACTAACACAATGCACATTACTGTTGGTCAGCTGGCATCTCCATATGTGGAGACAACTCAGCCTCATGAAGTCTGTTTTCTGTTAACCAGATCTTAAGAGTTTTACTCCAGATTCAGTTGTGTTTTTAAAGTAAAGCCCTGAATTGGGGAGATATGAAACCTCACCATTCCCAAAGGAAGTGTCTCTCCAGGCGGTGTCAGGAATAAATCAATGGAGGCACAGCTTATCCAGCTGATAAACTGACTCAAGCAAAAGTGCTTTAATCTAAAACTACTTTTTTATTAGATCTCAAGCATACACACACACACACACACACACACACACACACACACACACACACAGAGTGTTTCAATAGATTTATGCAACTTTAGCACCCTCATGGCCAAGATGGAGTCTGTTCTGCAGGTAGCTCTGGCCAAGAGAAGGCACACGCAGGAATGCAGCAGGAAAAATCCCTTCCAATCCCTGCCCCCCGCCCACCGAGCGAACACAGACACACACTGGAAAAGTACAATGGATATAAGAAAGGGACATATTTATTTACAGAGAGATGAGTGGAGAAAAACAACAAGGGGAAATATAAGGGGAGTGGTAAAACAGGGTTGCATCCATATCATGGCTGAACTGCCATGGTACAGATGCAACTACCTGAACTGCCTTTTCTGTCCTTCCTGCCATCCTATGGAAATAGTGTTGGGGTTTCCTTTACCCCATCCCAGCCCAAAAGCTACTGGACTCTTGAGGGGAGGAGAAGAGAGTTCTCCTTGCCTCCTGCAGCAGTCCTGGCTGGCTTCTGTTCCCCAGGAGGCAGGGATGTGGGAAAGGCAGCTAATCAGAGCTTCTAAGGAGGCCTGGAAAGTGGTTGAACAGTGGAGCCTCTGGAATCATCCCAGACTGGCTCCGTCATGGCTTGCAATTATGGCTGGGTGTGCAGAGGTGATGCAATAGGTGGTAAAGCTCCTTGGGCCCTGCGCACCTCACAAGGGTCAGTGTTAGGCGTTCCTATGTCTGGCACTGGAGCGCCTCCTTGTGGCCGTGTCTAGAGATTAGCTAGTCTTATGCCCCCTTTTGCAGTTACTCACTCCATCTCTTGCTCTGTCTCAAGACTCGATTGCTCCTGCTTCATGGCTTGGCCTTCCAGCCAGGTCACTGTGGTTCTTCCCTTCTGGGGAAATCACATGCATCTAAGTCTCCGGAATCACTGTTGCAGCAGTCTTCTCTTTCACTGTCCCTTAATGGTGCCAATTCCACAGTGACTGGTGGGGCCACCCTCTACACTTGGTTCCAGCCCAGGGACCCTACAACAAGCAGTCAAGGTCTGCACAGTCCTAGCCCTTACTGCTATATACCTGAGCTATTTTCTATCTTGTCTTCTCTCACCCTGCAGTCCCCTTCTACTGTCAGCTACTGGGCTTTATACTGGACTTTCCTGTTCCTGTCCAGCTCCCTGGCTCCCTCTAATTAGTCCATTCTCCCTGGCTGCTCCTTCAGTTAGGCAGTTAATTGGCCCACCTAGCTACCTTAGCCCCTCCAGGCTTTGTGTGGGGTGGACATCCCATTACATACTTTCGCACTTAAACCTGTAACCCTCAGGCGTAGGGATGCTTCCTATCCTGCATTGGCCAGATCTGGGCACTCAGGTCATCCCTTTCCTGTTCCAGGCCCCCACACTGTGAGCAGCAGTATGCCTTTCTCCTCTGCGGAGTCCCAGTATTCTCAATGCTACAATTCTATGTTCCCTGCTGCTTCTTGCAAAGCCTGCTCTGCAGCTATTAATTTCTCCTGTAGCACCTTTACTTGTGCCACAGAGCCTCCCTTTCCTCAGGGTCTGAGTTACCATCATCACTTGCTTCCCTTCTATGTTCATTCCTATTTCCCCATGATTCTTCTCTGTCCCCACCATTTTATAATTCAACTCTGTTCCAGTCTCAGTCTCTGTGGCCTCTCTAATTTTGTCCTCATGAACTTAAATAAACACAGCTGCTGTTCAGTCAGCAGTGACAAATAGTTTTTCAGGTAAAATTGTGTTTCCCACTGTCTTTGGAAGTTCTCCAGCACCTGCCTTAGTAGGGCTTGGACCAATCCCTGCTGTTTGTCAGCCCTTTCTGCAGGTGAAATAACTCTGGATCCAGCCTAGGAGGATATAACTGCCCTCTGCAAGAAAGGCTTCTGCACACTGTCTCTTTCCCTTCCCCTCACCCCGGTATGGCCTTTCACATTCCCCCTGTACCAAGGGTGACTTCCTGATACAGTCCTTCAGTCTGCCACAGTCTCTTACAATCCCCTTTTAAAAGAGGCGATCGTCATGCCCACATTCTCCACCAAGTTGTCACAGGATCCTCTACTCACCACTGGAGCATCTCCTTGTGGCCATGTCTGGGGATTAATTCTGCCACTCTCCAGATTGCTCATTCCATCTCTCTCTGTCTCACTCTCTCTCAGGACTCTACTGCTGCTGTTTTGTGGCCCTCTGGCCAGGTCACTGGTTTTCTGGGGAAATTGCATGTATCTAAGTCTCTCCGGGCTCACTGTCCCAGGCAGTCTTCTCTTTCGCTGCCCCTTAATGGTACCACTTTCACAGTGGCTGGTGGGGAACCCAAGACAACCCACTACACTTGGTTACAGCCCAGGGAGCCTACAACAAGCAGTCAAGGTCTGCACAGTCCTACCCCTTACTGCTGTATCCCTGTGCTACTTCTTACCTTGTCTTCTCTCACCCTGAGAGTGACTGTTACCTCAGTCTCTGCAGCCCCCTTCTACTCTCAGTTACCTGGGCTTTGTACAGGCCCTTCTGTTCCCGTCTAGCTGAGCACCATCTCTAATTAGTCCTTGCTCCCTGGCTCCTTATCCAGGTGCAGTCTAGGTAGTTAATTAATCTAGCCTCCTTAACCCCTTCTGGCCTTGTGTGGGCTTAACCCTGATCACAGACAGGCACAGTGTGGTCAACTTTCCAGATTTTTTCCCAAGCCTCATGACATGTAAACTGTTCCGCAGATTCCAGCTGCTCCAGCTCCATCCTAAATTTGCCTGACAGTCTCAACCTTAACTCTAGCCTTTGTGGTTGCAGACACAGCTTTAAAATGGGAGGAGAGAAGACTGCACCTAAAGGCTCAAAAGCTAGAAGGCAAATGAAAAATCCCCAATTTATTGTTTTTTTTTAAAAAACACCCTTTCGTAGACCAGACGGCATTCACCCAAGAGTTCTAAAAGAACTCAAAGGTGAAATTGCAGAACTATTAACTAGGGTTTGTAATCTGTCCTTTAAATCGGCTTCTGTACCTAATGACTGGAAGATAGCTAATGTAACACCAATATTTAAAAAGGGCTCTAGAGGTGATCCCGGCAATTACAGACTGGTAAGTCTAACGTCCGTACCGGGAAAATTAGTTGAAACAATAGTAAAGAATAAAATTGTCAGGCACGTAGAAGAACATAAATTGTTGGGCAAAAGCCAGCATGGTTTCTGTAAAGGGAAATCATATCTTACTAATCTATTAGAGTTCTTTGAAGGGGTCAACAAACATGTAGACAAGGGGGATCCAGTGGACGTAGTGTACTTAGATTTCCAGAAAGTCTTTGACAAGGTCCCTCACCAAAGGCTCTTATGTAAATTAAGTTGCCATGGGATAAGAGGGAAGATCCTTTCATGGATTGAGAACTGGTTAAAAGACAGGGAACAAAGGGTAGGAATAAATGGTAAATTTTCAGAATGGAGAGGGGTAACTAGTGATGTTCCCCAACAGTCAGTCCTAGGACCAATCCTATTCAACTTATTCATAAATGATTTGGAAGAAGGAGTAAACAGTGAGGTGGCAAAGTTTGCAGATGATACTAAACTGCTCAAAATAGTTAAGACCCAAGCAGACTGTGAAGAACTTCAAAAAGATCTCACGAAACTAAATGATTGGGCAACAAAATGGCAAATGAAATTTAATGTGGATAAATGTAAAGTAATGCACATCAGGGAAAAAAATTACCCCAACTATACATATAATATGATGGGGGCTAATTTAGCTACAACTGCTCAGGAAAAAGATCTTCGAGTCATCGTAGATAGTTCTCTGAAGACGTCCATGCAGTGTGCAGCGGCAGTCAGAAAAGCAAACAGGATGTTAGGAATCATTAAAAAAGGGTTAGAGAATAAGATGAAGAATATCTTATTGCCCTTATACAAATCCATGGTGCGCCCACATCTTGAATACTGTGTACAAATGTGGTCTCCTCATCTCAAAAAGGATATACTGGCATTAGAAAAGGTTCAGAGAAGGGCAACTAAAATGATTAGGGGTTTGGAACAGGTCCCATATGAGGAGAGATTAAAGAGGCTAGGACTTCTCAGCTTGGAAAAGAGGAGACTAAGGGGGGATATGATAGAGGTATATAAAATTGAGTGGCATGGAGGAAGTGAATAAGGAAAAGTTATTTACTTGTTCTTATATTATGGGAACTAGGGGCCACCCAATGAAATTAGTGGGCAGTAGGTTTAAAACAAATAAAAGGAAGTTTTTCTTTACACAGCGCACAGTCAACCTGTGGAACTCCTTGCCTGAGCAGGCTGTGAAGGCTGGGACTATAACAGGGTTTAAAAGAGAACTGGATAAATTCCTGGAGGTTAAGTCCATTAATGGCTATTAGCCAGGTTGGGTAAGGAATGGTGTCCCTATCCTCTGTTTGTCAGAGGGGGGTGATGGATGGCAGGAAAGAGAGCACTTGATCCTCACCTGTTAGGTTCACTCACTCCAGGGCTCCTGTCATTGGCCACTGTCGGTAGACAGGATACTGGGCTAGATAGACCTTTGGTCTGACCCAGTATGGCCTTTCTTATGTTCCTATGTTCACCCTCATTATTTTTAAGCCTTTCTCATGATTATTGAATATTTGGGTTAGCAATCTGGCCCTCTGCTTTTACTCAGCTCTCACTAAGTCACGGAAGTCCAGCTCCTCAGTTTAGGCAAGTCCATGGAGTGATTCTATTTATACCACCAGAGGTTTTGGCCCACTCCTTTTAAAAGTTGTCAGGGGCAATCTTTAATCTCTGTTACTCCTGTCTGAGTGCAATAGCCAATACTGGCCCTTATACAGAAAGGAGAATCAACCATTTTTCTGGAGGTAGCTGAATTTTTCCTAGTTGACAAGACTGGAGGAAATGAGAATATGTTAGGAATATTAGACCGCCACCAGCTTTCTCTTCCTTTTTATTCTGCAGGGCGATGGAGATCATAGAAGGAATGGAAGGGACCTTGAGAAGTCATCTAATCCTGCTTCCAGTGCTGAGGCAGGACCATATATTCCAAGCCCATTGCTGACAGGAGGTTTTCCAACCAGTTCTTCATCATGGGAGATTTTTAAGATTCCACAACCTGCCTTGGAAGCCTGTTCCAGAGCTTAGCTACCTTTAAAATTAGAAAGATTTTCCTAATCTTTCATCTAAATCTCTCTTGCTGCACATTAAGTCCATTACTCCTTATCCCACCTTCAGTGGACATAGAGGATTGTGATCGTGTTCTCTATATAACAAACCTTAACATATTTGAAGAATATTATCCATATCCCCTCAGTCTTTTTTTCTCACAATTAAACATACCTGGTTTCTTTTAACACTTTCCTCATAGGCAAGTTTTCTAAACTTTTTATCATTTGTGTAGCTTTCCTATGGACTTTCTCTAATTTGTCCTCATTTTTCTAACACTATGATGTCCAGAACTAAACACAGCATTCCAGCTGAGGCTTCACCAGTGCCAAGTAGAGTGAGACAATTACCTCTCATGTCTTACATCTGACACTCCTGAATGATTTTAGCCTTTTCCACCACTGCATCGCATTGTTAACTTATATTCAATTTGTGATCCATTGTAAACATTCCTCCTCCCCAATCCTTTACAGCAGTATCACCACCTAACTAGTTATTCCCCATTTTGTAGTTATGGATTTGATTTTTCTTTCCTTGTCTTTATTGAATTTCATCTTGTTGATTTCAGACCAGTTCTCTAATTTGTCAAGGTCATTTTTTGTGTATTTAAAGAAAAATAATGACACACTGACAATGAAAAAAAGACCAACCAAACAACTCACTCCTTTACCCTGGAGATAAAGATTAATTTCGCCTTCCCTTCCTGAAAGGTCCTGACTCCCCATTTCAGAGAAATCAGTCCTGCTTCCTAGCAATTACCTGGAAAATAACATAGTGAATTTTTTCTTCCAGCATTTACAATTCTCTATTACTCTGTAATATCTGCAATATGTGCCCAGATTTGCACATCATCAAAAGTATGAGAGAAAGTAACTCATCTATCAAGATGTCATACATTTGTCCATGTTTCAGGCATCCAGATCTCATCTTCTCTAATGAGGCCATGATCCTACAAAATCACATGCATGTGCTTAACTTTAAGTATGTGAGCCATTGTGACTGCACAAATTCTTAAAATTAAGCATGTGCATAAGTGTTTGAAGGCTCAAAGCCTAAATTATTAAATTTCTGATGTGAAATCTTGTTGCCCTATGCATGGACTGTAATGGTTGCTCACCAGAATCTTGGTCTAGGATTAAAATGCTAATATTTAGCTTGGTTCCTTTAATCAATGTATTAAAACAAAATTGATTCCACATTAGGATCTTTCATGTGTATATGAAACTAGATCACAATAGTGAACAGATCTTTTAAAAAATATTTTTTCGCCAGTTACTGCCATGCTCCATATTAACGTCACAAAACACTAACACTAATTTCATTCAGGTTGCATGCATTACATTAGAGTTGGAGCAAAAATTTGATCCTCAGATCTAAAACCCTTCACATTTAAGTATAGAAGGGGAGTTCAGATCTGAATTTCCAGCTCCAAATCCACCACTATTGTTTTGGTTCTGAGTCAGATCTAAGATTGGAAAAATCCTACTTACTAGCTCAACTGTAGCTGAAGTTTTCTCCTGAGATTTCATAATGGTGGAAATTATAATAGAATAGCTGATATCTGGCAATATTTCCACCATTTGGTTTTAACATTACATGAAAACAACCCATAGGTGCTTTTGGCTGCAAACCCAAAACTTAGCTTATACTTGACCCACATAAGAACTCTACCCATTTCTTCAGAACACAGTAATATTCCTTAGTTTCCTTCTTTATTCCCTCATTAAATAACCTCATTTGTTTCCTAATCCTTCTGGTTCTGCAGTTCACTGTTTTTTATAAAGGCAGGTTTGGGGAAATGCACATAGTCCTAATGTAAGCAGGGTCTGCATGAGCTCACCCTTGGCATCTAGTGATGAGCTGGGGAAGAAGACTTCATGAACTGACCTTGTTTGCATAGACATGCCCACTCTGCATAAGTGTGTGGCATGATGAGGCTGCTTTGCCCAAATGATCACTTTTGGCTGGTGTTGGATCACAAGCCACCTTTTTATTGGGGAGGCAGGGGTAAAAAAGGGTGGTTATCCTTGTTGAGTGAATCAACGGCAGCAGAACTGTGGTTAGCATACGTTGATTGAGGGATTCACCCTCACCGAATCGGCACTCGCTAGGCAGGGGATAAGAGTGCCAAAGCTGTGAGAAAGAGAAGGGGTGTGGTGATTTGATCCTAGATACTATTTGACCTTTTCCCTCTTTACTGTGTAATAATAGAACAGATTAAGACTTAATTGAGAGTTTTTTGTTGTATGCTGTGGCAAGGTAAGGGTAAAACCCCTAGAATGTCCTGCCTCTGTGAGTTAAACCCTGCTTCCTGCCAGGAGGTCCAGGGGCAGAACCTGGCAATACCTGGCAGGTCAGCCCAGCTGGAAGCCCTAATGAGCATTGGCTCACAGAGCTAGCTGGGGCTGATTGACCACAGCTGAGGCAGGAAGCTGACCAGGCTAGAAAAGCCCTGACTCGTGGTCAGTAAGAGAGGCCAAGCAGGGAACAAGAGGCTGAAACTCTGTCTTCTGGCTGTGAGTAAGGTGCCTTGATGGCCTGGAATGAGGACAGTGGGGTAACTGTCAGGGAATTGGGGGAGCACTGTTTGTCCCTTTGAAACCATGAACAAGCACTGTAAATAAAGGACACTTGGGTGAAACACTGTGGAATGGTGTAAAGACCTTTATTGGGGAACAGAGAGAACGCAGGACTGGTGTGGACCCTGTGATACTGGGGGCTTGTCCGGGAGTCCTCATAGCCATTGGGATCGGTGGTTGCTACCATGGAGGAGACCCTGAAGTGGCTAGTGATGATGGTTCAGGAGATGTAGCAGACCGAAAGACAGGCCCTGACGAAGAGGCAGATAGAGCAGCAGGCCACACTCCAGCAATTCATCAGGGAGCAGTCTACGGCACAGCAAAAGATCCTCCAGCAAATGGTGAATCCACCGGTGGGGGATGGTGCCAGGCCGCCAGGATCGGGGCATTGTAAGATGGGCCCTACAGATGACCCCGACACCTTCCTAGGGACTTTTGAAAGGGTGGCTACTGCCACTGGCTGACAGCAGAGGACTTGGTGCTGTGGCTAGCCCCGTACCTAGGCGGGGAGGCCCAGGTGGCATTTATGGCATTGGGTGACACCCAAGCCCAGGTCTATATGCGGTGAAGTCCGCTATATTGGACCAGGTAGGACTATCGGCCGAGAGGTATTGGCAGTGTTTTCGGGAGGCCCGCTTGACTGAGGGCCTGTGGCCCAGGGCATATGCCCAGAGACTATTGGACTGGGCTACACGGTGGTTAAAGCCCCATGCTCAGTCCCTGGAGGAAGTAATGGACCAGGTGGTACTGGAGCAGTTCCTCCAAGGGCTCCCAGACCCAATACGGGTGTGGGCCCGGAGGCACCAACCAGCCCAGGTAGCTAACATGGTCCGGCTGATAGAGGAATACCTCGAGCCAGAGGGGCTCCGGCAAGGGATGAAGTTGGCCAGGGGAGGCGAACCTAGTAAAAGCCTGCCTGGAGTGGCACCGAGGAGAGGGCTGGTTCTAGGGCCCACCCGCACCAAGGAACTTACCTGTTGGCAGTGCGGACGCTCAGGCCACAAGAAGCAAGACTGTCCGCAGATGGACTGTGGGCTAGTGGACTTCTGTGGGTGGACTGGGGGGCTGGGAAGAGCGGGGAAGCACCCCCTTCCCACAGTGCCAGTGCTGTTAGGGGGGAGCCCCAGGAAGCACTATTAGATACAGCTTCCACCTGGTCACTGGTGCGGGGAGTCTTAGTGAAACCCCATTGGGTGGTCCGGAGGGCAAAGCAAGCCCTACGGTGTATCCATGGGAACACCCGTAGGTATCTGGTATCACGGGTGCTGCTTGAAGTGAAGGGGCACTTCCGGTGGCAACATGTAAGGGTGGTGAATAAGTTGGCCTGCCCAGTCCTCTTGGAAGGAGACTGGGGAATCTCCTCCAGGATGGTCCAGAGCCATGGCAAGGGACTGGAGGAGGGGACCATGGGGGGGCCCTAGTAAGGGGACACAGGGGGAAGAGGGGAGCCCTGACCCCCCTAAAGAGAAACAAACTCCCTCTCCTGGACCAGGGGAAAGAAAGGGGAGAGAACTAAAAACTCCTAGATGACAAGGCAAAGCCAGGGAGGAATGCTGGCTGTGTGGGCTGACAAACACTCAGGGGAAGCATACCCCGAGTGTGGTCTTCCAGGGAAGGAGGGAGATAAGGAGGATCTGGGGGATGGGCAACGGAGCCCCAAGGCGGGGCACCTAGCCGACCAGCCCCCGCCGGAGCAAGGGTGCAGCTTCTGCCAGGAGAAGGGGCATGGGCGAGGGACCTGTCCTTACGGGGGATGTGGGTGAGGGCCTGTGAAGACCCCAGGGAGGGTCCACAGGAACCCACAACAGGGGGGCAAGAGCTCCCGGTGAAGGCTGGGTTTGTCTGGTGAAAAAGGGGTAGGGGGAGCCTGGCGGTTCGGTGAAAGGGGGAGATGTGTGGCAGGGCAAGGGTAAAACCCCTAGAATGCCCTGCCTCTGTGAGTTAAACCCTGCTTCCTGCCAGGAGGTCCAGGGGCAGGAGCTGGCAGTACCTGGCAGTACCTGGCAGGGGAACCCAGCTGGAAGCCCTAATGAGCATTGGATCAGAGAGCTAGCTGGGGCTGATTGACTACAGCTGAGGCAGGAAGCTTACAGGGTTAGAAAAGCCCTGACTCGTGGTCAGTAGGGGAGGTCAGGCAGGGAACAGGAGGCTGAAACTCTGTCTCCTGGCTGTGAGTAAGGTGCCTTGAGGGCCTGGAATCCCAGGAACCAGGACAGTGGGGTAATTGTCAGGGGGTTGGGGGAGCACTGTTTGTCCCTTTGAAGCCATGAACAAGCAATGTAAATACAGGACACTTGGGTGAAACACTGTGGAACGGTGTAAAGACCTTTACTGGGGAGCAGAGAGAACACAGGACCAGTGTGGACTCTGTGACACATGCAAATAGAGCTGAAATCACTGATAGCCAGGTGTAACTGTTAGACCTGATTTAGGACAATGTCTTTGAAGAAAGAGACTGCCCAGCCTGCACTAGCAGTGAGGCTTTCCCAATAACAGCTGAAATCACTGAGAGCTGTGTTAAGTGGGGTGACTTCACTCTCCACTCTGCACCTTCTGGGATGTCTTGAAGTGAGCACCTGGATAACAAAGCAAGTAAGGTGCCTTTCTTCCTCCCACTCAGTGTGGGAGGTGAACTCATACAAATTCATCTCTGAACTCTGGGTCATTGATGACCACGGTCAACAACATCTGGTAGAAGGGTGTGGTGGAGGGAAAAGGGAAGGGCACATTAAAGGAAGTTTTGGTTGTTGGATTTAACAACTTGAAGCAAAAGGATACTGCCCAACATATTCAGGGATCGGTGTTTTGCTCATGGTTTTGTATTTATGAATCCTGCGTGCACCGTTCCCCAAATTAAAAGGTTCTCTTCCACAGTCAGGCTCTGTGCTTGCAAGAGAGGAAGTATTGCCTCTTAGAGGTGCCCAGGGGGTGGTGTGTGTTTGTTCCAGATTACTGGGTAGGTGCTCAAGTTGGTTCTGTGTTGTATTTTTGAAAAGGATCCCCTAGATATTGAACCTGGCCCTTAAAGCTGCTGACTCCATCTGGCAGAAGGGTTATACTAGATACATGGCTTCATGTGTCCATGTTGCCCCCACATTGGCACATAAAAAGCTGTAGTTGGGAGATAGGGCTGAGATACAGAATAAGGGTTATGTTTTGCCTTTTTAAGGAGAGCATCAGGAGCTTCACATGGAATAAGAGAGGTAAGACATGGCGAGGGAAAGGAGAAAACTTGTGCCCCAAAGCAATTTTCACATCTCTAAAAATATGTGAGACTAGCACACTCATCAGTACCACATTAGTATTTGTTCAGGACCTTTGGGGATAGAAGTTTATCTACCTCTTCTTGATCTCATTTTACTAGAGCTCTTCATTCCTGCACCTCTGCTCTGGTACTCACTCCCTCGGATAACCCTTGTCACATGCCCTCCCTTTCCCTCTTTAAATCTCATTAAAAAAACTATTTAGCTGTGCTTCAGCCTAGTTACCCCAGTCAGTTTCCATTATGTCTAACTATATTGTTTCTGCCTCCTTCTGTGCTGAATGCATGAAAAGTAGTCTATAGGAACAGGCTGCATTGTTAATGTCACGAAAGACTCCGATTCATAATTAACCAATTCATGAAATGAATATTAATTAATCCAACTGTACAGTGAACAACAAGCAGAAAGTTTCACAGGAAAAACAGCATTCTCCAACACAATAGAAACAAAGTACTTTCATATCAGGCATGATTTAGACCGCTGTAGCCTACAATGCTATTTATTTCTGTGATCTCCTCATTGTTCCCAGATCCCAGCCTGCTTTTAATCTATTGTTCCTTATATCAATAGCCTTATATTGTTTTTTTTTCTTTTCTGTATATGGTTATTATCTTTCTGTTATCACTTTCAGAGTTTCTAAAAATATTTTTATTACCAGTCTGTATCCATACTAGTTCAGACTGAAGGTAGCTTCCTATCACATATTCCATTGTAATACCCTCCCTCATATAGCTGAAATGAGCTGCCTAAAATTTCACATGCAGGGTAGAATTGTTCTGTAAAATGTAGGAGAAACTGTATTTTGGAAATATGGGGGTTCAAAACTGAGGTACACTTTGATTTGTATTTTCCTAATGTTGGACTTGTCATACCTTCAAAAGAACTTAGGACACTCTAAATTTGTTCCAGTCTGTTGGTTTTGTTGCTGAGTCATGCCTTGGATTGACACTTGGTCAGAGGTGGGATTACTTAGCTATTGACAAGTTTTCAAATCTTAGTATTTGTCCCAGGCATTGTATAGGAATTATGCTTGAAGGAGATGTTACATAGGGAGTTCCTGAGATGTGCACAATCCTGATGTATGGCTTGATAAGTTTGTATTCATACCTATGTCAGCCTAAGTTTTGAGCACAGACCAGGCCTAAGTAAGAAATGTCTGAAAGAGATTTGAGATCCTGCATGAAAGGCATCTATGCTGTATAACTGAAACATGGCCATTTATATCATTATGATATTGTCACTGGTAGACAATTGCAACCAAATGTGTGCAAAGCACATCATGTAAGGTGTTAGTGGAAAAGTTATGATTCACTAACGATGATTATCTTGTTTAAATCCATGTATCATTACTATATCTGAAATTATGAATATTTGCTATAGGTTTGTATACTAACCCACCATTCTTATCTTACCTCAGGTGTGCAGCTGTGATGTTACAGACTGCTCTGGTAACTTCCAAAATATTGGAAGCCAATTGAAATTAACTGAGACTCTGAATGAGTCAGTGGGCTTTGAATCAGTCTCTTTGTTCTCTGAGATACAGACTGATTTCCTGTTTTCACATCCCTAGTGGAAAATATTCCTAAATATAGCATGTTTACATGTTTGTTTCCTTCTACATGGTTTTTCTTTTCTTCAAGCTGTGGATCCGCAATAAACTCCACTGTTACCTTAAAAGAATGTTGATTCTTGTAACCTGTATGAGACAGAGCTAAGAGAGAGAACGTCAGCATTTTGGTGTTTACCTCTTGTCTCCAAGCTGTGCCAATTTATTTTCCTTCTCTGTACAAAGGTGCCTCTTTAACCTAGAGCTGTCTAGATCTGACACTCAAACACTGCGGTTAGAATGTCTCATCTCTTCCAGAGTCAAATTAGACAGTGCTTGTAATTTGTCATTGTATTTATGATAATGGATTCTTGGGCATAGTCACATGCAGTCTTAAATGCCAGAGAGCATACGCAAGCATAATAAAACAATACAATGAAAGGGTGTTACTAACCATTGCTGGTTGCAATCTAATACAAAAACAAATAGGAAGCTATCAGTCACCTTGCACAATATACTCATATGTTGCACTTATTTCTGCTGCTTTTTGTTTTATTAGCTTGTTATCTAGGCTTTTGGGGGCAAGGCTGTACTCTCCTGTCATCATTTATGAATACTAGAAATAATGCATTATTATTATATTGTGGTAGCAGATAAAGACCTTAATCAGATAAATGCCCCATAGTGTTAGGCTCTGTATATACATATAACAAATTTATTTTACCTGTACACAATTAATGGAGCAAAGTGCCTTATTACATTCATAATATGTGTTAGGATAGAAATAGCATGGCATTGGCCAACCCTAATGAACCTGAATGCTACTTGTTAGTACAACCTTGGAAATTCGTAATCAGGGCTACAATCTAAGGCAACCTGTAGCTGAGAACACAGGATGAACTAATTGAATGTTAGATAATTTCAGAAGGTCACATGCAGTAGCAGTCTTTATAAACTAAAAGAAAAGGAAATCTCATGGGCCTATTACCTAGGATTAAGGTTAGAGTAATGTCTAGAGCAGGTAATGAAGAAATTAATCTGAAGACAGTGAGCTAAACAGCAGGTGGCATGTAGTAGACCATGGCATGCTAAAGTGATATCACTTTTTGATGAGAGAACAACTTTGGTGGACAACATAGTGGGTATACTCAGTTGCTGTTGTAAAATTAATAAAGGGCCATGCAGTGTAGATGTCCACATTGATTTGCAGTTGTGTGTACAATTATCCATTTCATGCATGAAATTTATGCGT
The DNA here is from genome assembly GCA_007922305.1 of Dermatemys mawii. Lineage (NCBI taxonomy): Eukaryota > Metazoa > Chordata > Testudines > Dermatemydidae > Dermatemys > Dermatemys mawii. The sequence goes on from ML677348.1 coordinate 1,949,239, forward strand.
GATTGCTTGCATATTTAGCTCATTATAACTAGACTTCATAAGGCATTTTAATAGGATTTATCTAGAAAGCTAGAATATTCTTTGGTAAGAAGAATAGCATGGGACACGTAGAATGAGTTATGGCTGCCTAGAACTATTATTTAGACAGACATCTGGGGGGCCTTATGTGGAAAATACAAAATCTCTCTAGGCTAATAGGAAATAAAGGCCATTCGGTCACTCATCCTAACCCTGGTGTCCGTAGTGTCTGTGCAGGATGGATCATGGAGAGGGTCTGAGGGTTGAACTTGGAAGAGCGGTTGTACAGGGGTCACGAGTCAACTTTGGGGTCAGTATTATTAAATATTTTCATAAGATACCTATGGCAAAGAAGGGGCTGTCCATTGTTCAGACCTAGTGATAAAAGGCTAGGAGGCATGGCTAACAATAAAGGAGACCAAGTTAAAATAGAGGAGCTAGAGAAGTCAGAAAATTGGGATCCATTCCTAATTCCTCTCGGGGTACATCCACAGTATGAAATTAGGTAGAATTTATAGCAGTTGATTTTTAGGAAGAGATTTTATACAGTCCATTGGGTATGTCTCCACTAAGTGCATTAAGTCGGCGGAGTGTGTCCACAGGACCGTGGCTAGCATCGACTCTCAGCTCAGTGCACTGTGAGTAGCTATCCCACAATCCCTGCCATCGGCATTCTGTTATTTTTTTAACAGAATTCTGCCTGCACAGATTCCTCTCCCCGTACTGCGATCAGATCCAGTACTTCACGTTCAGTCCATGCCGGAGCTCTTTTGCAATTCTGGGACTGCAGGAAATGAAAGTCAGAAGTTCCCAGGGCTTTTTCTGGAAGAGCTGTTGCACAGGGGTCATGAGTCAAGTTTGGGGTCAGTATTATTAAATATCTTCATAAGCTTCATATGGCGAGTGCATCCGTGTTGAAAGTGCTGTCCAGAGTGGTCACAATGGAGCATTCTGGGATACCTCCCGGAGGCCAATACCATCAATTGTGTCCACAGTACCCCAAATTCGAACCTGTGAGGTCGATTTTTACCACTACTCCCCTTGCCAGGGAGGAGTACAGAAATCGATTTTTAAGAGCCCTTTAAGTTGACAAAACGGGGTTGGTGTATGGACAGATTTAGTTTTAATTCGACATAACGCGGCTAAATTCAACATAATCGCGTACTGTAGACCAGGCCTCAGAATCTAACACTATAATATCAGGATACACTGTGATACGAATAGAAATGTGCTGACGTTGTCTCTTTTCCAGCTGTCAGACTGCTGTACTACAAGTACACTCAAAAGATCCTATTTAATGAGCTCATGGGAGAAAACTGCCACTATTTATATTTTTAAATTGGACACTTTTTTTCTGTTGTTTCTTGGGTGGAATGCCACCTTCTGACTTAGTTTATGTGTGGAACAGCACCCATCATGAGACTCTCTTCTGGATTTGATACCATTATGCTTGTTGATCAGACTATCCTATTTGATGTGATGAACTACCCTAAAGCTGGCTTGGGTCACTTCAGGATTTATTTAAAAATCTGCTTTACATTGAATGTGTTGCTTTACTCTAAATCAGTTAATCATGTGTAATGTAATTTGCACTTCTCGGGCATTTTCCATTGAGTGCTCCCCAGTCACATTACAAACAATAAAGGCCAGATTCTGGTACCCATCCTCATGATGAATAGCATGGTAGTCTACAAGTATTGCTGTTAAATTCATTTGACTACTTCCAGAGTAAGGCACTATTCAATCTGAGTGTGGCAGAATCTGGCCCAAGTTAATTAAATCTAATCTCTCTCTGAGGTACTATAGATAAAGGATGAACGTCATTCACCTTGAAACACAGCAGGGGCTTACTAGTGTACAATACCATTTCACAACCGTTCAGGGGAGAAAGCGAATAATAATAATATTTGCAATAGAAATTGCAGGGGGCATTTAGCTGGTAAAGTGTAATTACCTGAGTTGCACTGAAATTTGGCCAGGACCCTGAGGTTAATCTTACGAAAATGCTATGGGCATTTTCATGACAGCTGGAAAGAATATATTTTACTACTCATCCAAAAAGCTGTTCCCCTACAAGAAACACCAAACTGGTATATATGTGTGCATGCACACACATTCCCCAGTCCTCGTATGTGGAGGGAATAGTCATATTTCACCAGTACATGTACAGCCAGGCTATAAACGAACATATATATTGGGCTGGGTACCGGTACCTAACACCAAACTTCATAGAGTGGCATAACAAGGAACCTCCCTCATGGACTTCACAGAGGCTTCAGCTCATCTTCCATCTCATTGTATGCAAAGCTCTGCATGGGCTAGGTTGCTGTTTTTCTTTCTATGCAACATAGGTTTTCATGTACGTGACCACCTCATCTGCCCTCTGCCAACTAATCTGTGTCCTTTGACATTCATTCTGAGCCTCTGGGCAACTTCAGACAGTTGCCATTCTCCCCCTGCAAATCAGCCTGCTACAGCAATATTTTTCTCCTAGAGGAGGATTTTCTCCCTCAAAATAACTGTTTAAAGTTCAGAATGGGCAGGATTCAGTCCTGGGGCAGGAATGGTTTTTCTATACGTACACTTTTAAATTCTGTAATCTGCCAACAATGCATCCTTTCACCATTGGGAAAAGTGATATTCCCAAATTCCTAGTGGGCCAACACTTGCTTTGAGCTTCAAAAGGGCCTGAAATATCAGTCCTTTAAGCCACTATATAGGTATATATTGTTAGGTACAGAAGAGCTCTTTTAGGCCATTTTACAAGTTTATCTGGCTCCCTTGATGCAAGATTCATAGAAACTAAAGCACATGGCTTTTTATGTGGAAGAATATGAAAAATAGTCCCAATCAAAATGTTAAATACTTCTAAAAAAATTTCCCAGTACAGTTTTTTCTAAAACATATGTGACGTAGAATACATGGAGAAGTTTTTATTAGGAATGTTTGGTTTCACCACTCATGAGTTATGTGATCATCTCAAACTCATGTTGCAGCCACCTTAATACCACACCATCATGTAGTATGTCTCTGTGTACGCAGGTACGTACCTATCTCTCCATATACACACACACATACAATTATAACTAACAAATATACAGAAAAGTGTTGTACTGAAAGAACATTCCCTCTTCCTATTGAACACTTCATTCAGATTTTTAAAGATTTCCATTTCTTTTCCTCTAAATGACCTCAGTAGGGCCAGATGAATATTTAATACATTTGCCCCCCTCCAGCCCCCACAAATGTGTAGACCATTCTATAAAACACTTTGTGTAAATCAATGTCATTATTTTCCAGTTTAAAACCTTAAGGACGCTGGCATCATTATTTCAGGTAGTGTTGGGAATATAAAGTTAATGGATATTCCGAAACTTTGCAAAATGTTCTTTTCATGCTATTATCTGGAGTGATCCAAAGAGAGTGGGGTATCGTGTGGATTTCTCTGATGTCCAAGAGCTAATGCATTTACTCAGTGCTGCTGGCGTGCAGTATACACGAACTCAGCATTGTATGTGCTTGATACAAAAGAAAATGAATGCCAAACACTGGATTATTATAATCATTCATAATATATGTGTAATGCTTATAAGAAGCACACAGAATCCTTTTTCTAGGGAATAAGGCAATACACTGCGTTTATGGAAAGTACAATTTAAAATCAGCATATGCTTTTATACACACACACACACACACACACACACACACACACACACACACACACACTCTTCAGCTGGATCTTATAGTTACCAGTCCTTAGCATTGCTCAGTCAGTTCCAGTGGCCAGCTGAAACTGCACACGGGGGCGGGGAGGAGCAAGAGCTGGGTCACTGTTGATGTAGATGCAGGTCGAACCCAAAGTCCCAAGACAATACACTCTTCTTTTATAGTAATTCAGTCTCATGCAAGTCTGTAGACCTTGCTGTATCACACCAGAGCTGTTAATCATGAGGAGGTCAAGGTTGCTCCCAATCAGCATTATTTTGGTATCCACAGCCCTAGATAACAGGTTGTGCTCAGGGGATTTCTTTGATGATTAGGATGAGGAAATGGAAATTTTCCCCATGGGCTATTCTATAGATTCTGCAGCCTGACTATAATCATAATTCCATAATGCCTTCCCCTCACAACCGTTTGCATTGAAACTAGGGGGTATCCCACAGGGCATGTTTCTATGGTGTCCATGAATTTTGGCTCCAGTGCTCTAAAGTATTTAGGCACCTGAAATCAATGTGAGCTAGTCTACTAAATACATATTAGGCTCTGGGCCTTCCTTCTTTCTGCGTAACCATCCACAGCACAACAGCAGTATGGGGGACAAGAGTCAGGTTTGACCCAGTTAAGTTTAGTATTAATAGGTATATATTTATACTCATTTAATCATTGCATGCCACAGTATTCTAAAATATATTCCTTTTTGGTATTATGAAGACAATAACAATAATTGAAAGCTGAAGAGATAATGTAATTTTTGAATGGGAGTCCAGCTGCTATATGATGTGCACATATTTATCTGTTTCACACAGTACTGTGAAAATATTTAATTTATAGGGACAACATGTAGCAATGAGATTAGTAAAGGACAGCATGAATTTCAGAACCATAGCAAGGCACAATAAAGCATTTTAGCTGAAATGTCTGGTCCAGTGCCCTTTAGATTACACAGTTCCATCCTATAGACTCATAGTGTATAGGAATCGATTGACAGCAGAGATGAGCTAATTACACTGCAGGCAGGCAGGTTTATTTATTAGTAGGGAACTTCCTCACAGAGGTGACCAGAGTTTGAGAAACTTGAGAATCGAATATAGTTAGCAATAGCAGACATAAATATTGTGCTGACCAGAAAGGGTGAGGAAAAGCTGAAACTGCTAAGACAGTGATGAATAGTGAAGGAACCTATGAGCATTGGACGTGTGGCCATGAGTCAACAGTGTGCCCTTGTTGCCAAGAAGGCTAACGGCATTTTGGGCTGTATAAGTAGGGGCATTGCCAGCAGATCAAGGGACATGATCGTTCCCCTCTATTTGACATTGGTGAGTCCTCATCTGGAGTACTGTGTCCAGTTTTGGGGCCCACACTACAAGAAAGATGTGGAAAAATTGGAAAGAGTCAAGAGGAGGGAAACAAAAATGATCACGGGCCAGGAGCCCATGACTTATGAGGAGAGGATGAGGGAAGTGGGATTGTTTAGTCAATAGAAGAGAAGAATGGGGGCAGGGTGTGGATTTAATAGCACTCTCAACTATCTGAAAGGGGGTTCCAAAGAGGATGGATCTAGACTGTTCTCAGTGGTACAAGATGACAGAACAAGGAGTAATGGTCTCAAGTTGCAGCGGGGAAGGTTTAGGTTGGATATTAGGAAAAACTTTTTCACTAGGAGGGTAGTGAAGCACTGGAATGGGTTACCTATGGGGTGGGGGGTGGTAGAATCTCCTTCCTTAGAGGTTTTTAAGGTCAGGCTTCACAAAGCCCTGGCTGGGATTATTTAGTTGGGGTTACTCCTGATTTAAGCAGGGGGTTGGACTAGATGACCTCCTGAGGTCCCTTCCAACCATGATATTCTATGATTCTAATTCAGCATAATGCTGCTTTTGAAATGGATCACATCACCCTTCATATTTTAATCAAGATGTGCTTGAGTCTGAACTGACCCCTTAGGAAAGGAAGGAGGATGACATAGTGGGTAGAATACTGGACCTAGATTCAGGAGATAGGGTTCACTTCCTGGTTCAACTACCAACTTCCTATCTGATCTTGGGAAAGTCACTTAATGTACCGTGTACATCAGTTCCCAATCTATATAAAGGGGTAATACAACACTGTGGACTTGTAAGGATAAAATAAATTAATAGCATTGAGGTGCTCAAATACTAGGGTAAGAAGGGCCATATAAGTAGATAGGCATATGAAAAAATTAGACTTATGTTAAAGTGATTTGGGCCAGAATGGAACACTTTGCAACAGAGCCCTTATAGAACATTTGTGTACCATATTTATTCAAGTTTCCCTCTTCCAATTGTAGTTAATTTTTCTTTCTCCAAACTACTGTGCAACTGTCAAAACTGTCAGAAATCAAAACAGCATATTATATACTAAAAAAATAATCAATTATTATTCCCTTCATCAACAGTTAGCAATCTTTGAGATGCATATGCATTTTGAGATTTTATGCAAATATTATAAGCAGCAATATAACTGGTAAAAGTACAAGATATTTGTAGTCCTGAAACTATGCTACTTGGGAAGCTTTATTTTTGGCTTTATCAGTATAATGCACTATATTGTACACCCATAGCATTTTTTTTCATTCATATTTCCAAGGACAAATGGAACCATTGCAATCATCTAGTCTGGCCTCCTGTACTACACAGGCCATATAACTTCCCTAAAATAATTCCTAGAGCAGCTCTTCTAGACAAATATCCAATCTTGATTTAAAAATTGTCAATGATGGAGAATCCACGATGACCTTTGGTAAATTGCTCCAATAGTTAATTATTCTCGTTGTTAAAATAGTATGCCTTTTTTTCAGTCTGAATTTGTCTAGCTTCAACATCCAGCCACCAATTCCTTTTATACCTTTTTTGATAGACTGACGAGCCAATTATTAAATATATGTTTCCTATGTAGCTACTTACTGACTGTAATCAAGTTACCACTTATCTTTCTCTTGGATAAGCTAAATAGATTGAGCTCCTTGTGTCTGTCGCTATAGGGCAGGTTTTTTAATCCATTCATCATTCTTGTGACTCTTTTCTGAACCATCTGTAATTTATCAACATCCTTCTTGATTTGTGAGCACTAGAACTGGACACAGTATTGCAGTAGTGGTTACACCAGTGCTAAATACAAAGGTAAAATAGCCACTCTCCTCCTACTCGAGATTCCCCTGTTTATGCATCCAGCGATGGCATTAGCTCTTTTGGCTACAGTGTCCCATTAGGCACTCCTGTTCACCTGGTTATCCACCATGACCCCCAACTCCTTTTCAGAGTCACTGCTTCCCAGGATAGAGCCCTCCAGCCAGTTTGTTCCTAGATGTATACATTTACATTCAGTCATATTAAAATGAATATCCTTTACTTGCACCCAGCTTACCAAGTGGTCCAGATCACTCTTTATTAGTGACCTCTTCATTATTTACTAATCCCCCAATTATTGTGACATCTGCAAACTTTAGCAGTGGTGATCTTATGCTTTCTTCCATGTTGTTAATCAAAATTTTAAATACATCTGAGAACTACAGTGAGATGATGTATAATTGACATATTTAAATAGTTTTCTGTGCATTAAGATGACACATTGATCTCATGATATAATTGTCATAGAATTATTTCCATTTGGTTATATATTGACAGGAGGTATTTTAGCCAGGATGGACAGGGATGGTGTCCCTAGCTTCTGTTTGCCAGAAGCTGGGAATGGGTGACTTGGGGTGGATCTCTTGATGATTACCTGTTCTCTTCATTCCCTCTGGGGCACCTGGAATTGGCCACTGTAAGAAGACAGGATACTGGGCTAGATGGACCTTTGGTCTGACCCAGTATTGCCATTCATATATACATTCAAGATCTGATTTTTTTTTAAAGTCATTTATTCAAATTTCTTTCACCATAGTAAAATAAGAACTCCTCGGTACAATTATCCTTTATTTTGACCTGCTCACATTTTAACACACTATAGCCTTGGAAAGACTACTCAACCATAATTGTGTATTATTCTTCCTGCTGTCACAGTGACATTGAGGCAGTGAGCACAAAGATGCTATGTATGTGGAAGTATTTCTAAAAAGTTTCCATTAGCCCAGAAATACCGGGTTCCTGAATCATTCATGATTGCTTATTATGTGACCGCACTCTATCTCTAGCGCTGGTCTCATCATCACTTCTCTCCTGAAATAATCCATATTGTTCAAAGTTTGATCAAGCACTTTATCTCCTCAGGTTTAAGATTAGCAGCCATGTTAGTCTGTTAGTCCATAAAGAAAACTTTTGTAGCGATGGTTTTTTTCTCCTGCTGATAATGGCTCATCCAAATTAAACAGCCTCTTGGAATTGGTATGGTAATTTCCAACTTTTTATGCTTTCTGTGTATATAAATGCATCTTATTACTGTGTGTTTCATTCTATGCATCTGATGAAGTGGGCTATAGCCCACAAAAGCTTATGTTGAAATAAATTGGTTAGTCTCTAAGGTGCCACAAGTATTCCTTGTTTTCTTTATATCTCTTCAGTCTGTGCCTTAAGGTCTTCAAAGGCAAAGATGATATAAATTATTTGCTAGCTTTTGCACATACTGGTCCATCTTATTTACTTGTTTCTTGTAGAGCCCACAATGTTTTCAGAAGCCCCAGGGTCAGCTGGATAGGACTAACTAAAGATCCCACCCTCAGGACTGGGATTTGTGAGGCAGTGTCTTGTTAACCTAGAGTACAATGTAGGTTGGAGTCCACTATGGAATTTCACAAGATGAAAGCCCTGCAGCCTCTGGGAACAAGAGGCGTAGCAGAAGCAGGAGGTGGTAGAAGGAGAGAACTAGGTGAGTCCCATCTCATCTCCACCCTCCTTGCAGAGCCAGGGCTCTGGGGTCACATGGCCCCTTACAGGTCCACCCTATCTCCCAGCAGTGGCAGAGGCAGCTCCTTTACAGCCTCGGGAGCCCTGCTGGGACACAACTTCCACAAAAGGGCCCAAGGTAGCAAAAGGTCACCCTCACCTTCCCCTTGGGGTCCACCAGCCAGAAAAGTGGATAGAACTGAGGATGGGGCATAGCTGAGGTGAATGCACTGATTCAGCTCCTGTTGAGCCCCATCTGATGTTAACCCTTCCCTTCCCTGAGAATAAACATTGTGAAAGGTCGGAGGTGGAATTACACCAATACCCCTACAATGCAGAGAGCCTTACTGGCGTCGGGAGATGCCATCTAAATCTCTCAACATCAGCTGGGGCGAAGCCAGCCCTCTGCATGTTTTTTAAACAGAGTATCAATCTCATAGTAGTTCCACATAATCTTCAAGTCTCTAATTGCCTTAGGAGCTTGCCATGTGCAGCCTATTAAATATTTTCCAAAAATCCAGCTATATTAAATCTATTGCATTTCTTTATGCAAATTTCCATCCCCCCTCCTTCCACTAGTTGTTTTCCTCAAATTATTGCTATTCCTAGAGTCCACACGTAGTTCTGCGGGGATCAGATATTTAAATCAAGTCATTTATTGATCAGTCCTTTTAAGGTTACAGCAAATTAGTTGAAAGGAAATCAATGTTTCAGATTGCCCACAGCATCCTAAAAATATCTTGGCTGCTGCAGGAGACTGTTTTTATAACCCAGGCTGTAAACTCAACTTTATGGGAAAGCAAGAGAAGGATAAACCTTCAGAGTATAATTAAGCTCTATCTACAAATTCCCGAGATGTGGTAGATAAGGAAATACTGTGCAGTTTGTCAAGGCTGAAGCTAAGTGCCTTGAGATGCTTCAGTGACTGCTTACAAAACTGAGCTCTGGATTTTACCTGCCACTCTATCACTGTGAGCCAGACACGTATACCTGTCACCTGGCTATCAGCTTTGACTTGGCCCTATATTTAAACCCACACATTCAGGTTCTATCTAAATCTTGTTACTTCTTCTGACACCATATGTAGCCTTTCTTCCTTCTCCACATAGTTAAAATTCTTATAATTTTGTGTCTTAAATACTGCAGCCTTTTGCTCTCTGCCATCGACTGTTACAATCTTTATTCTCATCAGATACATTTAAAATAGATTCCCAGCTCTCATACATATAGCACCACTAGTTCTGATTGAGGTAGCACCTAAAAATAGCAGTAGCATGGGTGGCGGCTTTGGTTAGCTGCACGAGGATGTACCCACGGGTCGGGTGGGGTTGTACTTGGGGAGGTGAGTCTGATCAGCTGGCTGTGTTGCCATGGCCACAGTGCTATTTTTAGATGCTAGTTCAAGCAGAGCTAGTGTGGGTATGTCTACGCAAACTGGAAATTACGCCTCCCAGCTCATATATAGATGTAGCCTGTGTCAGGCCAACCCTGAGCACTTTAGAAAATCTCGCCATAAGTGTTTATGATACAGTGTGCTATAAAATTTTTGTGCCTTGTTTGTTAATTTTTTTTTCTGCTTCTTTGCCTTCCCATAGTTTCTAAAGCATGCAGTTCATTATGGATGATTGATTACAGATAGCTGCTTCAGACATTCAGAGCTTTTCATTTTAAATCACATGTTCTGTTCATATTGTATTTTATTTTCATATTATTTTCATATTTATGTTCATATTGTAATTGTATTTTCTTATCTTGAAATGATTTATCATGTTGAAGAATCTGATAGACATGGATTCATGCTATTGCCTTTAAAAATAATCAAAAAGATTTCGTTAAAATCATGCACAGCTTGCCACTGCATCTGTTTATCAAAAGCAGAGTGAACACTGTGATAAAAGTATTCACAAACATTTGTTCAAATAGAAAATGCAAATTTGACAAGAGCTGTGACACCTCTTCATGAACATTTGTACTAGCAGAGGTTTGTCTTTGAGAATGTTTGGAGAAAGGGAAAGTGCACAAACATATATCCTGCCCAAGTGTACAGGCATCCATTTTGTGGACTGCCGTTCAGTTAGGTTGCAAGAATACTACTATATTATCTAGGGGACATCTAACAGCATGAGTAGTACCTTACAAATAGCAAAAGTCTCAAAGCACTTGACACTGTCAATGATAATTGAGGAATCTATAGGATCAAATAAGCTCACATAAGCCATTCATTGATGAATTTGGAATAATAACTTAGAATTTGGAATGATTTGGAACAATACAATTTGGAATAATAAACAATAAATAAACTCAAAGCTGGTTCACAGATATTTTGCACTGCCCCTTTGTGGTGAATTTCTTCTTCTAAATTCTTAACTACAAATAATTTACCCAGTTCTGTACAAAAGGAAAACCAGTTTATTAAGGTCAATTCTTCTTTGGCCAAAAATCCCCTTTATTCAATAAAGGGAAAAATCAAATAAGAGTCAAAAACGAGTAAGGGGAGTGAACACATAGGCCCTACTTCAGCAAAATATTTAAGTGTGCGGAACTTTAAGCATTAGTGAGTAGAAGTAGTCACAAAAGTTAGGCATCTGCTAATGTGCTACTTAAGCACGTAACATTCTACTGAAGTCAAAAGAACTACTCACATGCTTAAAGTTAGGCACATGCTAATGTCCTTTGGTGAAGCAAAGCCATACACTCTAAGTCAGGAAAGCACTTAACCATATGTGTAAGTCCATCCCTATTTTGGACGGGGTTTAAAATGGATTTAACTTCTAGTGCATGCTTAATTCCCATTGACTTCTATGGGGCATAAACAAATGTTTAAAGCTAATGTTTGATTTCAGTAGACTGTTTAAAGGTAAGCACATGTTTGGATCCTGTGCTGAACTGGGGCCATAGTGACTTGCTCTCCTTGGAATAGGCTGTCTTAGTTGGCATCAAAGGGCAAAGCCTGAAATCCTCATTTACTTTTTATTCAGCCCTTATTCAAGCAAAACCTCCAACGACTTAATACATTTGGGACCAATCCAGTGCTAAAATGCTTACTGATTATGCAATTGTCATTAAAATTAAAGCATGATTCACCTGAATCCAGATGGCATTTTTGTTTTCTGTTTAATTCCAACTAGATTTTCTGTGAGGTTCAAAAGGGAATTGCTATTGTATTCCTGTGGATCAGTTTGACCTATAAAATATTGCCTGCTGATGCTTACAAGGACACTTGTTCTTTTAATCTAAACCCAAAGAGGCATTTTAGCAGCTAAAAAACAGACTAATTAGAGGCATTTGTGCCTTTTATATACTTTTTTTAAAATCGTGGTTTGGTACTTACCAATGTCTTTATAACCCAGAGCTTCCCTCTCCGTCCCTCCTTCTCATCCACTTACACAATGTTTGCTTTGCAAGTGGAATGGCCATGATTCCTGCTTTCAACAGGCTTGTCATCTCTTTACACTGGAGGTCTGGTACAGATTTGACACGACTAGTGAAGGGAGACTAAAGATGACTGCTAAGCATCACCTGTCATCAACGTCCCTGTGAATGTTGCATGTTGAGCTGGGGTTATGGAGGAAAGTGAAATATTGGTGAGTCTGCTGTGCAGGAGAATAAAAAAATATTACCAGTAATACAGAACTGCATTGTAGCAAACAGCATTTGGTATGGAACACATGTCACACTGCAGGAACAGAAGATACATTTATCTCCAAGGGCTGGACCTTGTAAATTCTACATTAAAATGCAGACCATTCCACAATCTTTCACTATCTTACTGCATAGCAGAAAATAGAAAATAAGGTTACATTTCTCACCCCTATAGCCATGTGGGAGATTTGGTTAATGAAAAGCTTTTACAGTCAATTCTTCATACAGTCTGCGTGGAATAACCTTGTACTTACTTGAAACATGGAAGGAAAGGGCTGTATTGTACACTGGCTAGAGCACAGAATCCAGGCATATGAGCCACTAGCTCAATATGGGACCTTGGGCAAGTCATTCATGCCTTACTGAATAAAAATCCAGGACTTTTTTGTAAACCAGATGCTGCTGCATATAAAACAGATCTTTTCGAGGCACATACATTACACATCACATGTTCACTGTATGAGAGAGAGAGAGATGAATATTGCAACAAAATAAAAACTATACTAATTACAGTGGTACAGTGACTGTGTCTTAAATATCACATACAGCCTCATAAACAACCTGTAGACTCTTCACTTACTTGATGGTAAGCATGCATCATTTTCAGAATAAAAAATCCTACAGGACTTTGCACAATAGAGCTACAGCTACCCAGCTTTGCTACTAGAATACTAAAGTAAATGCAGCAGCTAGTTATTTGGCTTCTGGTAAAGAAGCTAGAGTTTGAGGGGAAAAAATCTGTCCATCCAGCTGCACTGCTCATCACCATAGTATGTGAGTGATTCTTAGGAAACTCAGCACTGCATAGCAAAGGTCCAAGAGCATGTACTTTGCCCTTCCTAGGTGCCTCTGATGATGATATATATCTTTATTTACTTCAGGGGAGCACATGTCCTGGCATACGGGGTGATATTGGGTGTATGGCCAACTGCAACCATGGATTCTGGGCTCTGGCGCAGCACACAGGCAGCCATGGGGAGGAAGATTGTTATAAATTAGAGCAGAACAGTGCAGAGATGGCCTAAAATTGCCTTCCTCCTGAGTGCTTCATCCTTTGTATTTTGTCTTTTCCAGACAGGGCCACGAGGAACTTCCCCTGAAGTATTTCTATTTGAAATGCAGGGTAGGGTGCAGTATTTTCCTGTGCACTTACCAAGAATCATTTTGTCTAAAATGCCCTTAAATAGTGGGTTTTTTATTGATCCATATTTGACAAATTTCCTGTGAAGAGATGGTATCCTGCTGCTCTGGCTTTTTGTTTAGTGAGAGTGTAGCCATCAGGCAGGCTCCCCCTGATTCAGTTCCATGTAGCTAGCCCATGTTTTCAGCATCACACTCAACATACTCTCCTGCTAGACAATCTTACTGTGGCTGTCGCTTCCCACAAGGCTGTGTAGAGTGTGCATCTTGTAGGGAAGGGACTTTACACTCCCAGGGGAGTCAGTGTGTGTCCCTCACATGACTTCTGGATCCCCACCTGAGCCTGTCTGCATAAATGTTGCCGTTACAGTAAACTTTGAAAGAGCTACTGTCTGAATTCTATCTGCAGCTGAGAACAGAAACTTTTTTCAGTAACTGTGGATTTATTTCCACTAATGACAGAGCTTTTAAAATGTATAGTTAATGCAACCATTGCAGAATCTAGTAGCTGAGGGGCTGAGTGTCCTTAGCTTCCACTTCACAGAAGAAACTCGATGAGTCAGAGGGTCAGACCATTTGACAAGAAAGCTTGAAATGATGGGCCAATTTTTTCAAAAATAGGTGCCTAAAGTAAGACTCTGAAATCTTTATTTAGGGCCTTATACGCAGAGCTGGTAACACTGTCTATAATTAAGGTTTCCAGAGACAGTATCTCCCATTACAAACCCTTGTTTTCAGTTGCTTATAACTTTCCTGGTTTGGGCTGAAATTTTCCACACCAGGTGACTGCCTCAGGCTGAATGTTTTTGGAAAATTTCATCCAAAATGGTTTACTGGTTTTGGAGAAGGAGGCTAAGGGAAATGATGTTGTTTTGCCTATGTTAAAACATTATGGTGATCTTTTCCTTGGGATGTTCTAGTGCCCCTATGCCAGGGATCGGCAACATTGCCACGCGGCCCCAGAGGGTAAGCACTCTGGGTGGGCCTGGCCAGTTTGTTTACCTGCTGCGCCCAAGAGTTCAGCCAATCGCGGCTCCCACTGATCCCGGTTCGCCGCTCCGGTCCAATGGGGGCTGAGGGAAGTGGGGGCTGGTAGGACTGGGGGCCAGTGGGAGACATGACTGGCCGAATCTGCGGATGCTGCAGGTAAACAAACCGACCTGGCCTGCCAAGGGTGCTTACCCAGGAGGGGCAGGGGGCATGCCAAGGTTGCTGATCCCTGCCCTATACTATGGAACAGGGACTTAAAATTTGGCAAGGGGTGGCCTTTGCGCTAGAAAGGTGCCTTTTACCATCCTCATGGAGATCCTCCCAAACTTGGTCAAAGTATAAACCTTTGAGTAATTGTAGTTGGTACAAACAGTGAAAATTTGATAACGCTTCAAAGCTAAATTCCTGGAGTGGTGCAACTTATGCCCCAGGACTTGCTATGATCTGTGTCTAATGGCAGATTCCAGCCCTAACTCTTTATTCAAAAAAGCTGTAAAATGGGCAGTTGCCTACTCTACATGCAAATGTCCATTTACACATGGAAATGAAAGTTGTGTGTGTGAGTAAGCAATGACACCACATTTTGTATTCAATATTCCAGTTCTCATTCAGGAGCTTTGACTGTGAAGCTCAACAGTTTAGACTCAAGGTTCACCAGAATTTGATTTATAGGCATTTTTTTAAAAAAGGAGTATAGTCCCATTTATTCTTGGTATTTAACTAACATCCATCAGATGTTCTGCTGCCTGAGTGTTGAGTATCTGCCCAGAAATTTATATCCCGTGAATTAGCTCTGCATCCAATTGCTATTTGAATAGAAATGCCATAACAGGATATGGGGCAAAAGTAAACGGGCCCTTTGAAATCAGTGGCAAAACTCCCATTGACTTCAGTGAGGCTAGAATTTCTCCCATGCTGCATGGAAGTTTTCCATTTTTTTCCCATTTGGAGAACAACAAATGAGGAAAACTCCACAGTTTCAAAACAAAAAATGTCAGGAGTTTCCCCCCCAAATTTAGAAATTAATGGGAACTAGGTGTCCAACTCCTCTAAATGGTTTTGGAGGTCCCACCTAACAACTACAGAGTCTAAGTAATCTCCACCTCTGGATTTCTCAGTACATCTCATCTCATCTTCCATGCAACATCTGTCTTTAAATTGCAAGCTGCTCGAGGAAAGCACTCTCTGTAGTTTTGTGTGTCACCTGGCACTGAGCTCATTGGCAGCACTAACCAAATAATTACAATAATGGTAGATGAAAATGTGGAAAGGGAAATTTAAACTGAAGCAGAAGCCAGGCAGTACAAATAAGCAACCAGAACCTCAGGTGGTGTAAAATTAATAATTGTGTAGTCTTTGGTGGAACTATGCTGATAGACAGCTGCTGAAGATCTGGCCCAAAGTGTTTCATATTAATAAATGCAGTCAGTCATTTGTATAGCATCCTGCTTTGAAAACATAGGACCTTGCCTCTGCATAGAACCCCAACCTGTTAAAACCAGCATGTTAAATGCTGCACATAAGATACTATTTCCAATGTACATTAACAAGTTTTATGGGTCCCACAAAACCCAGAAACAATGCTACATATTTTAGTGCCATCTACTGGTATTTTATCTCTTAACTATTTACTTATATACAACATTTATCTTTTACAGAGCACTCCTGTAACACCACTTCCTGCTCTCAAGACTCATAATCCCTTCCAAACCATCCATATTGATACATTCATCTTTTCCACAAATTGCCACATTTTTCTGCTTGCCATCGGACCCTAACCCCCATCTTTTACCTGCTGATAACACTGAGAAAAGTGCCCCAGTTTAGGAGAAATAAAAAATTGGACACCCGAAGCAGTATTTAGTCCTGATTCTTGATGAGAGGTTTATTCCAACTGTATCTCAAGCTTAGGTTTGTTCCTACCGCTGAAGTCAACACGTTTAATATGTTTAAATCTCTACTACCATCCCATCAATTAATATTATTATTCCACTAGCTTGGTGGAGATCTTTATTTTATGAATAATATTTTAGAAACACACACAGCTGTGTTTATCTTCTGTGCTACACGTTGTGACTGAAACAAAAATGAAATAAAAGTTTGCATGGAATCAGGCAATCCAGTTATCTGGCAATCAGAATGGAAAAGTAACAAACCCATCATAAGCTATTATTACAGTAGCTTCCCTATTCTGTCTGCTAAGAACTTCCCTTGTTTCTGAGTCTGTCCCTTTAAAAATCCTCGTCCTCTTCCCGCCCTGCCCTCCGTCCTGTGTGACATATGTGTACTATTTATTGGTATCCCAAACTCTGCTTCCTGTATTGGATGATAGGTTGGACTGTCAGAGGAGAGCAGACAGTTTCCACACACTCCCCCACAGGCAGATGCAGTCACAAGACCAGTGACATGAATCCATTAAGCCTGGATGGGTCTAATGCTACATAGGGGAGCCTCCATCCCAGGGGTATTCTCCAAATTGGCGTGTCTGAGGAAAAACAGTCTTATGAAGAAGGAAGACGTTGTATTTTGGCCCTGTAACAAAGACCAGGGGGAGCAAGATGATAACTCAGCCCACAGCCACACAGGATGGGCGAGGACTTTCAGAAAACCAAGCTTCCCTGTAAAGGTTGGGGGAGCATGAGACACTGGGAGACGTATGGTAACCTGGCTGGGTCCCAGGCAGGGGCATCATTTCAAAAAAAATGTAGGGAATGGGGAGCAAAATCCTAGGTGCCAACGCCATGGATTCTTTGGGGCTCAAGCACTGACCGAAAAAAGGTGGGGGGGAGGAGTTGCCCAGCACCCATAAGCCACCAGTAGGTGGCAGAAGCATGCACGTGCACAAGGGAGTTGGCAGCCAGTATCAAGCAGAGTTCCCCAGGGGTTGGTCTTGGGGAAGGTTTTGTTCAACGTTTTTATTGATGATTTGGAGGATGGTGTGGATTGCACCCTCAGCAAGTTTGCAGGTGACACTAAGATGTGGGGACAAGTAGATACGCTGGAGGGGAGGGATAGGATCCAGAGTGACCTAGACAAATTGGAGGAGTGGGCCAAAGAAATCTGATGAGGGTCAACAAGGACAAGTGCCGAGTCCTGCACTTAGGAAGGAAGAATCCCATGCACTGCTACTGGCTGGAGACTGATCGGCTAAGCAGCAGTTCTGCAGGAAAGGATTTGGAGATTAGAGTGGATGAGAAGCTGGATATGAGTCAGCAGTGTGCCCTCGTTGCCAAGAAGACCAAAGTCATATTTGGCTGTATAAGTAGGAGAAATGCCAGCAGATTGAGGGAAGTGATTATTCCCCTCTATATGATGAAGTCATATCTGGAGTATTGCGTCCAATTTTGGCCCACTCACTACAGAAGGGATGTGGTCAAATTGGAGAGAGTTCAGTGGAGGGCAATGAAAATGATTAGGTGGCTGGGGACTTATAGAGGGAACTGGGGTGGTTTAGTCTGCAGAAGAGAAGAATGAGGGGGGATTTGATAGCAGCCTTCGACTACCTGAAGTGGGGTTCCAAAGAAGATGGAGCTCGGCTGTTCTCAGTGGTGGCAGATGACAGAACAAGGAGCAACAGTCTCAAGTTGCATTGGGGGAAGTCTAGGTGGGATATTAAGAAAAATTATTTCATTAGGAGGGTGGTGAAGCACTAACATGGGTTACCTAGGGAGGTGGTGGAATCTCCAAATGGTGCCCCTAGTCCCAAGAGCTCCTTGGCTTACTAAAAAGAATGTAAATGGGCTCTGTTCTGTTCTTGTAGCTGAAGAGGAAAGCCAGCCTCACTTAGCTTTAGTGAAGGGTAAGATGAGATGAGAGTAAACACGCAAGCAGGCAATTTGCTGTTCTAAAAATTCCCTCTAATGCTTTATTCCAAATGCAAAATAAAAATGCGTTGTTGTAAGAAGGCTGTTGGCCACTATCCCTGATCACAGGATTCCCAAAGGGGGAAATACAAGTGCCCAACACCCTACTGGAGCTGCAAGGTGATAGTTGGCTGGTATACACAGGGTTGCATAGCCAGGGCTTGGTCTCAGAGTGGAGGAAGCACAAGGTCCTACCCCAAGATAGATATGCATAAAGGCAAGAGGCTGAACAGCTGAGGGGTTTCACGCAGATGAGAAAGGGGGCAGAGGTGCAGCTAGTCCTGTAACCATGACACCTCTTCAATTCTTTTTCTCTCTCCCTTTTTCCTGCTCTCTATTTTTCTACTGTTACTATTTATTATTTGCATTATAGCAGCACTCAGAGGTTCCAGTCAAAGACTGGGGCCCATTGTGCAAGGCACTGCCCATATACATCCTAAGAGGCATTTCCTGGCTGAAGAGCTTACAAACTAGTGGTTCCCCTTCACCATTCCTCAGCTGACTGGAGGTCTATATGCTTCTCAGGGTAGAGGTTGGTGGGGAGTCCTTTGGTAGTCATGAAGCACTGAGCTGTGCATGATTTCATGTTTGAAGTGAGCATTACTGCAGCAGAAGAGAGCACCTTGAGTCAGCGGGGTGCAGCACTTCTACATATGAGCTGTTCTGGTGGTGGGCTGTCACAGGAAGGCTGGTGCACTCAAGGAGTAACTCACCAGTTAGTCTCTAGCTCTGCCAGTGCACTAAACGCAGCTATGTGTCGATATTTAAGGTCAGGCTGGAGTAAGGGCTGCCCAAATATTGACCCAGGTGTTTTTAGTGCCATAGGGCATCCCCTGGGCTCTGAGACTCACTATCATGGGTTTTAAAACACAGCGTACATGTTCCCTTGCAGGGCTTCTATGCATATGGTGCAGGACAGAGGGAAGGGAGGAGTTTCAAGGTCAGCAACTTTCTCCACTCCCATTCAAAAAGCACTGTATTAAAGGGAGAGGGGGGTTTCTTTCATTGGGATGGATTGTATTTAGGTTGCAGTGTCCCTTTTTGACGGTAAATGTTTTGTGAAATAAATTCAGACAAAGACAGCAGGATCAAACCATCCATTTGGCCTTGCTACCTTACCTAAAATTTAAACTCACCCTACATGTTTTCAGGCAGAAATACTGCTCCATGGTCTCGAGGGTTTAATGAAAAGGGCAGAGGAAATGGAAAAGGAAGAGAAAACAAACCTCTGTAGGAATAGAAACTAAAGTGCTACTTGAGAGCCCTCTTAATTCCACAGGCTTGTGCTGGGCTCTGAGGAACCATCAATGTTACCCTTGCTCCCACGTCAGGCCAGCTGTCATTGTAGCAGAGAGTTGGAAGGGCTCCAGAGGGAGACACAGCTATGCCATTTCTTGGGACAGTCGCTGCACAATGACAACAAACCATCCCATAGGACCTTAGCATGCTACCTGTCCAGCTCTCCTCAAACCTGCCAGCCTGGGACCGAGAGACGAGTGTGAGGCTCAGGCTTTGATGCTCCACCATCTGCAGCAAATTTACTAATTTGAAAAAAAAAACATTTTTGAATGTGGAGTTAGGAAGTGGAAGAAAAGAAGGAATAAAATCAATAATAAAAGGCTAAGCTATGGCTGTGGCGTAGTTGGTGGCAGCTAGTAATGAGGGGTTAATGGGAGCACTTGGAGGAAATGGATCAGAAATAATTATTTTGGGCTGGAGGGTGGGGGTATCTAATTCTCTAACTGCCAGCCCCAGCTCCACCACTTGTCTAGGCACCAGCTCCCAATGCATTCCAGGTTTGCTTAATCAGGGCCAGCATTTGACAGAACCTGTGCAGTGATGACACAAAACGAAAGTGTGGTAGTGTTTGAGAATTAATAACCAACCTCCTTTCTGTCACTACACCTCAGCCCTGTCACTAGGGACGCTACAGTTTATAGGCCCTCGGCTGCGGGGAAAAACAGGGGAATTTCTCTGCTTGAGATGTTGACCAGAATCCTTATGGGGCACAAAGAATGTGCTCCTACCTACTGTCCTGATGTGCCGTTGTCACTCTCTCAGGATGAACACCAGTCTGTTCTGATGTGATCCAATGTGTTTCTGGGCCCCCTAGGTCTGGATAATGACTGGTCATTGTACCTGGGTTGGGATCTGTCCAATGCACTTCCAGATGCAGACCATGTGTCTCACACCCTTCTTGACTAGTAGGACTCTGCAGTCTGGCTGCCATAGACCCCTAAACCAGTGCTACTCCTCCCCACACCCAGCCCCAATTGCCTAGACAAATTTTCCCAGAATCTACCTGGCTGTGGGAACTCCGTTCCTAGTTACACGCATCAGGGACAATGCAGAAGTGACAAAGAGTCCTGTGGCACCTTAAAGACTAACTAAAGTTTTAGAGCATAAGCTTTCGTGGGCTAATACCCACTTCATTGGATGTATGTAGTGGAAGTATCCAGGGGCAGGTATAAATAGGTAGGCAAGAACCAGGTGGGAGATAACAGGGTTAGTCCAATGAGGCTGAACCAGCTTGTTATCTCTAATCAGGGAGGGTGAGGTATTCCTCTAGCAGCTGAACTGGAGGTGTGAATAGCGAGAGAAGAGAAGCTGCTTTTGTAGTTAGCTAGCTACTCGTAATCTTTGTTCAATCCTTGATTGATAGTATCAAATTTGCAAATGAATTGCAGCTCTGCAGTCTCTCTTTGCAGTCTGGACTTGAAGTTTTTTGCTGCAAAATGCTGACCTTTAAATCTTTTATAGTGTGTCCAGCGAGGTTGGACACACTATAAAAGATTTAAAGAAGGTCACAGCTAAGGTTGAAATCACAAGATGGTGTTCTTACAACAAAATGGAGTTCATAGTTTGACCCAGGCAGACCCCCAGTCTATTACAGCACCATGTGCTGGTGAGAGTGGAGCCGTTGCTCAGAGTTGTCTGGGTGTGGCATAGGTGCTGCTTGCTCCTCTTCAAGGTTGGGATTGAGGCCATGATGGCATGTGCTGTCATTGAGACCTCAGAAAGGATTCTGGTTTAATCCACCCATGGATTCTGGCAGCAGTGTAGCCACTCTGCAACTCCTCAACTGCACCTCTGGCCAAATCTACTCCCAAATGACCAAAAACAAGTCTGTCTTTATATGTCGATGGATTTACATATTACACTTTTCTCCACAAGCAAACAACGTTATTTAAACAAAGTGAAAGTTCTATCTTTTGTAGCTTATGGTAATGACATGCCACTGGCTAGCTGCTAATATGCCTTTTATTTCCTGCATCAAAACAATATCAACAGCCAGTGACCTTTGGAAAATGTGTCTGGTATAATACATTTTATTTCAAATTCAGAGCAGTCATGTCAAGCCTAAAAGAAAGACGCCATTCCCCACTGATGAGGAATAAATTGTGAACAGGACCAAATTGGATTAGGGCACACGCAGAGACCTAAAGGTGAGCACCGAGGGGTGAAAGATGCAGGGCTTACGTGATGAATAAAGTCCTTCACAGTCTGGAGAATCAATAAAAAATTAATGATGTTTGTCAAAGCGAGGTTGAGCTGTGTGTGTCTCCCATACCAAAATGATTCTAGGCAGAAGCAAAGGGAGGAATGGGATGCCTCAAGGGATTGCTAGTGCAATATCGAACCTTTAACTTATTGATCACTGGTTAAAAGCAGCCCACAGTGGTACTGGTGGAAAGTCTGTGCCAGCAGATAGCTCTTTAATGGGTTCTGTAAAACAAACTGGCAGCCTTGGTCCCGTTTTTAACATATCTATATTTCACAGAAGTGACAAAGAGTCCTGTGGCATCTTAAAGACTAGCTAAAATTTTTTAGAGCATAAGCTTTCGTGGGTTAATACCCACTTTGTTGGATGCATGCAGTGGAAGTATCCAGGGGCAGGTGTGTATCCAGGGGCAAGTATGTTTCACAGACTTGGTCAGGCTCACTTTGTGGGTGACTAACAGATTGCTGTGAGGGGATCCAAGCCTCTGGGGCTCAAGTATTTAAGCTCCCTCAGCATGAACAGAGCCCAGCTATTGCCTCAGACTTTGGGTCCCAGGCACAGACTCTCTGCTTAGCACCTTCCTTAAGAGCTGGAACCTGCTGTTCAGTTGTTAGGGCAGTGAAGAAGGTGGGTTCAAACAGTGCCAATGGAATGGGGCCCAAGCCAGTCAGGAGCCCATAAAAGGTTCCATTCTGCACCCTGGTCCTCTTTTTTTTGTTTACTTCTTCTCTTCCATTGTGGGGCTGTAGCTTTCTCTGTAACTGCTGCCTTCACTAGACCTCAATTGACCTTACCTGCATTCCTGAGCTCCAGCTCATGAATTTCACCCAATATAGCTCTGAGTTTCACAGTTAATATGTCCTTTTGCTTGATTTCTCTCAGTTTCACAGACATATTGAGTAGATCTTTCATCCGCTACCACAGTCACTACAACCCTAATAATTCATTCATGAAGAGCTTGGTGGGTGAATTCTTATGGTCAACCATGATTTCTGCCATGAATACCAACAATCACAAGAGTGGGGCTCAAAAGCACAAGTTGCAACAGGCCTAGGGCAGGAGGCATGGAATCAGAAAATTTGAGTAGTCTATGAAGTTTCTTGAAACATGTTACGTTTGACCATGTTCCTGGTTCTGCTACTTGCACTTCTGAGCCTTTCTTAGCTAGTAAGGACACTAATTTGAGTATATTGAAAATATTAATTTTGACTTTGGCAAGACAGATATGGCTACTTGACCACAAGTGGTGGATTGTATTCATTGTTTTTTTGGTAGAAAATGGTCCCATTGTTAATTTAGAGAGTGAGTTTTTTCCCTAGTGAATGCAAAGGAAGGCAAGTTAAAACCTTGGCTCTTTGTCAAAATTCCTAATGAAGACTTATGCCAGCAATCTTGAAGCACAGTTTCACTCTAGCCTCCTTGTTCTGTTTCACTTGTTTGCTTCCCAACCAAATTCCTCATCTTTCACAGTGAACTGTAAAACTAGGTGTGATGGGGCAGCTGCCCCTCACTGGCTGGCAAAGGATTAAAAGCAGCCCTTAGAGCAGCTGCACAGGACTCAGCCAACCAGAGGAAGGCTTAGAAGCAGCCAATCAGGACCAGGCTGGTCCCTATAAGGAAGGCTGCAGGGTGGAGAAGAGCTCAGTTGCTCTCTGGAGCTTGAGGGAAAAGAACTGGCTGCCTGTAAGGAGAAGTGCCTTGGTCAGAGCAGTGCTGGGCAGAGTCAGGGGAATAAGTGGCGCTCCAGCCTGGCTCGCTTCCAGTCTGAGACCTTGATACAGGGACTGAGTAGGTGCTCAGGCTACGGGGAAGTGGCCCAGGGAAAGCAGTAGTGGCATTGAGGAGGAAGAGGCAGTGAGGGTCTACCAGCTATAGGGTCCCTATATTGGGGTCCAGGGTAGCAAGCAGGCCTGCCCTCCCTTTTTCCCTACTGGCCACCAAGGGAAGCGGCCAGCCAAAAAACAGCAGTTTGTCCCTGAGCGAGGGGCTGGACTGGGGGCTGCAGTTCACCTTGGTGGCGAAAGGCCGGGCGAAGGACTTCTGGTTCCCCCAGAAGGGGGAAAACAATGGAGTTGAAGCAAGTGATGTTCCCCTGGTGTTATCTGGACAGGTGATCTGCTAGGTCACTCCAAACCTTGACTCTGGAAATCAGCCTTACGCTGCTCTGCTATGAGAGCCCCCACTCCCCGATTGTTCACGCACAGCCTCGAACATGGAAGCTGCTCCCATCTAGGTGAATGAGCACGTTTGGCCAGCCGCTGCTTGGATTGTGCAACTGAATGACACTAGCCAATATCTCTGGTTCCAGACACAACCATAGGAACCTCCACCGGGCAGTGTCCAGTTATGCAGTCCCCACACACTACCCCTTGGGCACCTCTAATAAGCAATACTTGCCCTCTCTCAAGCACAGAGCCTGAGTGCAGAAAAGAAACTTTTAATAAAAAGAAGGAAAGTAACACGGCATTAACTTGAGAAAATGCCACAAGTGGGATTCGTAAGCAAAAAACCATGAGCAAAACACTGTCCCCAGAGTATGTTGGGCAGTGTCCTTTTGCCTCAGATAGTTGTTGGATTCAACAAAGAGTTTCTTTAACATATCCCTCTCATCTCTCTCCACCACACCTCACTCACAGTTGTTGTCCTTGATCCATGAAGACTCAGAGTTCAGAGGTGCATTCATGTGAGTTCACTTCTCACCCAGGTGGGGTGGGGGATAAAGGAACCTTGCTCGCTCTGCCAGCCACTCTGCCAACTGGTACCCAGAGACACTGTCTCATCACAGATCTAATGCTTAGACCTGGTTATTAGGGATTTCAGTTCTGTTAGTTGGCAACAATAGACTCCCAATTGAGTCTTAAACAGCTCTGGTATTACACAGTGGGGAGTGGGAGTGGCAAATAATATCTATGACCCTTAAGCAGAGCCCACCCTACCAGGTACAAACCCCTGTCCCCAACCCTCTCTCAACTCCAATGGGCTTTGGCCCGCTTGCCCCCACCTAGCGAGTGCAGTTCAACTGCGGGTGAGTCCCTCAAAGTATGCCAAGCTCAGTTCTGCTGCCCTTGATTTACACGCCAAGGATAAAGAGCACTCAATAGCAAAGTGACTTGTGATCCAACACCAGATCTTTTGTGCAAAGCAGCCCCATAATACTGTGCACATAGGCAGAGTAGGCATGTCTATGCTAACATGGGCGGCTCCTGCAGTCTTCTTCCCCAGTTAGATATCAGGGGAGAGCTCATGCAGACCCTGCTTATGCTTGAGTTACTTGCAAGTTATGATTGTATGTTGCAAGATCACATGGAAGCTATTAAGGCCAGTACCACAAACCACATTTATAATGAATATATTGGTAGGGATTACAAGAAAAGTACAGAAGACTATTTTCAACAATACAGGAATGTTGAGATTTTGAAAGAGAGAGTGAAAGTTATTGATAGCTTTGTAGATTATACTGTTGTAATTTATCCACAACAAAACAGGGGAGGGTATTACGGAAGTTATTTTAGAGAAGCTGACAAGGGACAGTTTAAATGTGGCTGACTTCCAGGGACAAAGCTATGACAGAGCTAACATGTCTGCAGCTTATAAAAGGTGTGCAAAATTGAATTCAGCTGGTAAATCAGTACTCATCTGTCATCCCATGTGCTGTCCACTCTATATCTTCTTTCAGAAGCTGCTGCAATTGTTCCCCAAGTTGTTCTATTTTTTGAAATTATGCAAAGACTGTACACCTTGTTTTCCAGTTCTACTAGTCATTGAGAGGTGTTGAAAAATCATACGACCATTTATATTAAAATGCCAAAGCATGACAAGATGGTCAGCAAGGATAGAGGCAAACTGTTTGCTACACAATTAGGTTGAGGGTTTTCTTGATGCTTTAGAGGAGGGCAAGGCTTCATGAAGTCTTATGCCAGAATTCAAAGTCAGAAGCCGATAGCTTGCAAATGAACATTTCAGATGTTTTGATACTTGTTTTGGCCCAGATGTGGCATACTATCTTATCAAAAATTATCATTGTAAGCATAAAAATTGCAGAGTGCTATGGCTCATAATTTGCTAAGTGACCTTTGAGATGCCTTATTGTAATTACAGTCGTCTTGGTTAGTTTCATGTAAGGAAGCTGCTGTTTCACAGGCTGAAATGTTAGGAATATCCATGCAGTTCAAAGAGAAATGATCTCAAAGGAGGAGAGTAATGCCAGGGGAACCTGCAAAAGATGAAAGGTCATCAGATCTGGAAAACGTTTTTGAATGAGAGGTTGTCTGTCCCACTTTAGACAGAATAGTAACACAGCTGGATGATACAATCGTAAGAATGATGGAGTTGGAGAAAAGTGGGGTTTTTTTTGAGCAAGTGAGAAACTGAAAAGTCTCGACAGTGAAGATCTAAAGAGTCGTGCTCTAAGCTTAGCAATTAGCTACCCTGAAGATTTAAATGTGGAAGGCTAGGAGAACAAGACTGAGCTCTTCATCAGTTTTTTGCATGCAAATCTTTAAAGATGAGTTGGAAACAAAGGCACTCACTGATCTCCTTAGATACATTCACAAAAGTTCCTTAGATGTCCATTTCCCTAACACAGAACCAGCACTACATATTTTTACTGTCTTCCTGTGACTGCTAATGAAACGAGTTTCAGCAAGAAAAAAAATCAATCAAGACCTATCTAAGAATATCCACAGGGCAGGAAATGTTAAGCAATTTCGTAGTTATTTCTGTAGAAAACCTGGAAGTAAGACTAGAATGAGCTAATTAAGGAGATTGCCTCAGAACAGGCTAGGAAGATCCCTTTGAAAAAGTACAGTACTTAGTGACTTTTTTTCCCCGATGGCTGAAAGAGGAGGAGGATTCCACTAGGCAGGGGTGAAAGTAACTTAAAGGACTTACCAGTACACTGGAGTCCTGAGCAGAGGGCGGGACCTCAACTGAAAGAGTCATGGCCTCAACTGGAAGAGGTGAGGTCTTTAAGGGCCTGGGGCTCCAGCTGTGGTAATGGTGGCTGGGAGCCCTAGGCCCTTTAAATCATGCCCAGAGCTACCAGCTGCAGAGGCGGCTGGGAGCCCCAGGGGTTGGAGACAATTTAAAGGGCATAGGGCTCCAGCTGCCACTACCGCAGTGGAGCTCTGGGCCCTTTAAATCACTGCTGGAGCCCTGCTGCTGCTACCCCAGGGCTCTTTAAATCACTTCAGAGCCCTGGGGTAGTGGCGGTGGAGTTCTGATTTAAAGGATCTGGGGCTCCCAGTTGCTGCTAGCTCAGCGGAGCTCTGAGCCCTTTAAATCACTACCAGACCCCTGGGGTCCCGGCTGCTGCTGCGACCCCAGGGGTCCAGCAACAGGGCTCTGGTGACAACTTAAAGGGCCTGGGGCTCCAGCTGCTGCTGGGAGCCCCAGGTGCTTTATATTGCTGCCTGGTGAAGCTGGTCTGGTATAGTGCACCAGCTCTTGCTGGTATGCTGTACCGGAGCATACCAGCTTACTTTCACCTCTGCCACTAGGTGGCAGGGCACCAAGCAACAGGCGTTACTGCATCAAACCTTAGTGGATTTAGCCCTGGGTGAATAAACATCAGACTTTAGCAGACAGATACTGTCTGCCTATCAGGCTAGGCACATATGCATTAGAATTCATCACAACATACCGTAGTCTCAGCTCTCAGTCCCATAGCTGGGCAAACAAACATTTCCTGAAAGAGTTCTTTGCACTTCCAGCTGATGCAGATGGGAGGATGGCCTCATAAGCAGAGGGCTCTGTGCTAAAGGCCATGTCATGTCCTTCACCTCAGCTCTACAATAAGAGTCAAACAAATCTTGAGAAACCCCGTAATACATTTCTTGTTTTCTTAGACATAAGGAATGAGACTTTGCTATCAGTGCTGCTTCAAAGAGAACGTACACAAGTCCAGGGAACATCTCAGAGTCTTGAATACATCACGGAAACATTCACAGTTATAACAACCCCCACAAGAGCAGCAGTGAACACTAACGACCTATACTGTGACCGATTGGCTCACTAGAGTTGATGCATACTGAGTCAAGGCTTCTGCTCATCCTCCCAGAGCCCTATTTAAATATACTCCAACATCTGGACCCATGGAAGATTATTTCTGAGATGAAAATTCTGGTTATCTGTCAGCGAGAGAAAACCCCTTAACAATTGGCAAATAAGACCTTGGCTGAAGCACCCTTTTGTGGAAAATAATTTGCCTTTTTACTATTTTATTAATTATTTTTATTACTAGTTAGATATATCAGATTGGTCTAGGATATCGTCCATTGTGAATTCATTGTTCCTTTTACTCTTGAAAAGTAATGTGGAAAATTGTTCAGATGATATATCTCCCCCTCAGATATACACATCATGGGATGAAGCTACAGAGGGAGGAGTACATGGAGAATTCCATTCTCTTGGTAACTCAGTGCCTAATCCAATTCATAGTGAAGTCAATAGAAAGACACCCATTGCCTTTAGTAGGAGCTGGACCAGACCTTCTGTGCAACTGAGGTATGAGAACTATTCTGCCCTCTGCCTACCATTTAGGCAGCAAATGCAAACATCAAACATCTATGAGTACAGCATTCACGCAGTACAATATCTGAGCTTCTGTGACTGTTACCGTTAATGACTGAGATCTACACAGTATTTTTTCCCACCCACAAAGTTCTCAAAGGACTTTCAAAATTACAGATCAAATAGAAATCCCACCTTCAGCCACTGCAATATAGCTGACCCTAGGCTGAAACTTGGCAACTATTTAGCAGTGTACCATATAAAAGCTCAGTAGTTCAGGGCTGGAAATGAAGCATGCTTTATCCAAGGCAAACTAGATAGAAAATTTAGATAGGTGGAGTAAGCGTTACTAGAGTCAGAATTTAACAAGGACATCAGGGATAATACCCAGTTTTTGTAAAAACTACCACAGGAGCATTAATGGCAACACAGTGCCTGGTAACACCCTGTTGGAGCACTGGGCAGTAGTTAGTCCAGGGGAAGATACTCAGATACTATAGTGATGAGTGCTATAAAAATGCCTGGCAATTAGAGTGATTAAGATAAGATTCTGCCTGCTTAATCACTACCACTTTCCACAGCCTGTTTGTTCCTTGGACAGCAAACAAGCACTGAGCAGCCTTGGCTATGCTTTTTATGGCTCAGCACATGCCACCTGCTCTCTGTTTTTCAGAGATGTTAAGGCCAGAAGGAAACATTATGATTATCTAGTCTGACCACCTGCTAGATACAGACGATTGAATTTCACGGAGTGATTCTTGCACTAGGTCCATAACTTCTGGCTGATACAAACCAGATATTTACAGAAAGATCTGGATGTTTTTCTAAAAGACTTCAAGTGATGCAGAATCCACCACATCCCTAGGTAAATTGTCCCAGTGGTTAATTACCCTCCCTGTTAAATATGTGCATCTTATTTCCAGTTTCAATTGGTCTAGCATCAGCTTCCAGCCATTGGATCTTGTTATACCTTTGCCTTCCTCAAAGAGCCCCAGGATGCCTTCTATTCTCTTCTTTTCGACATTCAATTTTCTATACTACATCCTACTCTTCAGTATCTGAGTAACTTAGATTTGGATACTGGAGAGAAAGCCTCCATTTTTCCTTTACTCCTTCCTTCTCTTCTCCTTCCCATGTTTGTGGAATTTTTCTCTGGGGCAGCACTTTAAAAACAACCAGTTTTATTGAATTTCAATGAGTATATACAGTATGTTACAGTTGCATAATATTATTGCTATAGAGATCAAATTGGCATGTACAATTATGCCTTATGTACTATATTGTAAATATAACCCATTCTGAGCTTCTTCAAAGTCAGATTTAATCTCTTTAAAAGCTGTACATTTTAAAATGTTATTTTGTAAGTATTAAACATAGCACATATTCAGTCATCTGTTGCAACCATCTGCTGCAGGCCTTATTTTGGATAATCATCCTCAGTCTGTCCTCAGTCTACCAATACTGCTCCAATTAAGTCAATTGGAGTT
The DNA here is from genome assembly GCA_007922305.1 of Dermatemys mawii. Taxonomy (NCBI): domain Eukaryota; kingdom Metazoa; phylum Chordata; order Testudines; family Dermatemydidae; genus Dermatemys; species Dermatemys mawii. The sequence continues at coordinate 1,978,949 of ML677348.1, forward strand.
TTGTCACTCATTCAATGGAATGAATTATAATATAGAATCATAGAAGATTAGGATCGGAAGAGACCTCAGGAGGTCATCTAGTCCAACCCCTGCTCAAAGCAAGACCAACCCCAACTAAATCATCCCAGCCAGTGCTTTGTCAAGTCAGGCCTCAAAAACTTCCAAGGATGGAGATTCCACCACTTCCCCACCAATCCCAGCGCTTCACCACCTCCTAGTGAAACAGTTTTTTTGCAATATCCAACTTAGACCTTCCCACTCCAACTTGAGACCATTGCTCCTTGTTTGGTCATCTGCCACCGAGAACAGCCGATCTCCATCCTTTTTGGAACCCCTTCTTCAGGTAGTTGACGGCTGCTATCAAATCCCCCCTCACTCTTCTCTTCTGCTAACTAACCCCAGTTCCCTCAGCCTCTCCTCATAAGTCACATACCCCAGCCACCTAATCATTTTCATTGCCTTCTGCTGGACTCCAATTTGTCCACATATTTTCTGTAGTGGGGAGGCTCAGAACTGGACACAATACTCCAGAGGTGGCCCCACCAGGAGGGGAATAATAATTTCCCTCGATCTGCTGGCAATACTCCTACCAAAGCAGTCCAATATGCTGTTAGCCTTCTTGGCAACAAGGGCCCACTGCTCACTCATATCCAGCTTCTCATCCACTGCAATCCCCAGGTCCTTTTCTGCAGAACTGCTGCGTAGCCAGTCAGTCCCCAGCCTGTAGCAGCGTATGGGATTCTTCCATCCTGAGTGCAGGACTCTGCACTTGTCTTCTTGAACCTCAAATTTCTTTTGGTCCAAACCTCTAATTTCTCTAGGTCACACTGGACCTATCCCTACCCTCCAGCATATCTACCTCTCCCACCAGTTTAGTGTCATCCGCAAACTTGCCGAGGGCGCAATCCATCCCATCAGCCAGACCACAGGTGGCCAATCAGTGGATCTGGAGTCACATATGGCTCTTCAGAAGTTAATATGTGGCTCTTTGTATGGGCACCAACTCCGGATCTGGAGCTACAGGCGCCAACTTTCCAGTGTGCCGGGGGTTGCTCATTGCTCAACCCCTGGCTTTGCCACAGGCCCCACCACCTCTCCATCCCTTCCTGCCCCCTGCCTTGAGCCTGCCATGCCCTCTCTCCTTACCCCCAGAGCCTCCTGCATGCCACGAAACAGCTGATTGGGAGGTGTGGGGAGGGAGGGAGTGCTGATTAGCAGGTCTGTTGGTGGGAGGTGCTGGAAGCTGGAGCCTTTTTCCAATCATCTGGGACCTCTCCCGATCATGAGTTTTCAAAGATAATGGCCAATGGCTCCGCAATCACATCTGCCAATTCCCTCAGATCCGGCCACATGAACTTGTGCACGTCCAGCTTTTCTAAACAGTCCTTAACCTGTTCTTTCACCACTGAGGGCTGCTCACCTCCTCCCGTACTCTGCTGTCCAGTGCAGCAGTCTGGGAGCTCACCTTGTCTGTACAGATCAAGGCAAAAAAAAAAAAAAAAAAAAAAAAAATAGAATTACATACTCAGCTTTTTCCACAACATCTGTCACTAGGTTGCCTCTCCCATTCAGTCAGGGTCCCACACTTTCCTTGACCTTTTTCTTGTTGCTAACATACCTGTAGAAACCCTTCTTGTTATCTTTCACATTCCTTGCTAGCTGCAACTCCAATTGTGCTTTGGCCTTCCTGATTACACCCCTGCATGCTTGAGCAATATTTTTATACTCCTCTCTAGTACTTTGTCCAAGTTTCCTCTTCTTGTAAGCTTCCTTTTAGTGTGTAAGCTCACCGAAGTTTCTCTGTTAAGCCGAGCTGGTCGCCTGCCATATTTGCTATTCTTTCTGCATTTCAGGATGGTTTATTCCTGTGCCCTCAAAAAGGATTCTTTACAATAGAGCCTGCTCTCCTGGACTCCTTTCCCCCTCCCAGGGGATCCCAGAGGATCATGTCCATCAGTTCCATGGGGGAATCAAAGTCTACTTTTCTGAAGTCCAGGGTCCATATTCTGCTGCTCTCCTTTCTTCCTTTTATCAGAATCCTGAACTCGACCATCTCATGGTCACTAGTGCCCAGGTTGCAACCCACTTCTACTTCCCCTACCCTATCTTCCCTGTTTGTAAGCAGCAGGTCACAACCGTTTTTTATAGCTCTGCAGTAAGGTATTTGCAATTCCCCCACTGGTGAGGTAGAAGGATTGTAATTTTTTCATATTCTGGTTATACATATATTCTGCCTGTCATTAACATTGCAACAGAGTCTCCTGTGGGTTACTAACAGTTCAAAATTCTCAAGAAAAAAAGCCCAAAATTCCACATTTAGTTTGAACGATGTTGAGGCATAGTCAGTTTCTTTCAGGTGTCACTTAATTTTGGTACAGCTTCTCAACACTGAGTGCATTAATGTTCTTCCATTTGTACTTGTTACCCAGAGACATACTTGGTTTATAAAAGCATGCATTTTCCCTGGGGTATATTATCTACTCTCTGTAGAGTATAAAACAACTCACTTCTGCACAGTATTTAGAGTTTATTGTTCCTGTCTTATATTTACCTATACTTTCTTATTAGCCTGAAATAAAAGTTTTCCCAAATCTTGTTACCACTGACCATAACTTGTAGTTGCAAACTTCATTTTTCACTTGTAGTTACAATTTACCCTACATTGTTTATTGGATTGCTTTAAGCTTAGCTTACTGACTTCCTGCAAAAACAGGAGGGCAGCATGTATTATCTAATTAAATATTAACAGCAATAATTCACACACACTCCAATTATTTGTAAAGATTTAAAAGCCTCTTTATATGAAAGCCATATTGTTTTAAAATAATAACAGCCACTTTGAAGGGCCTCAAACACAACTTTTTACCCCCTCTAGGGGCCTATGCCCATCAAGGTTTTCTTCTTGCTCGTATAGCCCTCAGTCAGCAGAGGTGCAAATATTACAGAGCCCCTGCCTTTTGACAAAGCTCCTGTAGACCTAGGTTTCACAGACTCTTGTTCTAAATTAATTGTCTTAAACTGGAAAATGCAGCCTCCACAACAAACGACCACTCACAAGGCAGTTTCAGAACGGAATTGGGTTCAACAAAGCAGGATAGACTCTATTCCCCATTAAATTTTGATATATCAGGGCTACGTGCTAAAGCACACAACAGTCCATTACCATTCATGAGATTATTAAAAATTGTCTTTAACATTTGTCATGTCTCTCCAAACATTAAAAATAAAATGGATAGATGTGTGTAAATTGATGATTGTGTGAGATAGTTCCCTCCACTTTACACACATAAGCTGTCTGTTTAATATGTTCCAAATCACAATTTAAGAGCCTGTGAACATAAAACATTACTCTGTCAACAAGTGAAGTTGCCTGTGCAAGTTTATATGAACAGTTACTTTAGAAAGTCTGTCAAATGTTTGACCAAATTATGGATCTTAACTCCATTGTGGGAAGAGTGAAGTGTTAGTATTTGTAAAGTGCCAATTACTAAGGTGTCCAGATATGGACCTATATTAGCAGAGTTCTCCTTGAAGGAGGAATTGTGTAATATGGGGGTCTGGTAGGAGCACACTCAATAGCTGAACTTACTGTACCTTTACAAACGGTGCAGTGTCTGCTTCCCCAGTGGTGCACCTCTACACGAGTTGCTGTCCAAGGAGGAAGGATCATGGCTACATCCTTAACCCACTCAGATATGCCCTTGGCATGTGCAGTATTGCCAGCAGTGTGAGTAGGCCAACCATGCTCTCAGAGAGCATAAGCAATCACATTAGAGTTGCTTGCTGCAGAGGTGCCCTAGCTGAGGGGAAAAGGGGATTTTGTTCTTACTCTCACTCCTATGCAGTTGTGCTGTGGGAAGTAATTTGGCACCTGATTTTTTTGTATATGCATATGTAAGTGGATTGACGTTTTTGATTAATATACATTTACAGGTCATTTGTCAAATACATAGGTCTTGTATTATACATATGTACTACATACACATTATATATATATAACCTGCAAATCCCCAAACTGTGAAGTTGTACCAGGCTGTTGAGTGGAGTGTGAGTGGAGATTACAGTTATGGGCAAGTATGGTTAATAGACAAACAAAAGAAAACAGAGGAAAGAGTTATCTTCATATTTTACATACACATTTTCCCTACCCTATTTCCTCCTTATCTTATCCTGAGACTTGATTTTCTTTCTCATGCCTGAGAAGAAATGGGTCTTCAAGATCCATTGAGAAAGCAGACTGTCCTCCTTTGTCTAGATGCTGGGCAAAACAAAGGCATCCCACTAGGCTTCAGTAGTTATTACTATTTTTAGTGTGAAAGCAACTCAGTAACCCAAAACAGGGATTAGGGTCTAGCAGCGTGGGTGCTGTGCGAATATACCCAGACATTCTCTGGCCTACAGAGCTCACAATCCAGGATATAAAACTTCCTTTTTAAACCACAGGAACCCAAATTCAGTCACGGTATAAGTAGCAGTCAGTCCCAGTGATGTCAATAGTGTAGCATTTACATCATAGCAAAATTTGCTCCAAAAGCTCGAGAATTGACTTCAAATGGACAGTCACCTACTGTTCTCACTTAAGCACTGAGGCCTGGGTCCTCAAATGCCCTTAGGTGCCTAACTCCTATTGATTTAACCTAAAACCCTGGGCCTGAGCTGTTAATTTATTAATAGCTAGGTGTTTCTGCAGTGGCCATTTACCCAATTCATATATATTTATTTCAACACCATTAGTTTCGTAGCTTTACTACCTTTGCTACATTTAGGGAACCTGTTTTGTGTTAATATAATAGGCTGGTAGCCTAGTTCAGTAAGAAAAAAAGTGAAGTTGTGAGAGAAAATCACACCATGCAAACTGTTTATCACCTCCCATAAGAGACACTCTCACTATTACCACTTAAATATATGTGAGAGTTCTCAAGTGACACACAGCTAATATGCATCTGTTCCCAACTATGTGAACAATTGCAGCAAGCAACTTACATAAAAGGAAACATGTCTGAATAAAAGCTGTAAACAGTATTTGTCCAGTAACGGAAAGTTCAAGTAACAACTTTTCCCGCTTCCTATTTGTTTCTTCAGAAGCTCTAAGCTTTATTTACTTCTCTTTGCTCCCTCTTTGAAACTCCATTAAAAAAAATCTTTCAAGCTTAACAGAGTCTCTGTTATTTAGATCAAAAATGTAATCAGAGTTTAGCAATTGTGAATGAAAAAGAGAAGGAATTGAAGCCTCAGCCTCTTATGTGAGACGTCGGCACAGGTTGAGTGAATTTTAACTATGGGCACATTAGGTATGAGAGGGTTGTGGGTTTTTTAATCTATGCTCCAGCAGCCAAATTCTTCCCTGGTGTAAGTGGATGCAAACCCATTTAATGGAGCTGGGCTGTATTTGACCCTATGTTCTCAAGCACTTATGGACACTGTTATATTAAATAGGTAAGCTTTATATTTCCTACCTGCTGTGTGACCTTAGCCAAGTCAATTCACTTCTATGTGCCTGTATCCCCCTTGTACCTTTTGACTATCTTGTCTATTTAGATTGTAAACTCTTTGGGGGCAGGGACAACATCTTGCTATGTGTCTGTGCAGTGCTTAGTGCCATGGATCTGCATCTTGGTCAGTGTCCTTAGGTGCTGCTGTAAATAAATCAACGTTTTCCTGCTACAGGGCCATCTCTCTGTTATAACCCTTTCAGACATTCTTAGCACTCCAGCAAGATCTAGACCCCATGGTCAGCAGGGGTGTTTCTGGCCCTCTTGAAGTCAATGGAAGTTTTGCCACTGACTTTAGTAGGGCCAGAATTTCACCCCTGGTTCCTAAAAGAAGGACAATGCAAAGTACAGTAAGTACGGTACAGTTACATACCATCACAGTGTAGTCCGTCAATGTAAGGCATAGGGAATTGTAGTACTCTTCCAAAAAGCTGTCAAATCTGAGCTGAACTGTCTCGAGGTAACATCAGGGTGGATGTGTTCTCACTATACCACTAGTGTAGCAGAGAGTCAGATTTAGTTGCCCTCAACAATGCATATTAGGGGATTCATATAATAGTGGATTAAACAAAGACAACAGTACTTCCCAGTATTGAGAATTCCCTCCCCAGATGAAGACGGCAGCCATCAAGCATATACCGTGTTGCTTCCTTCACAGGCAAAAAAGTTGTTTTTTTCAGAGAGATATATAAGAATTATTATAAGAATTCCCCAAATTCTTTGTGAATAAAGGTGTGTCTTTGAATAAACTCTGTTACAAGATCATTCCAGCAATATGACTGTGACAAACATAGCTGCTCACCGGCATAAACAGCTATGCCAGGATTATTGTGGCAATTCGCTTTGACCATGTCTACACTAGAGAGCTCACAGAGACACAGTTGTACCACTGCAGCTAAGCTCTCCTGTGAAGCTACTTTGTACCTTCAAGAGAGAGCTCTCCCATTGACATAATTAAACCACCTCCAACAAGCAGCAGTAGCTATGTTGGCAGGAAACACTGTGCTGCTAGCATTGTGCTGTCCACACTGGCACTTCTGTCGGTGTAACTTATGGTGCTCATGGGGATGTTTTCTCATACCCCCATGTGACATAAGTTATCCTGACAAAAGTGCTAGTGTAGACTTAGCCTTCAACAAATGGTGTACAAGCAGAACAGCTCTATTATATTAAAGGTGATCCCCATTACAAGCCATGGGAATGCAGTTGCCTAAGGAAATGGCAGCAATAGCAGCTATCTCAGCTGGAATGGTCGGCCAAGAGATCACTACATCCACTTTTGGCTGGACTTACCCAATAAAAAGACATTTTAAAGTACGTCTACTGTGTGTAAAAATAAAGTGCATCTTAGCCCATTGCCACCCTGTATGCCAGCTCCACTCTAGTAGTGTGAAGTTGTGTCCATTGTACAAGAGTGAGTAGCAGAACATTTCATGGAACTGGTAAATGAAGCCCTGACCAGAGCTATTGTGAGCACATCCTTGTCCTCCCTTCTCACCGCACAGAGACCACTGGGCTGCAGAACCTCCAAAGGGAAACAAGATGTCTAGGAGCTGGGATTCAGATCATGAAAGTTACCTGGAAACCTACTGTGTGGGCAGCGAATCTTCCACCATTGCCCCTTCTCAGTCACTTGAAGGGGGAGTTTCACCTCTGGAAGATGCAATTCTACCTGTAAGAAGCCAGCTGAGTGATAATGGCAAGGCTGACTTCAGAGGAGTGAAGTTACAGAAAAATCCTTCTAAGGCTGTAGCGGAGGGAAAAAACACTCACTTGTTTCAAGACTGAACTCGATACATTTATGGAGGAGATTGTATAATGAGGCTGCCCACAATGGCATATGGCCCCTCTGTGACTACTATTAGCAAATATCGCCAATGGACAGAGTTTGGAGGCTAGATGAGGAGGGCTCTGAGTCATTACAGGGAATTCCTTCCCAAGTGTCGGGCTGTTGGGTCTTGCGCACCAGCTCAAGCTGCAACTGATCACCATATTGGGGACCAGGATGGAATTTTCCTCCGGGTCAGACTGGCAGAGACCTTGGCCGGGGGGCGGGGCGGGGGAGGGAGGGAGGCTTGGACCTCCTCTGCAGCATGGGGTAGGGGTCACTTTCTAGTTTCAAAGAGAGTAAATGATGGATTCTCTGTAACTTTATGTTTTTAAATCAAAATTTTGAGGACTTCAGTAACTCAGCCAAAGATTATGGTCCTACTACAGGAGTGAGTGGGTGAAGTTCTGTGGCCTGCCATGTGGAGGACGAGATGATTGTGTTTGTCCCTTCTGTCCTTAAAGATATGAACTGGGAACAGGCTATAGAGCCAATAAGAAACCCCAGAACTTTAAACAAAGCCACCACATAAATTATTTGAAAATGCAATTGTGTTACCAATAATGGGCAGTCTCCAAAATGACCACTGTATCCCTTCGCCCAACCTTTGTCCATCTCTCAAGCCCCAGTCTTACAGTGTATTGCACATGGGCAGGCCCCAGACCCTAGGGGAAGCCCCAGTGAGTTCAGAGAACACCAGAGTCCATCCTGCATAGCACTACAGGATCAGGCCTGGAGCTTTATAATCTTTGGAGCAGGGACTCTGCTTTCCTTTATTTTTGAAGAGCATTTAGGGCACTCTCAGAAACAAATAACTTGATTGTTATTAATACTGATGGTGACAGATGCTGTCTGCTCTCTCCATGGACCCTGACCAGGTGAGATTACAATGTAAGAGACAAGAAAGTTGAACAGAAGTAGAGTGACACATAAGCAATAGTCAGAAGCCCAGAACTACTAATTTACATTAGCTCTCAACTTGCCTCTAACATAACAATCTGCCCCACTCATTCTCTGAAGTCCAAACACAGCGGGGAGGATCCTCCTCAGCTGAGTGATATGTGGAAAGATATTGAATGAGCAGCATACATTTCCCAAATGACAGCTCTGAAACTCCGGTTTGCTCTCTCGCTGTCAAATCTTAGTGGAGCCGAGGCACTGTGGTTTTCATTTCAATATAGCTAGCCAAGGTAAACCTCAGGTCAGAAGTAGAGAGTTGACCTCACCTAGTTATAATGAGGTAAAAATTACCTGAGCCTTGTCTCCACTAGGGAGTTACAGCAAGAGAAGTAACTTAAGTATGCTATCTCACTTTAAAACACACACCTTTATTGGCAGCGAAGACCTAGCCAAGGAAATTAACTGGGCAAGCAGAGCAGCTCAGGCATTAGTCAGAGTCACAGGCAGGACTCGGCTCTTAGAACGTAGTTATTTATGCTGAAAGCTTTTCTTTTGGAGCAGGGCACTGCCGTTTTCTCCACCTTTCTACAACAGCTCGCACAATGGGGCCCGACGTGGTTGGCCTCTGTGTGCTACCATAGACATCAATGTTAAGATAAGTCCCATTATATGTATTTTAATATTTGTCAAGCATTTCTTTCCACTCTCGTGCAGTTGCTTTCTGACAGGTATAATAAGGTGTACAAACTGTAGTACAGTAAGATATTCAGATACTCTTTTATGAACAGTTATCCTGGTGAAAAATATATTAAAATGAGAAACAGCAGTGTACTATTAGCCTATTACTCAGTGTTCATTACCATTTGCTTTTTAAAGGGCACATTCGCATTGATTGAAGTTAATGATTAAATCTTCTGCTTTAATTACATGTGTCAGAAGTAATTTATCAGCACAGAAGTAATTAATCTACACTTTAATAAGCAATACAACATTATCTGCAGAACAATTTTTAATCCCCTTTTCTGGCCTTCATACATCCCAAGGATATTTTAAATGTGATTAATTGAGAATCATATTTTTGTACGCTATTTACTATTGGTTGGTTTTAGGTTTATCTTATTAATGGGGTCTGATAGGGAAACCAGAAATATTGATGAAACAAAGTCACTTTTGTTCTTCAAACCCCAAAAGCTTTGAATGAGCTTTAAATCTTGGAATGCCTGGCTATTCACTGAATAGTTGTCAAAGCAGGATTCATATACCCTAGAACAAACAAGGCTACTTCTGTGCCCATTACCATTCTTATCACTTGATTAAGAAAGACAATTAAAAATGCACAAACCTTATTTCTGGGGATAGGAAAAGACCATCTAGTGAAGGAGAAATGGAGCCCTGGAACAGGTTTGCTGAGCTGGAAAATGAAGAAGGGGCATAGCAGGCTATAAGTGAAAGAGGGAGGGCAAGGAAGAAAAGAGTGGTTAGTCCTGTAAGAAAAGGGGAAGGATACAGGATGACTTGCAGAAGATTGCAAGGGAGGATAAAAACAAGAGGACTTGCAGCCAGAAAGAACAGGAGGAAGGCCACAGAATCACACCCTCACCAGGAAAAGCCAGGTCCACATGACTGGGGACTCCCTACAGGCCTGTCGCCAGAGGTGATCCAGAGAACAGAATGGTGTGCAGTCTGCCAGGAGCTAAGATACCAGATGTAGATCAGAGACTGAAGAGGATCCTAATGGGAGCAGGAAAGAATCCATTGGTTGTCCCTCATGTGGGAAGAAATGACACAGCTAGCTTCTAGCTGGAACGTATCAAGGGAGACTGTGCCAGGCTGGGGAAGATGCTTAAGGAAATGGAGGCTCAGTTGATCTTCAGTGGGATTATGCCTGTCCCCAGAGGAAGAAAACGAAGGGGAGACAAGATTATGATGATCAACAGATAGCCTAGGCTGTGGCGCTATAAGGAGGCCTTTGGGATGTTCAACTACCAGGAGGCATTCATGGTCAGAGGACTGTTCTCAAGGGAGGGACTCCATCTGAGTAGGGAGGGAAATAGATGTCTAGAATGGAGGTTGGCACAATTGATTAAGAGAGCCTTAAACTAGGAACTCAGAGGAGATGATTGGGAGATGCTCCTGTAATCTCAACACCTGATTTTAACATTGACAAAGAGGAAAATCAAGAAAGAAAGAATACAGCTCTGGAGAAAGGAACAGCAGTGGGTAGGAGAACGGACATTAAGAGAAAGGATAATGCTGATACCAGTCAGATAGGCAATACTGGAAGTAGAATGACTGTATCCAGTTGGGCGAGGCATGTGGGTGTAGCTAAGTGGCAACACTTAAGATGTCTGTACACCAGCACAAGGAGTCTCGGTAACAAAATGGAGGAACTAGAACTACTGGTGCAGGAAGTGAAACCAGTTATTATAGGGTAATAGAAATATGGTGGAATAGTAGTCATGACTGGAGTATGGATATTGAATGGTATGTGCCATTGAGGAAAGACAGAGGTGGTGGAATAGCATTGTATATTAATGATGAGGTAGACTGTAAAGAAATTAGAAGTGATGGAATGGATAAAACAGTCTGCTTGAGTCAAAATCACTTTGGGGAAGAAAGCTACTAGAGATTCCCCTGACATAGTGCTTGGTTTGCTACAGACACCCAGGAGCTGATTTGGATATAGATAGAGACCTCTTTAATGAAATACGTACTACTGTAAATTTCTCTCTCTCCTTCTTCCTCTAATGGCTGCATCCAGGAAGGTGATGACTGACTGGAGTTCATTGCTTTCTAGATTCCAATGCTAACCAAAAAGAAAATATCCGAGAGTAATTATAGAGGTTAAGATACATTTGAAGTACCAGCTTCTCATCATTGTTTAACCTCCCTTCCGAGACCACCTGACCAGCAACATGGCTTTTCTTGGGAACACTTCAAAACTCTTTTTGATGCTCATTTCACTGGTGCTTATGCTGCCTGTAGTTGAAGCCCTGGACACTGGAGACGCAATTGCTCTGTTGCTAGGCATAGTTCTCACTATCATTGGATTCTGTGCCTGTCTAGGCTTATATGCAAGGAAAAGAAATGGACAGCTATGACTTTTTAAAGAGTGACCTGGTCAAGTATAATCCTAAACTTTACTTGTTATGATTTAGGGTTTAAAACAGCCTCAGTTCCTGATAACTTTCAAAACCATGGAGCACGATCCTGCAAACCCTTCTTGCTATGGCCCTTCTTATGTTCTTATGTGTGATTATGAGAGACTTTAACTTCCCAGATATAGTTTGGAAGACAAGCGCTACTAATAATAGTAGGGCCCAGATTTTCCTGGATGTGAGAGCTGACAGATTTCTTCACCAAATAGTTGCTGAAATAACAAGTAGTGATGCCATTTTAGGCTTGGTACTGGTGAGTAGTGAGGCCCTCATAAAAGAGCTGGTGGTAGGAGAGAACCTTGGTTCGAGTGATCATGAGCCAATTCAGCTTTAATGAACTAGAAGGATAAACAAAAATAGATTTGCAACAGGGTCATTGATTTCAAAAGAGCCAACATGAAAAAAATTAAGGGAATTAGTTCAAGAAGTGGACTGGACTGGAGAATTAAAACATCTCAGTGTGGAGGAGGCTTGGAATTACTTTAAGTCAAAGTTGCAGAAGCTGTCTGAAGCCTGCATCCCAAGCAAGGGGGAAAAATTCACAGGGAATGGTTGCAGATCAGGCTGAATGAGAAACATCTCAAACAGGTGATTAAGAGAAAGCAGAAAGCCTTTAAGGAATGGAAGGTGGGAGGGATCAGCAAAGAAAGCTACTTCTTGGACATTAGAAAGTGTAGGGATAAAATGAGAACTGCCAAAAGCCAAGCAGAATTGGACCTTGCAAAAGGAATGAGAAACCATGCTAAAATATTCTATTGCCTTAAAAATAAGAAAAGAAGGAAAGAAGAAATGGAGTCCCTAAGCACTGAGGATGGGGTGGAGATTAAAATTATCTAGGCATGGACCAACACCTAAACAAACACTTTGCCTCAGTCTTTAATAACGCTAATGAAGATCTTTGGGGCCTAGGGTGGCTAATGGCAGTGAGGATATGGAGGTAGAAATTACCACATCCTAGGTGGAAGTCAAACATCTTAATGGGACTAAATAGGGGGTCTGGATAATCTCCATCCTAGAATATTAAAGGAACTGCCACATGAAATTGCAAGTCCAATAGCAAGGATTTTTTATGAATCTGTAAACTTGCAGGTTGTACCTTATGACTGGAGAATTGCTAATCCAGTCCCTATTTTTAAGAAAGGGGAAAAAGTGATCCAGGACACTACAGGGCTCTTAGTTTGACCTCAATTGTGTGCAAGATCTTGGAACAAATTTTGAAAGAGAAGGTAGTTAAGGACACAGAGGTGAATGATAATCGGGATGAAATACAATATGGTTTGGTCTTGGGACCAATCTTATTTAACATTTTTATTACTGACCTTGGTACAAAAAGTGAAAGTTTGCTAATAAAATTTGCAGATGGCACAAAGTTGGGAGGTATTGCCAATACAGAAGAGGAAGACCAGAATATCATTCAAGAAGATCTGGATGACCTTGTAAGCTGAAGTAATGGAAATTGGATGAAATTTAATACTGCAAAGTGCAAGGTCATGCATGTAGGGACTAACAACAGGATTTTTTGCTATAAAATGGGGATTTATCAGTTGGACGCAACAGAGGACAAGAAAGACTTGGGTGTATTGGCTCATCACAGGATGACTATAAGCTATCAACATCATGTGGCCATGAGAAGGGCTAATGCTTCCTAGGATGCATCAGGCAAGGTATTTCCAATGGAGACAGGGAAGTGTTAATACCATTATACAAGGCATTGGTGAGACATCTGGAATACTATGTGCAATTCTGGTCTCCTGCATTTGAGAAAGATGAATTAAAATTGGAACAGGTGAAGTGAACAACTACTAGGATGATCTGAGGAATGGAAAATCTACCTTTTGAGAGGAGACTCAAAGAACTTTGCTTGTTTAGCCTAAGCAAAAGAAGGCTAAGGGGAGATATGGTTGCTCTCTACAAATACTTGAGAGGGATAAATACTTCTCCAGGGATGGAGAAGAGTTATTTAAGTTAAGTGCCAGTGTGGACACAAGAACAAATGGGTATAAACTGGCCATCAACAAGTTTAGGCTCAGAATTAGGTAAAGGTTTCTAACCATCAGAGGAGTAAAGTTCTGGAACAGCCTTCCAAGGGGAGCAGTGGGAGCACATAACCTGAGCTTGATAAGTTTATGGAGGGGATGGTATGATGGGACTGCCAGTAATGGCATTTGGCCTGTCAGAGACTGCCAGTAGAAAAATCCCCAGTGGCCGGAGATGAGACACTAGATGGGGAGGGCTCTGAGTTACTACTGAGAATTCTTTCCCAGGTATCTTCCTGGCAGGTTGTGCCCACATACTCAAGATCTAATTGATCACTATTTTGGGGGTTGGAAAGAAGTTTCCCCCCCGTCATATTGGCAGAGACCCTGGGGAGGTTTCACCTTCCTCTGCAGCACTGGGCACGGGTCATTTGCAGGTTTAAACTAGTGTAAATGATGAATTGTTTGTAACTTGAAGTCTTTAAACCATGATTTGAGGACTTCATTAACTCAGCCAGAGGTTAGGAGTCTATTACAGAAGTAGGTGAATGAGGTTCTGTGGCCTGTAATATGCAGGAGGTCAGACTAGATGGTCACTATGATTCCTGTCAGGATTGCCTCCCCACTCTGAACTCTAGGGTACAGAGCTGGGGACCCGCATGAAAAAAGGAAATAACCCCTCAAACTTATTTTACCAGCTTGGATTAAAATGTTTTCCCCAGAACACAACTTCTTCTGTGTCTGGAACTGATATGCTGCCACTACCAAGTGAAAATGTCTCAAAAAACTATTGGACATGGGCCACTTGAAGCCCCTCTTTCTCTTTCCACAAAACCCCCAAACTTATTCCCTCCCTGGGAAGCTTGAGAAAAAAGCCTCGCCTGATCTTGCGAGACGTGCCTGATCCAAAACCAGGATCTTACACCATGGAAAACAAGCAGTCAGATTCTTAAAAGAAAGATTTTAATTGAAAAAAAAAGAAGGAATAAATCCCTTATAACCATCAATAGAACAGCATCTACAATAATCAACAAAAGAATTAAGGAACAAAACCTCTCCCCTGAGGCAACTTTCTCCCACTGTTGATATCTCTGCTGAATCTTACAGTATCAAGAAGCACCCAGCCAACACTCATCACTGAGAACCCTCCAAGTGATAAAAAAAACAGATTAAACTTACTATTTGACTACCTTACTTGTTACTGGATAGGAAGCTTACAGTTATAGTAAAAGAAATAGGTGTGGTTCATCCCATAGCCGAGTTGAACAGAGAGAGATCGAGAGAGAAACTGAAACTCAAAATCCTTTGTCTCCTGAGGAATTTCTCATTGGTCAGTTGTCCACCTCTCAGGTTACCTTTAGCTTAACCCCTTACAGGTAAACACTAATTCTAGGCTACTTTATACTTATGACAATTCCTTCTAACCTTCAAGTCTGAGTCTATGATAACATTAGAATTACCAATAAAGTTCAGTGTGGTTACAGCTTCTGTAACCAACAACAAATGAAGTTATCATATTGAACTGGGCCCATAAATTAGATGTTTCAGTAACATGCATATTTTTTGGAAACAGAATGGCATCATTCTAGGAAAACAAGCATCTTTCCTCCACTAGTATCTCCCCCCTACTCTTATGAGGGAAGAGACAGCTTATAAGCCATATTCCTTCCCAGTACTTATTCTGATTGGCTGGGAAAGAGGGGAGCCTTCACCCATCCTGCACTACAAGGGTCCTGGTCCTGGGCCCTTAAAGAAATAATTGCTTGGAAACACCCAGACTAATCATCATTATGGAACCACTTTCTCTCTCGCAATTCCTATTTCCACCTAGGCCTCTTTGGTTCCAACAGTCTTCCTCTCTGGCCTCACAGACTGCCCTCTCTGGCCTTGAAGGGCCAGTACAGTGACACCAACTAGAATACACACATCTGGTTCCTAATCTTGTATTCCATAACTCATAGGCGTAAAGATCAGTATGAGCTGCACTATTACTTAGGTTAACAGGTGTGGGGATCTAAAGCGTTTCAAACTATCTAGATCTCAAGACCTCTAAAATTCAGTGAACCAAACATCTAAAATGACAAACCCGTTCATGGGTAGTTGCTCAGGAATAATCCATCTGTGTCTAAAGAGATTATATTCAGAGTATTTTACATCATTTTCATTAAAACAGGAATAAAAATATTGTAGAAAAATTCAATCCTTTACCTCCTTTGTCTGCACAGGCATCCCAAGAATGGACCCTTTAAATTCTTTGATCATGACTCTGTTTTCAAGGCTCTCTTCTCTGTAGTCCACATTCTAGGTTAATTCTCTATAATTCCCTTCTGGAACACTCTAAAATCCCAAATCTGGTGAAGTTCACTTGCACATTCCCTTCCTACTGGCTTTGTGCTATGCCTTAGGACCAATGGGCTCTGGGTCCTTTGGAGTCTTTAGACTGATGGCAGGTCTCAGCCCTTATTTTGCCAGATGCTGGAGCTAGACAAAATTCTCAATAGGTGGGGCCTCCACCTACTGGCCAGGTGAGTTAATTCATATGCAGCCCCTCTGGCATCTAGGACTTTAAAATTAAAAGAAACCACGGGCCAGTCAAACTGAAGAACACTTTATAAGAAGGATAGGGTTAAATTAAGGAAGGGATAATAACAAGAACAACTGAGGTAAGAGAAAAAGCAGGAAAATTAGGAGGAACAAATAAGTGAGTAGACAAATTAATTTTACAACCATAAACTATCCCTTCTGTGACAGGGTGCGACTCACCACTGAGGCATCTCCTGCTGGTTGCCTTGCAGATCAGCTCCACAAGTCAGTACATTGACTCTCGGTGGTGTCTCGCCTGCCATCACATGTGCTCCTGGACCCAAGTCGCTCCACAGACCGCGGCATCCTCTTCAGGATGTTACCCTCTGGCCATGCCACACTCCTGTGCTCCCCCGTTCCAGGGGACAATACCACAGTCCAACAGTCTAGTCACTTCCTCAGTGGCAAGTAGGAGGGGACAACCCATGCCCTTCTACTACTCCAGGTCCCGGCCCAGGGACCCTGTTGTTGACAGTTACATGATGTGTCCCCTCCAACCTCTCAGTCTACTTCTCCGGGCTACTTCCCCACAGCCCCAGCACCTTCTCTGCCCTTATCTCAGGCCATCAGCCTGCCCGTCTTAGCAGTCAGTCAGGAGCCCACTCTCATTCCCCTGATCCTACCGAGCACTGCTCTGTCCAAGGTGCTAGCATTCTTCCTCCTGCAAGGCAGTCAGTTTCCCTCCCAGCCAAGCTCCAGGGAGCAACTGCCTCTGCTCTGCCTTGCAGTTCTTTTTATATGGGCCTGCTTGGCCCTGATTGGCTGCTCCTCACAGCCCCTCTTCTATTGGCTGCTTTCTGCACAGCCTCCCTAGGGGTCCATTAACCCCTTACCAGACAGTGTGGGGCAGATGTCCCATCGCACCCTCCGATAAATAAATGTAATCAAAATCCCCCATGGGATATTAAGGGGATGTAACTCTCCCTTATAGCATCAGCTCTTAACTGCAGTGGAATGTACACATAGTCCCTTGCACTGCAGTCATTTAGAAATTACCAAAACTAAGTGAAATTACAGCTACATAAAAGCTGCAGGTGTGACAGTCAGGTGGAGAGATAATACACCACTGTGACTTCCTGGCTGGGCATCCCCAAACTAGGACTTTTCCCCTCACCAGAGCCTTTTTCTAGCTAGATGAGTGAAGTGTCCTCAGGACTCTCTGCGAAGATGCTCCATTGCAAAGCAGATCTTGCACTGGGAGGATCAGTGGCTCAAATCCTGGTCTTCTGGAGCAAGGGATGCCTAGAGGATGCCTAGTCCTCTCCACCTTTATATAGCATTTGGGGACTTTGTCTCCCTGCTGGATCCAACTCATAGTTGGTGATTATTTGGGACTGACTTCTTTTCTGTTTGATGCTTTCGGCTGCCATGCTGATTCAGGGACATGTTGCTGAGGGGGACATCTCCTGTGAAGCAGGAGGCTTTTGGTTGTCTGACCAACAAGAAAATTGGAGTTCTTTCACCTATTCCGCAGAGAGGGTCAGAAGCAGCATCTCCTTCCGTTGCTAGCACCTGATGTTTGGCATACACTGCCTTTGCCCAAATACTGCGCACTGGCATAGTTAATCCACCTCTCCAAGAGGCAGTAGCTAAGCCAACAGAAGGAACCTTCCATTGACCTACCTGCATCTACAGGAGATTAGGTTGACCTAACTAAAGTGATCAGGGCATAAATTTTTTTCACAGTCCAGAGCAATGCATCTAGGTCAATCTAATGTTTAGATCAGGTCTGAGAATGGACATACACATATCTGGGGGCCCAAGCCTAGAGAGGGCTGTTGGAGCCTGCAGCTGGTTGCCCTGTCACATCAGTCAGGCCTTTGGGCTGATAATTCCTGCTCTTCTTCTTTGTCCCAATCCCCACTGCTCAGCAAGGTCTCAAGCACACGGTAGGCAGGCATTTCTGTTTCCCACCCTTTCCTTTGGTCCTAGTCTCTGTCTGTGTAGCCATTGGGACCTGAATATCTCAAATTCCCAAATGGTAAAGAGGCAAGGTTTCTTCCTACGCAACTCCCCTGACACCAGTGAAAATGATATACATCACTATTTGCTGTGCTTGTCACTTTATCCCTATCTGGCAAGTCACTCTTTAAGGTCCAAAAGCTTCAAAGCCCTCTCTCATTTGTCGCTCCCTCTTTTAAATTTCATCCTCGTTGTCCCTCTCTTTCTCTCTGGGATCTCACCTACATCGCACTCTAGGGGACACATCTACACAGGGATACTCAGGAAAGTCAAGAAGAATACCAAGGCAACTTTCCTCCTGAGTGAGAACATCTACATGTTGGATGAGGGGTGTTAACTCACTTTAATTTATGCATGTTGACTTAACACCTTTAGTTGATTCACCTTAACTTTCCCATGTAGATAAGTCTTAGGACAGCTCAAAGATATACACATTTTGTTGTTCTGTTAGGGGAGACATTGACAGCACATCAAAATGCCTTGGCCACTGCCAGTACTGGAATATCAATTATTATGCCTATTCTCCAAAGTACTTATAAGGCCTTTTTGGTAGCCTTAGCATAACAGAGGCAAAGGCAGGCGGGAGGGCTGCAGAGATCACAAGGAATAAGCCTGATTCTGCATCCTCCCAGATATGCTGGGTTAAACGTCTGTGAAAAATGGAAGTCTGCGTATATTTTTGAACTGTTGTGTGGAAACACAGCTGCAGGACTAACAGCTTAAAAGTGCTTGTTTAAGGGTTTTTCTTTGATTGACGTGTTGTTAATGTCATTGTAACAGTTATGAACATAAAAGGGATAGACAGGTCCGAGGCATCTGGATTTGACCTTCTAGACATCTCTTGGAATCCCCAGTAACAGGTGGATACCTGGCCACTTGAACTTTTCATTTGACTACTCAAGACTCCTCCACATCGTGGCTGACTATTGTTTGGGGGTGCTCTAACCATTTTGAATGTCTGTGTGTCTTTGAGATCTAATAAAATAGTAAGTTTGGATGAAAGTACTTTGGGTTTGTACCTATCATTAATCAGATGGATTTGCGTTGTCCCCCTTCAATGTGTTCCTGATGCTGCCTCACAAAAAGGACAGTTACCCTGACCTTTGTGTTGAGAGAACCTCAGGTAACAGTCCCCTATAACTTTTTATTGTGATTTTTTTGGGGTGTGTGTGAAGGGATGGACTAGGCCATAAAGCCCCCTGGCTGGGAGACTTGTGGCCTTGTCACACCCCACCCCAGAAAAGGAGAGCTTGAAGAGGTCCTCCAAACTGCCTAGAGCGGTTGTGTGGGAAACAGCCAATCAGGGCCCAGCAGGTCAGTATAAGAAGAGCTATAGTTCCTTGCTACTGCTGGAGGAGAGTGGATGGTGCTTGAGGCTGGCTGCTGGGACTCCAGAAAGACAAGGCCCTGAGTTAAAGGTGAAGAATGTGTGGGAGCCATGGAGAAGTGGCCTAGGGAATTATAGCAGTAATGCAGTTTATTTAGAGGGATGTTGTGAATGGCTGATATCTATATGGTCCCTGGACTGGGACCTGAAGTAGAAGGTGGCCCTCGGGCCTCCCCCACCAACCACTGGGAAAATGGCCTGGACTTTGAGGCACCCCAGAAGGGGAACTGAATGGTAGTGGCCTACCTGAAGAGCTTGGGCCAGAAAGGCCGTGAGAGGGTGAAGACTGCCTCCAGAGAAGGAACCTTGGGGCACTGCTCTAGTCTAGAGCAGGGACAGACTGTGAAAGAGACATCACAGAGGGCACTGAGAGAGGCCCCTATTGAATTTGAACCCTGAAAGGGGTTTGTGTTGCTTTTATCTCATAGACAGACTGTGTATGATTTGGCTGGAGGGCTGAGTCACTGAAGACCCACCATGAACAGAGAGAGAGAGTACAGGCACATGCACTTGGCGCTCATGAGAGGTGAGTGCAACCCCATTACAGGGGAAGTGGGTTTGAAGAAGTCAGTTACAATTACAAATGACACAGGGACATAGCACATGGGTATCGGGAAGTGGAATTGAAAATATTTCACCATATTTAGATTAATATGATAGAATATTTACCATTCTTCTACCATAGATTATAGTAAGATAACAATAATAAGCAGTGTTACCTTAAGAAGGGAAACATTTACATGAATGAAAAATGCTAGGGTCTCAGTCTGGTGCCAGATGGCAGTAGACTGATCAAGTCCCAGACTCAAACAAGCTTTCTGGCTTTACATGTTTGTGTCTAAAAAGAACATCACTGGGCTTCTGCTGTGTCTGATACTCGGACATCAAAGTGCTGCACTAGACAGGAATTGTGCGCCCAAGCCCCATTATTTGTTAATGGTGCTCTTTGTGCATACCTGCTGCTCTCTCTTTTGAAATCTGCCCCTCACTATTTGGAAAAGGATCTTTTGTTCTGAAAACTTGGAATTTGATTTTAGAGAGACAGACAAAATTTCATGGCCTGCCCTGTGTTATGAAGGTATACTAGCTGGGAGCAGAAGAGGGAGAGAGAAGATTTAGGGAGCCTGCTCCTCACCATGTTCACTATACAACACATCAGCAGGATTCCTACCCAAGGCCTGATCCAAAACCCCTTGAAATCAGTGGTTTCTCCTTGATTTCAGTAGGCTTTGGATCAAGTCCCTAGTTCTTAGTAGAATGCCAGGCATGGGGGAAAAGGCTACAATGCAGAGGTGACAGTCTGTGCCCTGATGTTCACCATTTTAACAGACTATGATATCATTTGAAAACTCATAATTTGCTGATCATTATTGTTGTGGTAAAATATGTGTAGCAGCATTGCATGTAAAGATATAAGATTCTACTGTATAATCTTGCTGTAACATGTTTCAAAGTTAGAAAGGCAGTTTTTCAGAGACCCAAACCAGTTTTTCAGAGACAAAAAACACATTGACGCCTACAGCCAGGTATCAGCATAAACAAATAGACTATCAAGTGAGCTATCACCTGGGTAAGCAGCCATGCTTTGGCAGGAAGAAGGTTGTAAGCGAGAACTTTACACAATGGCAATAGAACAGCTTCGGGGGAGGTTCTGTGTAAACAGACTGGCTGTCACCTGGCCCCCAGCTGGAGGTAATCCTCAAAGAGTGGGAGAGGGTATAAGAATGAGAAAAAGAAGCCCTCAAATCACTTCTTCCTCATCTCTAGGTACTAGTTATTTGAAAGACAAAGCATCATTGAACTATGGTGGGGGAAGAAGCAATTCAGACAGACTACCATAAGTGTGTGGTGAGAAAACCCATTTTGCTTTTAAATTCCCGTAGTTTGTGTTTTATCTTTTTATTTTTTGTAGCCAATTCTGACTTTTATGCCTCATTACTTGTAATCATTTAAAATCTTTTTGTAGTTAAACCAACTTGTTTTATTATTTTATCCAAACCAGTGTGTGTTTGGATTGAAGTGTTTGGGAACCTCCATTTGAGATAACAGGGCTGGTACATCTCATTTCCCATTGATGAAATGAGGGACTTTATATGAGTGTATATGATCCAGAAGGAAAAAGTGGGACAGTAAAAGATGCACGTTTTTGGGACAGATCTGGGATTGGGAGTTTGCTGGTGTCACTTTGCAGCTTAGTTCAGGAGTGGCTTGCTGGAAGAATTCCTATAATTTACCTAGAAGTGATTTTGCATGCTAGAGGCTGCGTGCAAGCAGGACCAGAAGTGGTTGCTCTCTCAGAGGTGCAGTTTAAAAGGTACCTCATGTTGGAGATTTGAGGGGACACAGCTGTTCATCTGTCCAGATTGTACCCTGGGTAACATCACAGCAGACAATATGCCAGTATTTCAAGGAGGCATGGTCTGGCAGCTTGGGGGTATGATCAGTCTCCTGCAAGCTAGTGTGTGTGGTGCCATTTGCAGCACCATAACCACATTGCTTCTTTGGGAAGAAATTGCAATATGTGTCTTACTGTGTGGTGCTTGATCCTTCTCATTGCCCCTAGTGTCGCAGCTGTGCTCCTGGAAGGCCTTTTAGGGACTGTATATTGGCCACACTGACACTGGTGCGCTATTGGTCCCATAACTGGCATCTGTATAAAAGCCAATGCACCTTTGAGAGGAAAGAAAGTCTTGCTTGTAAAGCACTGACTGAGGAAACTTGGATTCAGTTCCCTGCTCTGACATACTTCCTGTGTGACTCTGGGCAAGTCACACTGTCTCTGTGCTTCAGCTCCCCGCCAGTAATATGGGGAACAATAACACTTTCTTTTCCCATTTTTGTCTTATCTATTTACACTATAAGCTCTCAAGTCAGTGGCAGCCTTAGCATGGATTTATGTAATGCCTACCACACTGTGGTTCTAGGCGTCTATGGGCTACCTTAATATTAGACAAGATTCATAGCACCATCTATCATTGAGGTTGTCCAACATTTCTGCTAATAAAGATCCTGTTTTCAGTTGCTTATAATGTTATGGATCTTTAAACCAGTTGGGCTGAAATTTTGCATACAGAGCATCTGCCTCATCTGTTCATCCAGTTCTGAGAATGAGGCTAGCACCCATGTGCTTTAGAACAGGGACATTAAATTTGGCGGCCAGAGCCTTTGCATTAAGGATATAGAATTTGCTGTCTCCATGAAAACCCACCCAGATCTAGCCAACGTGTAAACCTTTGGGAAAATCACAGTTTGCACATGCTCAGTGGTTGCCTTAGATTTTAGCAACTAAATCTATGAGGATTCTGTCCTCACTGAGCGTGCTTGAGCAACTCACAGCTTCTAGTGCTGACCAGACTGTGCATGCACCATCCAGATACAATGACCAAGCATCCTCCATCCTGCCAAAGCTTCTGCCTCTGACCCTACTGAACAAGTGCCATCCCCACAGAGCAACTGAGTATGCTTCAGCCCAGAGCTATGAGGGCGCAGAAGGACTTTCCCTGAAATGACTGCTCCAGGCCATTGTGAGGTCAAGCAGCAGAACTGAGAATGGAGGGCATATTTTTTCCTGTTCTCTCAAGAACTCCCTGCTGCCACCCAGGCAGCACGGAGAAGGAAACTGTCTAATTTGAATGCAGAGAGAACAAAATTTGGACTGGTGGGGAGGTACAGGAGTAGATTGGGATGTCTGCTGAGACTGGTTGATCAGGGAGACTGGGATAAAGAGCCAGGCAGGAAATGAGAGGGAGATTGAAACTGAGTGAAAAGGCCAGGTTGGGAGACAGATTAAGAGACAGTGAGAGGAGAGAAAGATCAGACAAGGATCTGAAAGGGGGAACTGGGACAGGCTGGGCAAGGAGAGGGGAGAAAGAGAGTCTGGTGGTTAGGGTATATCAGGATTTGAACAGCAGTCTTGGATGGAAGATGTTGAGATGGTGTTGAATTATTGTGATATGAATGTGTACATGAGTTTGGTATGGCGTGATATGTCTGAATTTGCGAGAGGGTTCTGGGGAGCAGGGTTCTCTTGGAATCAGACAGTTAGTATGGAAATTTACTGAGAATGATCAGAGGTTCTACCTGCGTGTTTGTGTTTCAAAGTGGAACTTTGGAACATATCAGCCGATGGCCATCTCGTGGGTAAAGAAAACACAAAACCACTCAATCAGTGAGGTTGGTACAGGATGACCCAGGTCAAAATGATCCTTTTAGATGGCACCACACTAAGACTTCAAGTGAATGACTGAGAAAGTAAATGTCAACTGATCTTTGGTCTCTGTTTTTCAGTTCCTTTTAAAATATTAGGGAAAACCAGTAATGAAACACCCCAAGAGAATATTTTGAGGACATGTGACTCCTTTGAGAGCAGAGGGTATAAATGTTAATATCATAGGTACACTTTTTAGTTTCCCAATTAACATCTGAAGAGGTCTGTGATGCTGTAAGACAGAGCCTTGGCATAACCAAGACCCTGGTTCGGGGGACATTTGACAGACCAAGTACTTGAGAAGAGGAGAAGTCTCCATCTAGGGGTGTGGTAGTGATACCTGCTTTGTTTGCCAATCAGGATACTGTGTAAGGCCAGCATAGTTCTTGAGGGTTTATGCTTGGGGAATTGAGGCTTATTAGGAAGACTTATAATATAATCTTTTACTGCTTGTGTGATTCTCTCAATCTGCTGTGCATTGAGCAAATTGAATCTGAATTTTCATGGGTACCAGTAACAATCTGCCCAGCTGTGGGCCAGTACAGATCCATTTCAACAGAAGAGACTAGGACTCCTTGGGAAAGAAGTCCAGTTTGTGTGTAGCAAACACAAATTGCACTGTCCTATCCCTCTTTGGTGTGTATGTGTGTTTGGATAATCTGGCCCCACATTTTCTTGCACCAACATTCTCCTTCATCTCTGATTTTAAAAAGAAAAGAATTAGTTAAAAATAAATAAAAAGAGTTACAAAAGATTAATGAGAAAAAATATGCCTGAATTTTAAAAGACATGCTGTTTTATAAAAATGGTGGTGCTATAAATAAACATGAGACTGAGATGTGTTTCACATAGACAATGTCCTGTAGTTCACAGATATTTCTGGTTGCTCTGGTAACTTTACAAGGTTTTTTTCCTCCTTATTAACTGGAGAACAAGTAGGCATATAAAACACACATTTGAGCAATTAGATAGGGAATCAAACAAAAGCCAGGGGTCAAGGGTCAGATGAATTACCAAAGATACTACAAAGTGAAGAGTTACAGTACTTATCTCCAGTAGTGTTACAGGAACTGGCCTGGTTCCTTAAACATCTCCCTGCTGCATTCAGATTACAAACAGCTGCTGCAGTGGTTCAAAATGTACTATTGACAGCACAAAATGTAACATTTGAATGCTGATAAAATTAAACATCGGAGTCAGTACCACATTTGGATTTGCAAGAATTTACATGTATTTTTTAAGAAGCATAGTCAGTCAACACACAGGGCCATAGTTTGTTCTCCTTTACATGTGTGCAAATCCACTGAAGTCATTGGGCCAATTTACTCCTGATATAACTCCACTGAAGTTAGCAGAATCACACCAAGGATGATGGATGTAGTCAGAGCATTTAGAAACTTTTGGTTGTGTGTTCACAGGATATAAGCCACATCCGGTGGTGGTATAAAAGTATCAGAAAATGGGTGTGAATGACTAAGTCATACTTGTGCCATTTTGGCATTCAGTGCCACAAACAATGAATGGAGCCTACATGGCAGAAGTAGAAACAGTACCTAATAAAATATAGGATAAGGCTCGGATGTCACACTTAATCTTACATATTCTTATTTGCATTTCCTGCTACAAAGTTACTTTCCTACCTTCATTTTTTAAAGTAAGGACTTGACTGCATTTTTTCCTTCCACCGCTACAGTTACATCAGTGTAACTACATCAGTGCAAGAAAGTAGAGTGTAGATAACCATTGTCACTAATTTTGCGTGCCAACTCAATATCAAATTAACCACACCTATGCAGACCATTTTCACTGGCTGCCCCAAACACGACACCTCCATCATAATTTGTTTCAGCTGAATTTAGTCCAGAAATGTATGTGGGGGTTGTACCTGCTTACACCAGTTCTGAATTTTACCCAGGTTTCATACATTTTAAAGTCTAAAATCGATATAGCAGGGATACACTTGTTCCACTATGGAACACCATTGAGTTCTCCCACTTCAGCCCCCAGCACACCAGGCACGATTGTTTTCTACTGTTATTAATAATTACTATTAGTACAGTAGTGCCTGGAGATAGCAGCCAAGATTGGGTCCCATTGTGCTAGGCACTGTAAACAGACAGTCCCTGCCCTGAGGATCTTACAATCTAATGGAAAACAGAGGTGCAGAAAGATGAACTGACTTGCCAAAGGACACAGAGCAGCGCTGGGAATGAAATACAGGTCTCCTGACACTCTACGGAGTGTGCTATGTATTTGACCATGCTGTCTCTCAGCTAGCTTTCTACTGTAATGAAGTAAGTTCTAGCACAATGACAAGTTAACCACTTGGCTAAAGACAAATGACTGTGCAGTACTTAAGTCTCACTTAGGCCTGGTGCTAGCCCACTGCAGGGAGGTGCTTTTCTCCTTTGATGAATAGAAAATAGTGGGGGTAAGGGGGTTGTGTGGGGGGGAGAAAGGGGGTTGGTGGTTGGTGTATTCCAAAGTTCTGTAGAAGATTCACTTAATTTGTGCAAAACTCTAGAAAAGGGGTGGCCAACGTGTGGCTCTGGAGCCACATGCAACTCTTCAGAAGTTAATATGCGGCTCCTTGTATAGGCACCGACTCGGGGCTGGAGCTACAGGCAGCAACTTTCCAATGTGCCGGAGGGTGCTCACTGCTCATCCCCTGCCCCTGCCACAGGCCCTGTCCCCACTCCACCCATTCCTGCCCCTTCTCCTGAGCTTGCCATGCCCTCACTCCTTCCCCCTACCACCCCACCCCAGCCTCTGGCAGGCCATGAAACAGCTGATCAGAGGTGCGAGGAGGAAAGGAGAAGGAGACACTGATCAGCAGAGCTGCTGGTGGGTGGGAGGTGCTGGGAGCTGGGAGGGGAGGAGAGAGCGGACGTGGAGCTGCTGATGTTTTACTGTGGCTCTTTGGCAATGTACATTGGTAAATTCTGGCTCCTTCTCAGGCTCAGGTTGGCCACCCCTGATCTAGAATTAATCAAGCCCTTAATATGGAATGCGCATTTCCCAACACAAGATTAGAAATGATACCACAAGAATGGATGACCAACTGTGAAGGGACATTAAGCTCTGTTTCTATGATGGCTAGTTAATAAATCTGAAAGAAAGGCAAAGGCTGGAATATAATTGCTAAGAGGTAAGTGACTTTGCTCCTCTAGACATAGTGAGGTCCCCACATGAAATGGAACTAGGAAGCAATGCTAATGGACAGTAACTTTCAAGTTACCTCATGGTAATAGCATCACAGAGATGTTATGACTGTGAGATACTTTGGAAGTTAAATGTCTGAGAGGATACTAGTATCCAGAAGCCATATGTTTTGACACTCATGGAGTTATTTTTTGGTCTGAAACGTCTCCTTTGCCAAGTGTATGAAAATCTGAAGAAAATCATTTCAGTTGGTTTTGGCTTGTCAGAATCTGGCAAAAAGTGTGATTTTTCCCCCCAGTCATATTTCAGTATAAATAAATACACAAACCCCAACTAAATCAATCAGTCGAGCTATACTGATTTACACTTGATGAGAGTCTGTTCCAGTACCCCAGGTAAGTGTGTGGCATCAATATTTATTACTGACGAGATTACAACGCTACTATGTTCCAATTCCTTCTTTACACAGCAAAGCATGCGAGGATTTTTTGACTGCTGCTATTCATGGAGAAGATATTTTTATAGAGCTGTTCAGTGATGCCCAGAACTTTTTCCTGAAAGGCTTCAATTAATTTAGAGCTTTGTAATGTGTGTGACTATTTCAGTTTAAACCTTTCAGTCTTAGCAAACGAGAGGTCAACTGGATTTCATCGCCCACCACATTGACAGTTACCAAGCTTGGTTATGAGCAACATATTCCTACGCTTTGTTTTTTGTCGTTTAGGCAGTTTCTGACAGCACTTCACTTCTTACTTTATAATTACTTAGCCTTGGTCTACACTGGGAGGGGGGAAGAGATCGATCTGAGTTACAAATCTTCAGCTATGTGGATAACGTAGCTGAAGTCGACATACTTAGAGCTATTCACCGCAGTATCTTCACTGCGGCGAGTCGACTGTTGCCGCTCCCCAGCCAACTCCGCCTGTGCCTCTTGCGGCTATGGAATACCGGAGTTAACAGGAGAGTGCTTGGGGGTCAATTTATCATGTCTAGAATTGATGTGATAAATCGACCCCCACTAGATCAATCACTACCCACCGATCTGGCAGGTAACATAGCTTCTTTAACAGTTTCTTGAAAGGGATTTGGGTTTTGGCTTTTGAAAGTTCAAATGAATTGCATGAGCTAATTCTCCTTCAGCCTATTGTTTATATACTTAAAGAAATCTAGGAAATTGGAATGACATCATCCTTCTTTACAGAAGGCAGTATGGTTTGTCTCCATATTATGTAAATGTGTTTTGTAATGCCTTTGGGACAATCTGTACCCCTATGTTCACCCCTTTTACAAGAAAGTTACATTTTGTACAAAGCATACTGTGTACATTATCATTTGAAAATTCATGATTTGCTGATCATTATTGTCCTGGTAAAATGTGTGGCAACCAAGACATATTCCAGCCTGTTTGTGACTGCTCTCCAGAACAAGTTCCCTAGAGACAAAAGGCTAGTCAACACCTCAGACAGGTATTGAATGGGGGATTAGAGAAGAGGAAAAGCATAGTTAATCCCTGCAACCCTTACTACATTGAACAGTGCTTATTCAAGGATATAGTCCCACTGAGATCACTTGGACTACTCATTTTGGCCCAAACCACTTAAAACAGGGGTACTTTGTGCAATCATTTAAATGCGTAAAGCCTGATTTTTACAATTTAAACATTGTGGGAGGAAACAGGGCCTAGAGGTGATGGGGTGAGGGGAGCCCATAGGGGCCAGGAGTGATGGGGCGGGCGACAAAATACAAGTTTGTCCAGAGTGCCATTTTCCCTAATCATAGAATCTCAGGGTTAGAAGCAACCTCAGGAGGTCATCCAGTCCAAACCCTCCCCCCGCACCCTTGCTCAAAGCAGGACCAAACCTCAGCTAAATCATCCCAGCCAGGGCTCCGTCAAGCCTGATCTTAAAAACCTCTAAGGAAGGGGATTCCATCACCTCCCTAGGTAACCCCTTTCCAGTGCTTCACCACCCTCCTAGTGAAAAAGTTTTTCCTAATATCCAGCCTAGACATCTCCCACTGCAATTTGAGACCATTACTCCTTGTTCTGTCATCTGCTACTACTGAGAACAGTCTAGATCCATCCTCTTTGGAATCCCCTTTCAGATAGTTGAAAGCAGCTATCGAATCTCCCCTCATTCTTCTCTTCTTCAAACTAAATAATCCCAGTTCCCCCAGTCTCTCCTCATAAGAGATGTGCTCCAGCCCCCTAATCATTTTTGTTGCCCTCTGCTGGACTCTTTCCAATTTATCCTTCTTGTAGTGTGGGGCCCAAAACTGGACACAGTACTCCAGATGAGGCCTCACCAATGCCAAATAGAGGGGAATTATCACGTCCCTCCATCTGCTGACAATGCCCCTGCTTATACAACCAAAAATGGTAACAACAGCACAGACTCATGTCCAGCTTCTCGTTCACTGTCACCTCTAGGTCCTTTTCTGCAGAACTGCTGCTTAGCCATTTGGTCCCTAGTCTGTAGCAGTGCATGGGATTCTTCCATCCTAAGTGTAGGATTCTGCATTTGTCCTGTGTTGAACCTCATCAGATTTTTTTTGGCCCAATCCTCTAATTTATCTAGGTCTCTCTGTATCCTATCCCTACCCTTCAGCGTATCTACCACTCCTCCCAGTTTAGTGTCATCTGCAAACTGGCCCTGATGGCCCGCTCCTGTGAGCCCTGATTCTAGGATATATGTAAAATCCTATAAAAATATAAAATGAAGTCACCATATACTCAGGAGTTGTCTGAACTAATAAAAGAAGCAGCAGAATCTTAAATGTAACCAACACATGGACCAGCCGTGTGAAAAGGATTTCACCAATCCCAGGGTTAAAAAAATAAGAAATGATCAGTTTTTATTTTCCTTTCAACATAAATAACTGTAGGTTTTCTTGCTTAGTCTACACACTGTAATGAGACTGCAAGTAACCATATTTTAGATTTTAACTCCTTTATAAATTCAAGCAAATTGCATTCAATCTTAGGCTATTTGTAATGTTCTAAACTTGGTCCAAAAGGAACCATCTAGACTAGACTATACGAGACACACTCTTCAAAGTTCCTGATCACATTTCCTTGGAAGTGCAATAAATGTATTAAGAACTGAGAATTTATGATCAGTAAATGTCATAAGAAGTCTTGGTAGTTGCATTATTTCTTGAGATCACTGCTGAACTGCAAATCTAGGATGTGATTCCTTGCTCGGGCAGCATAAAGGTGCTGGAGTGCAACAAAGAATCTGCCTCCACTCTCCATCCTGCAGTTTGCCTGTCCATTGGCTGCCATTTTAGCTAAAACCAGGTATTGAGCCAGCAACCTCTAGAGCAGGGGTGGGCAAACTTTTTTGGCCTGAGGGCCACACTGGGCTTCAAAATTGTGCAGAGGGCTGGGTAGGGAAGGCCCCGCCCCCGTCTGATCCCCACCCACTTCCTGCCCCCATCTACCCCCCTCAAAACTCCTATCCGTCCAATTCCCCCTTCCTTGTCCCCTGATCGCCCCCTCCAGAGACCCTCCCCACTCTAATTGCCCCCCAGGACCCTACCTCCTATCTAGCCCCCCTGCTATCTGTTCCCTGACTGCCCCTCCTGAGATCCCCCACACCCACCCTAACCACCTCCCCCCAACTGTCTTACCTGCTCAGCCGGGCGCGGGGGCGATGTGGCTCGCAGCGCTCCGCTGGGCCTTGCGTCTTCCGCACTCGGCCCGGCACCCGGGCTGGGAGGAGCCCCGCGGCTTGCCACGGTCATCCCTGCACCCTGGGCCAGGAGCACGGGGCCCCGCGGCTTGCTGCGGTCGGTGTAGCACCCGGGCCTGGAGTGCGGGGCCCTGTGGCTTGCCGCGGTCAGCCTGGCACCCCAGGCCAGGAACTTGGGGCCCCGCAGTAAGATGCACTCAGTCAGGCTACCTGGCCGGGAGCGCGGGGCCGTGCGGCTTACCGCGCTCAGCCCGGCCCCCCTGCCACGCTGGGCCCGGCCCCCCCGGCCTGAAGCATGAGCCCACGCGGCTTGCCGCGCTCAGCCCCTAGGCCAGGGCCACTGGTCCAGCCCCCTGGCCCAAGCTCGCGGGCCGGATAAAAATGGCCGGTGGGCCACATGTGGCCCGCGGGCCGTAGTTTGCTCATGTCTGCTCTAGAGACAGTAAGTACGAGTCTTTATAGCTTAAGCTAAAAAGAACAATTCTCAAGTGGAGAGTGTTAACAGACTCCCACCCTCTGGGTCAGGCACAGAGGGACACAACACACTGACCTGTATTGGGGAGGAGAGGGTTAAATGCAATTTTGGTAGGCCCTTGCTAATCAAGTTAGCTAGCATAGCAAAGCCCACTGGCTCCTGGGTTACTTTGCCCTCTATCTGGATAAATCAAGATGTGAAGACAAAAAGGATGGAAGACGCTATAAAGATCACACAAGGCTGAATAAACAGATTCAAATCTGTGTCACAAGTTTTCTTTTTATCTCTAATATCCTCCTCCATAGTAGATTAATTAAAATCTCAGCCATGTGTGTGGCATCTGTTTGAATAGGTCTGTCTTACACAGCTGTTATTCTCTGGCAACCATGACTTTCAGTGACCTTATTTCTGCTTTGGAAGAAAAAAATATATATATTTAGCATAATCCATTATAATACAGTAGTTCTGACAGTAGATATTTGTTTTCTTTTCTCCAGTGCAATCTTGTCAACTTCTAGTTAACAGGCTATATAAAAATTTTAGGGAAAGAATGACATTTTGAGAACACTTTAAAATTGAGTTACAAGTATGTTTCAGTGATTAAAGAGCCTAATGATGATACTTGGTCCCCGTCTCAGTCTATAATGTCTTAACCTGTGTGGGCCTGATTTTTTTTATTTTTGGCATCCTTACTTACATCAAGTAAGCCCGTGCTCCACGAGCACTCACTTTGAAGTAAATAGAGTTAGGTACATCTGTGTGAGGAAAGAGTTGAGAATCAAGCCCTGAGTTTGTACAGGGCCCCCTGTGCACTAAGGACCCAATCCTGACTTTGGGCCGTTAGGTGCCACCATAATTAGTAACAATGAGAATAGCCATATGCTTGTTTAATTTGTCATTGCAATTTACTGAAGTATAAACCAGACTTAGGTTTATTGAAAAGCAAGTGCCATGCAGTCACTGAAATGCATGAAAAAAAAATCAGTCATGTGGTGAATTGCTGTTTCTTTTTCCAAATAAGAAAAGCCTTCCTTGGGTTCTTTTTTTTCCAAAGGAGACTACAGCAGCTGTTTTGACATAACAAATTCACTATTATGCAAGGAATTTTATGGAGAAGATTTCTGCACTAATCTTATTTACAGTGACATTTTTACATGAATCTTGTTTATTTACATATATGGCTTTTATATTAAGTTGTATTTTGTTTTGCCCTTATCTAGCCCAATGGCAAGTGTCACTTTCTCTTACTGTAGAAACCTGTCTGAGAAGATGGATTGGAAACAATATTATGCCTGTAGCTGCATTAAAAGAAAACTTATCTCACAGCTCGATGATCAAACCTTTTCCCTAGTCAAATTAAAAAATGTGATCTGCAGTGGAAGGAGTGTTGTAGTGAAGCTGGAACACTGTTCTGGAATATTCCAGCTCAGGTGCACCACTGTACAGCATCACACTAGGAGCTCATGTTCAGCTGATTATCCCCCTAATCTTTTTTTAGAGTCACTGCTTCCCAGAAGTGAGCTCCCC
>ML677348.1:2011307-2022030 GCA_007922305.1 Dermatemys mawii
CATTGGCATAGGTGTGGCGGGGCAGCTACACTGCTTTATCGCAGTAGTGTAGATGCTTAGAAGGTTTTTTTTCTGTCAGTGTAGGTAATTCACCTCTCAGAGCTGGTAGATTGACAAAAGAATCCTTCTGTTAACCCAGCCATCTCTACACGGGGAGGTAGGTCAACCTGACTGTGATGCTCAGGTTGAAATTTTTCACAGCTCTAAGCCAGGGGTGGGCAAACTACGGCCCTCGGGCCACATGTGGCCCACTGGCCATTTTCATCCGGCCCATGAGCTCAGGCCGGGGGCACTGGGCCACAGGCCCCATGCTCCTGGCCCAAGGGTTGGGCCAGCATGCCGTGGGTCCCCGCGCCCCCAGCCATGCCCACCCTACGCTTCCAGGCCAGGGGCCGGGCTGAGCAGGGGAGCTGCGGGGCCTCGGTCTACCTTGCTGGGTCCAGCAGCTCATGCCACTCGGCCCCGTGCTCCCTGGCCAGGGCCGGGTGGAGTGCAGGGCCCCATGCTCCCTGGCCAAGGGCCGGGTGGAGAGCAGGGAGCCGCGGGGCCCTGCACTCCCTGGGAGGGGGGCCAGGTGGAGCCCAGAGAGCCACAAGTCCCCACGCTCCCAGGCTGGGGGCCAGGTCCAGTGCGGGGAGCCGCAGGTCCCCGCATTCCAGGGTGGGGGCCGGGCTGAGCACAGGGCACCATGGGGCCCTGCACTCTCTCACCGGGGACCAGGTCGAAGAACACCCCACTGATTAAGGCGTGGGTGGGAGGGTGTTAAGTGGTGGGGTCCCGGGTGGTGGTGGTTAGGGTGGGGGGAACTGGGGAGGGGGCAGTCAAGAAACAAAGAACAGGGAGGCTTAGCTAGGGGGTGGGGTCTCCAGAGGGCGCAGTCAGGGGACAAGGAGCTGGGGGAGGGGTTGGATGGATCGAGGGTTTTGTGGGGGGGCAGTCAAGGGGCAGGAAGTGGGTGGGGATTGGATAAGGGGCAGGGGCAGGCTTCCCTACCGGCCCTCCGCACAATTTTTAGCCCCAATGTGGCCCTCGGGCCAAAAAGTTTGCCCATCCCTGCTCTAAGCAATGTAGACCTTGTCCACACCTAACTAGCAACGTGGCTAATATGACTGCTCTTTTACTACATGATATAAATATGATCTTGGGGCATATAAATATGACACAATTATAATTTCAGAAAACTGTCTAATTTTCTACTTTGGTTAAG
Source organism: Dermatemys mawii (assembly GCA_007922305.1). Classification (NCBI taxonomy): domain Eukaryota; kingdom Metazoa; phylum Chordata; order Testudines; family Dermatemydidae; genus Dermatemys; species Dermatemys mawii. The sequence continues at coordinate 2,012,515 of ML677348.1, forward strand.
GTTACAGAATAGCTTTTAAATTCATTTATTTGGCTTGCTAGTTCTATTTTTACCATGCAAAATTAATAATGACATTTTAAATAGAGAGATACAAGATTAGTAATTGAAGCAGTAATAGAGTAGTTTTTAAAATAGGGGCCAAATAAATCCATTGACAGCAGCAGTCACACCATGACTGAATTTAGCTGTAGAGGATTAAACTCCAAGAGAAGAAATCCCTCATTACGTAATAAGTCCTAACAGAAATATTAAAATGTTAATGGAATAATGGACCCTTGAAAGAACTTGGAGGAATACTACATACTCTTCAGCAGAAATTACTAATTTCCTATATCGATAAGGTACTTCTAGCACAGCCTTGAAACATGAATTTAATATGAAGAGCAAAGATCAGAGACTGATTTCTGTGTCCCCATCTAATAGATCAAAAAAGACTTCAAGCTGCATTTCATGCCAGTCAATCCTATCTCATTATAAGAAACTAATGAAAAATTATTCCATTCTCTAACCAAGTCAGTCTCTCCATCTCTCTGCCCAAAGGGAATTAATTCTGACAGGCTCTGGTCCCAGTTATTCATCAACTATGCAAGTATGTCCATTCCAAAATACTTTGCTTTAAACAGTAAGGGCTGAATTGTAGAAGAGTTATGCCTCTCCATTGGGGGCAGGCATTTTTTCCCCCACATGAGGAGAAAAGGGTGAAACATTGCATGCAGGAGAGTTTTCATTCTAAGGGCTCGATCCAAACCCATTGAAGTCAATAGGAAAACACCCCAGTTGCCTGATCTTTGCACGTCAAAATTATGGTAAACTCTTGTACTAATTATGAGCCAGACTGCACTCCTTAATTAATGGGTACAGGTAGCCCTCATTGCTCTCTACTGTGGGATACCCACATTCCCAGACTCTGCTTCTTGGTGAGGGGAGCAGCAAGAGCTGATGTGTCACTCCTTCTCAGGTGAGTAAGGAGTGGGAAGCTGGGGCAGGCAGAGCCAAGTCCCTCCTAAAGCTGCCATCCAGCACAGTTTAGCTGGCATGGAAGGGGAAGTAAGCTATGCTAGGAGAAGGTCTAGCAGCAGGATCAAAGGGGGATCAGGGGCTGAATTGTGGATTTGATTCTTGCACTGCTTCTGGAACACGGCTAGGTATTGGCCCTTACTCTGGTTAGTTTGCAATACAGACTTTTGTGTTCTTTCTCAATCTTCCCTATCCATGGATGGTGGTGTCCAGGAGCCAACTGTATGCTAATAGAGCTAATAAAGGACATCAAAGCAGGCAACACCTTAACAAAACCAACATGTCTTTTTTAGGCCAAATTTTGATCTCATTTCCTAGCTGTCCACAGGGACCCAGTTGATTTGCATTAAGTTTCTTATTTTGCTCTTTGATTTACTCCTGTTTCAAAGATGAAAGTGCACTATGGGACTTTTAGTGTACGTCAGCAGGGTCCACAAAAAACACTAAAGCATGTGAGTGTTTAATTTGTGGAAAGCTGGGATGTGAATCTACCTTAATGTGATGTAGCTTCTTCAACCCAGCTGGTCACACACTAAATGTTCATGTAGAGAATCCCATGAATAATAGCAATTTGGGGCCCTAGACCTTGAGCAGCGATTTACTGGATAATCATTACATGTCCCCTATTTCAAATGTTTGCCTTTACATGCAAGAGTAAAGCTCTTCTCTTCCTGTTCATTGTGAAAAAAATTAGAAAATCAACCATGTGATACCATAGTATTCAAATGCCTTGAATAAAATAAGTGAAAAATCCAGATTTAATAACTCTTTAGCTAGCCCTAAATGTTTAGGTAATTCTGAGTGAGATGTAAACAAATAGCTGTTAACTATGCTAGACAGCACTAACAAAAAGCGCTTATCAACTTCGGTTGTACTGATGTACATACTTTCCATCATCTCTTCTATGCATTGTCTCAGATGTTTGATAGTCTAAGGGCCAAGTTTATCCTCAGGGTAACATCACTGTAATAGTGGAATTATTCCGTGCAAAACAACTAAACCACTGGTCCATAAGAAGGACCAGTGGTTTAGGGACTAGTAGATTATAATAGTTGTCTGCAATGTGTGTGTTAAGACCTGATGCATTCTGATTTTCAGTTTAAGAAACCATGATATGAGTAGAAACAAGGCAGTACAGCAACTTATCTGATATTCAATGTTAAGGTCAGTCTGGCTGCAGTACAATGAGAGATTCAGGCATATGAACAATCTCAGAAATCATCTCCTTGCTTGGTTACATTGCAGAAGGAACATGGGCCTACTCTGGTTCAAGTATAAGACGAATGGTGTTTTTTTTCACTGGCACCCCCTGAAGGAAAATGTATAGGGTGGTACAGGTCTCTGTCTACTTTGCCACTACCCTGAACAGAATTTTCAGCTGGCTCAAGTGTGGGAACATTAGCAAATCATTACAGATGGAGGTTTGCAAACTTCCTTTAGAAAGATTTAGAAAGTCATATTTGTCTGGGAGATATGGCAAACCTTGCCTTTTCCAAGTATTCAAATGTTCAGAAAAATTCACAGATCTTACTCCATGCATTCAGATATAGAGAGAGTTTTCTTCCACAGCTTGAGTGAAAACTGTGACATGTCTGCAGTCTAGAATATATACTATATAATCCATTGCTTCTTCCCCTGTCAATCAGTATCATCCATTTTCAAATACAAAGCAGTCTTATCTTGCCATAAATATAGTTCCTCTTGGTTCTTATGATCACAATGGTATTTTAGCACTGCACACAGTTATAAATTAAAGAGCATGAGAGCTCAGAACAAAAAAGATGGTTTTTAATCTCTATTTCTTCATGCTGAGAAGCATGACTTCTGGTGCCTAGAATCTGAAATACAGAATCTCAAAGATATGAGCACCAGAGTTATGGACTGACTGGTAAACCAGACACCACGTGAAACCTAAAGTAACCAGACAGACGGACAGACTACTGTGCCTGTATTGCATCTCAAAGGTAGGAATATCTGGGCTGCCTGTCCCCACCTCACATCTCCATGTGCGACAGCTAAGAGGTGAAAGGGCCGGAACTGTCAGCCCCAGGAAGTCAGCACCTGCAGAGCAGGAGCACACATGCATGCATGCACGCGCGCGCGCGCACACACACACACAGAAGCTGCCTGCACGGAAGCTGCTGGAGCTGCTGCTGAAGCCTGCCCTGGAGTATCAGCTGGTGGATCTGGAGCCTGAACTGTGCTTTGTTCAAAGTTACTGACCATCTCCATTTCCAAGGTGTCTGTAACTCTGAGGTTCTTTTTGTCGTCATCTTACATGGTACCTAATACAGTAGTGATTGTGTCGTTTCACCTACATAGTTATTGGGACATTTAATGTAGTGGATGAGATACATTATGTGTTCTTTGGCATGTGTAGGACCCATGGATATTGAAGGGTGTGTTGTGTGGGGACTGATTGTAGAACATGCTCTTGAATGAACTCACACAGAAAAATGATAAAACAAAAATCATATCACTCTTGGCCAAACTTTTTCACAAAATGATCATATCGTATCTGATCTTTCAGTCCTTGTCCTCAAAGGAAACCTGCACAACACCTTCAAAAGATGAGCCTGAGAGCTTAAATTCATAACTTTGCTAGACACTAAAAATCATAGACTCAAAAGACACTGCATTTCTTACAGTAACCCTCCTTTGTCCTATGACTGCAGAGGTGTTAACTGCCCACTTCACCCAGAATGGTCTCTTGCAATGTGTCACCTCCTTATGCTAAACAATCTGTTCCACCTTGTAGTAAGATGTGACAGTGTTACCCCCCAAAAATAGATGTTGGGATGCTGCTATAATAAGCTGCCTATCACCCCGCTACTCTGTTCTTCCCGGGGTATAAATTCCCCAGGTTGTTAAGGAAACAATAAAGGACACAGATATAACTGTCTGATAAAGTAATAGACACAGGCTGTGTTCCTTTCAAACAAAGCATCTTTTTATTAAAGTAACTAATAATCCCAACAGTATAATCTTAAAATCCTAAAAAAGGCACAAAATTACTGACACCAATCCCTTCTTGCAAGTTAAAGAGCATTCAGACTACAATAACATATAGTTCAAATGACTCTGAGCAAAGACATTTGTTAAAAGTGACCAGTTTGTAACGAGTCTGACAGCAGTTCTTAAATTATACTTTGTTTTATATATGTAAGATACAATTAAAACATGCACACACATTCTAAGCATACACATATTAAATACTATGCTAAATAATACTATATTAAAACTATTGAAATCTAGCAATCTTATTTTATAAATTTGTTACTATCCCTTTAAAAAATTAAAAAGCAGCAGCAATGATTTTAATCACTATTCCTGTTCAGCTCCTGTCAGTCAGCTTTGCTCTGCTCCGTTTTTCTTCTCTCTCTCTCTCTGCAGCAACTTTTCTCACTTATTTACAGCAGCTTTCCCTTTGCTGGCTTCTAGGTCCCTGTCTTCTTCCAATTGAATCTCTCTTTGTCCAGTCCAGATCTTCTCCTTCACTCCCTGTCAGCTGACTGTTCTGCTCTACGGGCTTGTCTTCACTATGGGGGTAAGTCGATCTAAGTTACACTACTCCAGCTACGCTATTCACATAGCTGGAGTCAATGTAGCTTAGGTCGACTTACCCCAATGTCTTCACAGTGTTGAATCAATGGGGTGCACTCCCTGGTCGACTTTCCTTACTCTTTTCAGAAAGCAGGAGTACCAGGGTCGACTGGAGAGAACTCTGCCATCAGTTCAGTGGGTCTTCACTAGACCTGCTAAATCGATCCCTGCTGCATTAATCTCTCCATAGTGAAGACCAGCCCTAAGTATCTGTCATGTTACTAAAATTATCTGGGATCATACAGATCATTGGTGCAACCAAGGTCCTGTAGTGGCACCAAATCTTATGTAAAGGGGGTCATATAAGACGTCTACAACCAGGTTATGATCTGCTGATTATGATTATGCTATCTGTATGCGTGTATCAATTTTGTAGTTGAAGTTATGAGTATTGGCTCTGTACTGTCTGTCTTTCCAAATATTGTGTTATACTGTTGAGGTTAGCTTGGCTTACCAGGCTTGATGGCTCATTAAGGACTATCAGCTACACAATGGACTCACTGGGAGCTTGGAATGCTCCAATCCACATTAGAAGTCTGGCAAAGACATTCAAGAGAGATGGCGGGCAATGGCCACCCCCCTGTGTATGCTGAATCATGCATGGTCAGGTGATATGCTCACATGACTCCAGAACTGATGGGGTTGTACTTTTCACAGCAAGAACAAAGAGAATTCCTGCACCTGGGAAGGATATAAAAGGGTGGTACCCCACCTGCATCTTGTCTTCAATCTCCTGTCTCCAGCCTTGCTCCTACTTCTGGATGGGACTTTGCTACAAATGGGTGCTTTGGCCAAAGGACTGATGACCCATTCCTCCAGGGAATGTATTCCAGAGACTTTGATTTGAACCTGCAGTTATTCTACAACTGGTGCAAGCCATTACTGCATGTATTTGATTTCCTTTAACCATTCCTAACCCTCACCTAGATCTTTTCCTTGTATAATAAACCTTTAGATTTTAGATTCTAAAGGATTGGCAACAGCGTGATTTATGGGTAAGATCTGATGTGTATATTGATCTGGGTCTGGGGCCTGATTCTTTGGAATTGAGGAGAACCATTTTCTTTATCTGGGGTATTGGTTTTCATAACCATTTGTCCCCAGGACAGGTGGCTGCTGATGGTGATACTGGGAAGCTGGAGCGTCTAAGGGAATTGCTTGTGTGACTTGTGGCTAGCCAGTGGGGCGAAACCAAAGTCTTTTCTGTCTGGCTGGTTTGGTTTGCCTCTAGGGTGGAGAAACCCCAGCTTTGGACTGTAAATGTCCTGTTTGGAGCAATTTGTCCTGACTTGGCACTCTCAGTGGCATCCCACCAGGAACAGCACCGTCACAGTATCTGACTTTATATATTGTGCTATTGGGACTTCCTTATAGGCTCTTAAGCAATTACCTCATTTGCACATGCTCAGTACCAACCGTTACCTAAGAATTATGATTGGCAGCTCTGAGCTTTAAAAGAAGTTGTGACTGGTCTGAGTGGGCTCTGACCAACTAAATTCTCAGTTAATTGACTTCTGTCACCCCTTACTGTACATGCCTGATAGCCACCAATCTTGCACATGCTCACTATTGTTATTTACCTCAGACCAGTGATTCGGCTCATCCCCCCTCTCTCTCTCCCACACATATATGTGGCTCTTTGCTAGGGCACTATTTTAGCAATCTAGGTTCTCACTAAGCATGCACAGGGTCCACACTGTCCATCTCAGGGTGGAGTGACTTTTGCTTATTCAAAATAGAGATTAGAAAAACAAAGTGGAGACTGAAGAGTTTCTCTAGTAATAACAGTGAGTTCCTTTTCCAGACTTGAAGCTCTGTGCAAACTCAAAAGCATGTCTATTTCATCAACAGAAATTGGTCCAATTAAATATGTACCACATCCACCTTGTCTCTCATTACTGTACGTAAGATAGATGCAACAGAGTAGAATATGGTCAATCAGTTCTCAGTTTTTGTAACAATTACTATTGCTACAACCTAAAATTACCATCAAGGCACAAAAATCCACAGGTACTTAAGTGCTTAGGTATTACTAGTCTTATGGAATACACTGTGAGTTAGAAGAGTGCCATCTGATTTATATTTTAGGTACCAGAATTGCTCAGATGACACTTATCTGACAAGATGTAATATAGTTTCAGTCATATATTTTTATATACTGCCAGCTAGAAAACAATTGTATCAAATGTAAGAGACCTATTTAGTAGTCTAATTCAGTGGTTCTCAAACTTTTCTTTTCTTAATCCACTTGAAAATTGCTGAGGGTTTCAGCAGACCACTTAATGATATTTCCAAATGTGTTGTACCATTAGCTAACTATTGTAAAGTGAGTTGGATAAAAGTGTTGTATAAAAAAACCTTAATAATAATTAATGTTTTTTTGTTCTACAAATAAAAGCACACAACTCATATTTTAATAGCAGTAATGTTGCCTTTCTAATGCGATGGCTGTGCTCTCTCTGGCCGTCACAGCCCTGCAAGTCCTAAATCCCCCCTTTCTCATCCCACTGCCCCCTCCCACTTACTCCATATTCCCCCAAAGGCCACCACCTCACCTTACATGTGTGTCTTTTCCAGGATCAAGACACCTAATTAGTGGAGCCACACCTGCATAATTCCACTAATTCAGGGGATGGCCCTTCATTCTCTAATGTGTGGCTGCCCAGGTGCACACCTTAGAAGGAACTATCCATGGACTACCTGAATGGAGCATGCAGACCACTGGTGGTCTGTGGACCACAGTTTGAGAACCTCTGGTCTAATCAATGGCCACATTTTTGAAAAGACAGTGCCTAAATTTAGGCTTCTAAATGCACATTTATGTACCTTATTAAGGTCACATGATTTTTAAAAGAGCAGAGCAGTTCCCAAAGACCTCTATATTTGTAAGGGATAAGGAAAGGAAAGCGGTCTATTGGTGTCTCAGTTTCTTCATGAAGACAGGGTATTCTGGGGATGTTTCTGAATGTTGGTTTCTGGAATGTTGATTCAATTTCTTGACTTTCCATGGGACAAGTGGAATCAGCATCACATCTTTTATAAATTCACAGATCAGTACCATGGGGCCTGGGACCAGGCCCTGCACTAGGCATCTAAACCAACCTGATGTTATGTATTGATTATGTACATTTTTGACCTTTCCACAAACAATTCTGCATAACTAAGTCAGTCCATCTAAATATATTTTCCACTGGAGGATCCTATCCTGCAAGCTCTCCTTGTGTGGAGCTCCAATTATTTACATTACAGTGTCTTGTCGGCTGGACTCTCTTAACACACAGAGAAAGGTTTAATGCACAATGGGACAAACTCCTGTCAGCCTCCTATGCTCAGAGCAAGCAATGCACAAGTACCCTTCAGGATAAGACTAGTAAACACTTCAACTGCTCACAAATTCTTCAAACTGGAGCTTTCAAAGTATTCACTTTGATTATACTGTATATGTCTCTCTTATTTTCATGAGGGAAGGGTTGAGGATAAAGAATTTTCCAATCAATCTTTGAAGAGGAGGGATGTAATACAGTCTGAAGATGATGGGTCTAAAGTATTGTGAAGAAACCTTTGCTAAATTAAAGCTGCACTGGGGATTTTAATTTTAATAAACACTTGATACAAAGCTAACTTGCTCTAAGAAAGTGTTCTAGGGGGCAGAAATAAACCCTAGCCCCTCTAGAAAAATGCTTAAGCACATGACTAGTTCCACAGAATTAAAGTGAAGCACATGCTCAAATATATTGCTGAATTAGGGACCTGATAAGTTAAGTTCTCTTCTTTCCCTTCCTTAATTGTCATTTCTTTTTATTGCCTAATAATGAACCCAATTCTGCTAACCCTTACTCACGAATAGCTCAATTGAGTTCAATGGGATGACTTGCATGAGTAAGGCTATTCACATAATAAGTCTTCTGAGGGGTAGACCCCTTCTTTGACTTCTCTCTGGGGCAGGATCCATGTCTGTTTCCTGTAAGACATCATGCAAACGTCGAGCACTTAATAAATAAAAGACAGCTATGATTATTTAGGAAATCTGTCTATGTACAGCTTATAAATTGTTTGATATTGAGAATTTCCTGTGTGTCTTAGTCTACAATCTCCATTTTGAAGGTGGAGCTTGCTGCATTCTCTGCTGTGCTTTTACCTCCATGTTGGACAGAAATTCCAAAACTAGTGAACCAGGAATGAAAATGGAGAGTTGCTAAACTATAAGGATCATCCACTCAAACAGAGCAATCTTGGACAAAGATAGTTGCAGCCCAGAGCACACCAGTTAGTCAAGTTGCCAACTTTCTACTTGCACAAAACCGAACACCCTCGCCCCACCCTCTTCCCCACCACTCCTCCAAGGCCCCAACCCCCGCTCACTCCATGCGCCCTTCTATGTTGCTCAGTCTCCCCACCCTCACTCACTAGCTCATTTCCACCAGGCCGGCTCAGGTGGTTGGGGTGTGGAAGGGGGTGAGGGCTCCAGCTGGGGGTACGGGCTCTGAGGTGGAGCCAGGGATGATGGGTTTGGGGTGCAGGAGGAGGTTCCTGGCTGGGGAGTGGAGATGAGGGGTTCAGAGTAGGGAGGGAGCTCTGGGCTGAGGCAGGTGGTTGGGGTGTGGGAGAGGGCATGGGCTCTGGGATGTGGGTTCCAGGGTGGGACCAGAAATGAGGGGTTCAGAGTGTGGGAGGGGGCTCAGGACTGGGGTTGGAGGGGGGTGAGGGCTCCAGCTGGGGGTGCAGACTCTGGAGTCGGGTAGGGGATGGAGACTTGGGGTGCAGGATGGTGTTCTGGGTAGGGACCAAGGGGTTCGGATTGAAGGTGAGAGGGAGTTCAGGGGTGGGGCAGAGGTTTGGGGCATGGGAGCAGGTCCAGGGTACAGGTTCCAAAGAATGCTTGCCTCAAGCAGCTCC
>ML677348.1:2022040-2312268 GCA_007922305.1 Dermatemys mawii
GTCCCCCTCCATCTCCTATGCAGAGACACGGCCAGGAACCTCTGTCCGCAAGCACTGCCCTTGCAACTCCCATTGGCCCACTGGCCTTGGGGCAGGGGCAGTATGTGGAGCCCTTTGGCTGCCCCAACACCTAGGAGCCAGAGAGGGGACAGGCTGCTGCTTCCGGGAGCTGCACGGAGCCACTGCAGGCAGGGAGCCTGCCTTAGCTCTGCTGCGCCGCCAACCGAACTTACTTCACCACCTCAACCAAGTTTCACAATCATCATCGCTGTGTACAGTATTAAATTGTTTGTTTAAAACTTATAGTGTGTGTGTGTGTGTGTGTGTATTATATATATATATATATATATACACACACACACACTATACAAGACTATATATATTCATATATATATATAGTCTTGTCTGGTGAAAAAAATTTCCCTGGAACCTAATCCCTCCATTTACATTAATTCTTATGGGGAAATTGGATTCACTTAACCTAATTTCACGTAAAGTAGCATTTTTCAGGAACATAACTACAATGTTAAGTGAGGAGTTACTGTAAACAATGTTTTAGTTCAGAGTCCTCTCAACAAATTAGCAGCACAATATTCCTTCCTTGGGCATTTTAACAGTGGTGTTTTCTATAATACGTAATTGTGTTTTAGAACCGTGTATTTAAGCAGCCTTAACTGTACTAGACATGTTGCATTATATTAATAGTGCATCACATTGTTATTTAATAAACTCCAGGAAAAAATGTCAGCCGGATGATTTTGCTTTCAGGTTGCACTATACCAGTGAGGAGCAGCTATATGACAATCTAATAAAAAGAGCTTGTACAACATGGAGTTGAAAACACAATGTGACAGCCTTGAAAAGAATTCTATTGCTTTTCTAGAGGTAGCATACTTTAAAAAACCATTTAAAATCTCGTTTTCAGCAGAAGAGGCAGGATGACATTGATGAGCTGTCTGTAGAGATTGCATCACTGATACCTGTGGATGGATCCCTCTTCTGAAAGTTGCAGAGTTCACCCCTTCAGAGGCAAGAGCCCTTTCCTAATTGCTCAACTTCCTCTTTGCAGAGAAGCAAAGGGAGCTGAGCCCTACCCAAGGGACCGCTCTGATCCCTAGCATTTCCTGGCATATAGACACAGGTGATTTTTTTCCCTCCAAAGAGGAATTATTCAGACTGTCGGATGTGTATTTCTTAACTAAAAAAGATACTTGGTGAATTAAAAAGGAAACAAAGAGAGACCGCCTTATTCCTAGCATTTATATTATGAAGCCAAGGAACAAGGGGTCAGGATGTTGTTTGATCCAAACCAATTCACCCATGTTGAATCTGGAATCTAAATTTTCCCAGAGACCAGGAGCATTCAGATCCAGTGATCCGATTCAGTCTATTTCAGAGATATGAAGTTTGGCTCTGTGTCCACATACTTCCTCCCTCCAACTTCATATTAGTTTGGATCTGTGATTTTGCTTCAGAACAATCTGTAGCTGCAGTTGGACCGTGATTCAGCCACCATTATAGATACTGCAAAGACTCAGCTATTCACGCCCCGATAGGTAAAATAAAAATGTTCCAAGATTCAGCTAAAAAGATCAAATAGGACATTCCTGCAAGAATTTCAGTTCTTGCTGCTTTCACTGAGGACAGAAAAACCCCACAAAAAACTTTTCATGATATTTTTGACGCACCTGTTTTTTTTGGTCCTGGCTGGATTGCTAAGTGTCTACCTATTTCTACTCCCACTGAAATAAATGGGAGTTTTACCAGACGTTTCACCAGAAGTACTGTGAGGCCAGTGCTGAGTGCTTTTGAAATAAGGTGACCAGACATCCTGATTTTATAAGAACAGTCCCAATTTTTGGGTCTTTTTCTTATATAGGCTCCTATTATCCCACACCCCGGTCCCAATTTTTCACATTTGCTGTCTGGTCACCATATCTTGAAAATACCACCACACATGTATATTTGCAAACTGCATTTATACATAAAGCCACATAAAACTACCTCATTCATGAACGCAAAAAATAAAATCAGTATGTGTGCTTACAATCTGTTTTAGTTGCACTAACACTGGCATGGAAGCGTGTCCATATGAAAATATACATATTCAGAGTTGGAGTCCAGCAGAGAAGCCATTTTGAGAAAGATTTTAAGACAGTGGAGAGCAGCGTAGTTCTGACATGCATCCTCAGTTATAATGCAAAGACTGCAGTTAATTTCCTTCAAGTTGCTGACAGAGTCCATAGGAATTCTTTTAAAAAGGGATCTTTATTGTACTATTACCTGCACTAATCTGCTACAATTATTTTGCTGGCTGAGACAATTAGTAAATAATTGCAAATTTCTCTTTGGTCATTTCCATCAATGCTATTTTAGATTCAGAGACACATTGTTAGCTATGGCAGCTTATGATTAATTCTCCCTCCTTTTTCCCCTATCAAGGCTTAGTGCTCCCAAAAGCTGACTTAATCGTTATTGCATATTAATGAATTGCAGACAAACAGTACTAATTTGGCAAAAAAAAATTGTAAAAATTGTTGGTGAGATCCCTGGGACTGTAAGATGCCAACAGAAGGCAACTGAATGAAGACAAGAGGCTTGGGCATTAAATATACTTATTTACACCCACCATGTGAAGTAAATGATCATAATTAAGCAGTGTTATGAAACTTTCTAAATGGAATTGTTACATTAGCAGATCATGAAACTTTTCCTCATTCCCTGGAGAGAAAAAACTAAAGATTCCCTGGCAAGCTTGCCCATGAACCAGAATGCTGCTGTTTTGTTTTTCCAGGTGGACAGAATTTCAGAAATAATTATCTTAGTAAATTTTCCATACAGAAAATTGACTATGTCCGGTCATCTCTCCAAAAGAGGTCTTAACTAACTAAATAATACTTCACAATCTCAAAGCACTTTGTAACTGATAAGAAACGTAGCCTCACAGCACCCTTGAAGAGAAGTTGTATGGTGTTAGCTTCATTTCATTTTTAACAGATTAAAAAATAGGCAGAGATTAAGGTTCAAGTTTTCAAGAGTGACTTTTGTGTACATGTAGAGCCTGAAAGTCAAGAGGAGTCATTGATGGTCATCACCTCGGGGAGTGGAGAAGAGGAGGGGGAAGACTAGAGAGTCTGTTTCTCACACAGGAGTCAATAAACTCATCTTTTTTAAAGTGTTGGCCTAGACGTCTCTCCCAGGGTAAAATAGTGCACCGGGGACAGAGATAGGAAAAGAACCCAGATCCCCTGACGTCCAGTCCTATGCCACAATAAGATCAATTTCTGGGGACAGAGAACCCATTTTGGATGAAACACCAAATTTACCCTTGTCACTGTCAACTCAAAACAAACCTCATATGATGTGCCAAAAAAAGCCAACTGAATGGTTGTTCTCCCCTTTTTGTGGAGTTTCTTTTTATCTTGCTTTTGAGTTCCTTCCAACACCAAAAGCAGAAGTGCCATCGTATTCTGAGATCTTGTTTCATGCTGAGATTTCCAGCCAAACCAAATAATCAAACTCCAACAACCAAATGTGTTCTCATGTCATGTCCAACCCAGTTTGCAGGCCCAAGAATTCCAGATAATTTGAATAAAGACTCCCGGAAGTAAAGGTTTACATATCAACCAAAATTACAAACCTTTTAAGGTCTGTGCACTACTGTTAGTGAACTGTGCTGTTTGACATTTGAAGATATTGGTATCCTGACTAAATCAGAGTTTAAAGCCGGAAGGGACCGCCAGCTCATCTAGATGTACAAGCCTTTTAAACACTGCCACTTTCCCCTTGTACTGCTACTTCCACATTTTTAACTGTCACAATACACTCTTTATCAACCATAAAAGAACTATCATTACTTCCTGTAATAACTGTGTTGTTCTCTGCCTACCCTTATCACCATTGTAGACCAGTCTGATCACTCTTTCTGAGTCAGTTTTTTCTTTTAAATATAAAATGATCTTTCAGAGAAGTACAAGACCAGGAATAATCCCACAGCCTCAACCATTCTCACGGAAGACCCAGATCTTCATCTGGTGTAAGTTGGCTAAAGTCAGTGGATCCATACTGATTTACACAAGCTGGCCCCTGTCCTTTCATTCCCCAGCACAAACATTAAAATGTTTTAAAAGTAAGTAGCCCAATATATTAATCTATGATCTCCTGGCATTGTCTTTGGAAGCATTCCCAGTACTCCACTCAGACTGGCCTCCTCCGGGGCATGGAACTCCTTGCATCCCACTTACCTCTCACATAAAGGAGAGGTACCTGTTGTAGGCAGTACATTAGAAAAAATGATACAGGCATGAGATCTTAGTTACTCAGACCAAGTCTTGCTAAGCTATCTTAAAGGCTGCCATTCTATGCAGGGATGATTTAAGAGAACAATAGCTTATCGGTGCTCCATCAACAAGCTCCAGAGACTGCCTGCTTTCCTAGGAATCTTGGAAGATCATCAATGGCCAAAGTTAATCATCAGAAAGTTACAACAGCAACACCACGAGGACTTATGTGTCACACGAACAGACTGTCACTTCGCAGTTCTGAATGCCCTTTCATTGTTAAGACACATGATCACCCTGCTTTAGCCAGCTGGGACAGCCAGCATTGACCTTCACTGCGGGATATGAGTAAGGCTACATTTGATTATGATGGTCGTGGAAGTCATGGACTTCCACAGAGCTCCGTTACTTCAGCCCACAGCGGCTGGGAGCTGCAGGCTACCCTGATCTCTCCTGGTGGCCAGCAGTTTTGTGGTACCCCTGCCATCTGGAGTGGCGATGTCCCTACAGATCCCCAGCTGCCATGGGTGTGAGGTGGAATCCCCCAGAGCACCCCAGTCCCCAGGGACAGAGGGGGATCCCTGGCACCTCCTCAGCTACTGCCAGTAGAGGAATCCTGCAGGTGCTCCCCAGTCCCTGCGGGTGCTGGGGACCTCTGGAACTCCCCAGCTGCCATGGATGAGGGGAAGGGAATCACTTGGCAGCTCCCTAGCTGCTGAGGACGGTGAGGGAACCCTCCAGCAGCTCCCCCACCTAAGGGGGAATCCTCCAGAGCTCCCCAGTCCCCAGGCATCAGGGGATCTCCCACAGCTACCACAGGTGGGGGTCCCTCAGAGCTCCCAGCCACTGGTCAGGGGCCACAGCTCCCAGCCACAGGTAGGCACGGTGCTCGACCCTCCTCCTTCCCCATTTTGTCATGGACATTTTTAGTAAAAGTTAGGGGCAGGTCACGGCTTCCATGAATTTTTATTAATTGCCCATGAGCTGTCCATGACTTTTACTAAAAATATCCATGACAAAATCATAGCCCTAATTGTGAGATATGAAAGAGAAGGAAGTCAACAAGATGGCCGGCAATGCACTGAAGAGCAACTCAGATGGCAAGTGGTAAAATGGAGATGTATCTAATAGTGCCTGCAACAACTCCTTCTAGCCTGTGAATACGACCTATGGGAAGGAATTTAAGAGCAGAGGAGACCTTCACTGCCCACAAGGGTGCTGCCTTGCAGAAAGGTATACATGAGCACTGCTGTGTTGCATGCTATTCCTGCCAGTCCAGCTCTGGTTGGCACTTATTCCCCTTTGAAACTTGTATATCTGTTTGAGAGTGGGCACAATGCCACCCAACAGATGGCCATGAGTGTAGGCATGCTGGAAAGCAATTATGTGCGTATATAAAGCCAGATTTACTTTCCCAAAAAATGGCAACTTGCGTAAAGCTTCGTTAAAATTAAGACAACTCTGAAGCGATCCCAAAATAGCTCACAGAGCAGTTCAAAGTGATCTTTGGACTTTGCTGTATCAGGGTTAGCTATTCAAAAAGAAAACATTATGAAGTTTCCAACTGTGGACAGTGTGATGCTAAGCAAAACCTCATAGCACTCTAAGATCTTCAATTCCCCCTGAGGACAAGGACATGCTGGATGGTGGTGGGGTAGCTTTAGTAACATCTGCAGCACTCCTGGGTAATCTTGAATCAAAATCTTACCCCAGATATGCCTCAGGTAGGGCTGGATTTATCCTCCTTTGGGCCCAGGGCTATTAGATTTTGTGGTGCCCCTGTATACAAGTTGTTTTCCTGGGAGGGAGTTTGGTGCAGGAGAGGGCTAGGGCAGAGGGTTGGGATGCTGAAAGAGGTGCAGAGTCTGGGAGGGTATTTGGGTGCAGGAGAAGATTCTATCCTAGGACAGGGGGTTGGGATGGAAGAAGAGGTGTGGGGTCTGGGAAGGAGTTTGGGTGCAGGAGGGGTGTGTGACCTGGGGCAGGGATTGGGGTACATGAGGGGGCAGGGAGTCTGGGAGGGAGTTAGGTGCAGGAGCGGGATTCTGATCTGGAGCAGGAGGTTGGTGTGGAGGATGGGGTGCGAGGTGCAAGCTCTGGCTGGGAGGCGCTTACCATAGGTGGTTCCCAGAAGGGACTGGCTGCTGGCACGTCTCTGCAGCCCCTGGGGGTAGGGAAGCAGTGGGTCTCCATGCGCTGCCCACACCCGCAAGCACCGCCCTCTTAGCTCCCATTGACCAGGAGCTGCAGGGACATTGCTGGGAGTGGAGGCAGTGCACAGAGACGTCTCCTGCAGGGGGCCACAGAGATGTGCCAGCAGCTAGCCACTTCCGGGAGCCAGGGGCTATGGCAGGCAGGCAGCTCGCTTGATCGCCTCTTTTCACAGCCCAGAGATCGCTGTGATTTATTTTTGCAGGGCCCCCCTTGAGCCAGGGCCCTGGGATGCAGCCTGTGCCTTAATCCAGCCCTGCCTCTGAGTGCTCCTTGCTCCTGCTTCCCCTACAATATAGTAGGAGGCTTGGTACTGTCAGCTTATCTGCCCAGGATATTAAAGAAGATAAAGAGGGTTTTTTGCCTCCCAGGGCTTAGAAGCTGCATACAATTTATGCCAAAGCAAACAAAACAGCAGAACATCTCATTTTCCAGTGGCAAACTGGTAAAATTCCCCCCCTCCCACTTCTCCCAGACATTCCAAGGGAAAAATCTATAGCTCATCAGGTTAAATGCCTTCACCAGTGTTAACGTTCCATTTGCAAAGCAATATTTTCTCGAAGGCAGAGTCATCTACACTTTTCTCCTTTCCTGTCCTTGTTTTCAATTTTTCCTTGAGCAGCCTATAGCACGAAAAGTGATTTTCCTGTTCATTGCTGCTGTCCCTGCTTGCTGCCATCAACCTTGGTTATTTTATTGCTTGTTTATCTGCGTATTTCAGAACCAATAGAACGGAGCTTCTTCTGCAGCAGTCAGACCCCCTCCAAAGCTTAAGTTTTGTTTTCAATCAGAATGCTCCCTGCGTTTTGGTAGCTGTCCACAGTTCACCCCACATACTGATTTTTCGTTTGTCACACAGATCTATGCTATTTGATTTCCTCTGCTTTACCACCCTTCCTTATAGGTGGTCTAATCTGATGTCAGGTTCTCTTTGTGGAAAATTAGTTCTGTCAGGCTGTTTTGAACAAACGACTAAAAGCTCCATTCGGCAAAGGGGCATGAGTTTCATATAATCCTCCACAAGAAGTGCTGGAATTACTTCGCCAGCTACCTTATACCTAGGCTCCTATTTTTTTTACTCACTGTCTATCTCCTCCTTATGTCTCTCATGCTCCTGTCCTCCTGTTTCTTTCCATGCTGACTGGAATCCCTCATGTCATGGTGCACAGAGCAACCTTGCTCTTTTCTCTTGAACACTTCCTGAAAGCAACCCTCTGATGGAAAACTCATCTATACGCTAACCCACCTCACTGAAAATGATGTCTCAAAAGAAATCATGCTGTTTTCAAAGGGCCTGATCCTCAGTGGGGGTTTTACCATTGAGTTTAATGGCAGCAGGATCAGAAACTAAGGCCTTATCTACATAGAAGTGTTAGTGGTGTTACTTTGCACTTACTTCAGGTTCTGAGCATTAAAAGGATCTGCATCCACACTGCACAATTCTTAAAGTGTATTAACTGGCCAGTTAATATGCATTCTGTAATCCATTTTTAACTTAATCTGCTTTAATAGCAGATGAACATTCATGTGGGTGCATGTCTCGTTTTCACTAGCGTGGTGGTGTTCCAGTTATCACCCCACACTGCTTTGGATTATTCCAAAGACTGTCCTGTCTGTTTACCTACGTGCCTTCTACTGCTGTGGGGGTAATCCTGCCCAGATGTCACCTCTGTTTAAATGCTGGTACAAAGCCAGGATCAATCTATTTACGGATGTACATTCCTAGAGTCACATATATCAGCGTTATACTTTTCTATAGCAGCACTATTCCACACTTCAGTTTAGCTGCCTCGAGCCTTGTGGACACAATTATTGTAGATTGACTAACCCACAACAGTTCGTGCACAAAAACTCACTGTGAAAATACCCCTTGATTTAGACAAGGCCTTAGAGCTTCATGCTTCTCCTCCCCACGTTTGCATGAAGGGGAGCCACAGAAAAGGGAAATTCTCCCTTTGGGAAATGTGTAGGTCAGAGGATAGAATCCAGATTTCTTTTACTAATTAATGTGAGTGCTGTCAAAGCTGAGTCAGACCTCTGAGCTAAAAACGCTTCAGATTTAAATGATACAGTAAGGAAGTCTCAAATCCTGCTCTCATATTGACCTCAGCTAGAGATGGGGGCAAAAGCAGAATGTGCACCTACTTCTCCTCTTGCCTTGACTATTAGTGTTATTGGACATCATTCTTTACTGCATTAATCCAGTTTTACCCTGCTAGAACTCTATTGAAGGAGCCACACTGACATAAAACTAGCGCAATGGAGAGGTCATATCTCATATTCTTTCAACATATTCTATCCTTTCAATCCTTATATCTCTTAGACTGCCAAATTAAGAGGCACTGGAAATATCTACTGCACTTGAAGGTTTTCAGTTTTACACAAAGATATTATTTTTCACGAGGGACGTAAAACCTCTCTTCTGTGCCCTCAGCTTGGCATACAAGTCATTCCAAATGTTGAGGTGGCTGTGCTCTTATGCACACCCAAGGAGATCAGCAGCAACCTCACTGCCTTCCTAATGCAACACCTTTCAAAATGGCCTGGCCACTGTATGGGATTTAAAAATAAAGACCACTACCCAAATGTAGAGGAATGGAGTCACCATCCATACGTGCCTTTGTGACAGGTGTAGCAGTCCAGCTTCTCTACCACTCCATCTTGGCCAACAGTTGCACCAGTCCTGCAGAGGTCTGCCTCAGCTTGTGACTTGGCCCTCTGGTCAGCAAGTCCCCCCCCGCTTCTAAGATAATCATCCAGAAGTCCAAACAAACAATAGTCCCAGGGCCTCAAGCCAATCCAAGTTCTGACTCACTAGTTCTTCTACCCTTGGTCTTGAGGGTTTTCATATCATCTTTTCTGGCATCCCAGAGGGGAACTCAAGGTCTCCCCTTCTTCTCTGGATCCCACCCAAGGACCCTGTAGTAAACAGGTAAGATCTGTCTATTCAAGTCCCCAGTCCTCTCCCTCAGCTATTCCCACCTCAGCCTTCCTGCAGGCCTTTCCCATGAGTGCATTCCTCTCAGGCTCCCTAAGATCTCAGGTTTTACTCTTCCTTCAGGGCTGTGGCTTGCAGGATTATTCCCTGGAATTCTCCTCCAAATCCCAAAACAAAAAATACAAACAAGCCACTTCTTCCCTTCCCAGGCTTGAACTTCAGTCCTTCACAGATCCTCTATTCCTCAGCCCATACGCCAACACCGCAGGATTGACTCACCATAGACTTGCCTCCATTTTGAGCCTGACCAAAGGTGCTAGTTCCCCTCCTGTAGCTTTTCTCAATTGTCCCTTCTCCTGGCTTCTATCAGACAATTCTCAGAGAGCAGAAACTTCTAATCTCCTTTTCCCTTGGGTCTCTGAATTTTCTCAGTTCTTTCTGAGAGTCTTTTTTGGAAACCTGACTCTTTTTCAGGGGGACCTGCTAATTGACCTACTAAACAACCCTCTGACTGCCAGCAGGTGGGTTAATTGAGCTCTCAAGCACCTGTTAACCCTCTCAGTACTAGTGTGGGGCCCCATCACACCGAGGCTTTAGGCAACCTATTGTGATGTTAAGGATATTAAAGTCCCAGCAGCAAAATAGTTATTTCAGCAAGAACTCAGCCAGTCAGATAACTACCAAAACCTTTCCACTCTTCAACATTATGGGAAGCATATCCACAGTGCTTTCCTCACACCCTATCAAGCAGATGGCTTGTGCAGTGTGCCAAGGTCACCATATTTATACTGGTCCTTCTGTTCATGTTACCACTCAGATTTGGAAGCATTTTACAACGGCTTTGTTCACATGTGAACGACAGACCCATTATATTTACAGCATACATTTGGGGATTACTCTTTTTAAAATGAAAGAAGCTACACCAAATAAAATTGCATTAGATTGTACATTCCAGTCAGAAGCCAGGGGAGCAACCATATAGCAAGAAATATTGGTATAAGTGGGAGTTATTGATTGTGTGTGTTCAGGGGACATTCTGAGCACATGAAGCATGCAGAGGGTGAAATATACTTCTAAGTGGGTTATCTGAGGGTACATAGGGAAAGTAATTGTGAGCTCTTTCCATGTGTGGCAGAGCCTTATTCCAAGAAAAGACAGTCAAGGCCTGGCCTGCACTTAAAATCTCTATAGCTATGTGGTTAGAGGTATGAATTTTACCTACACAGTGTTTCCCTTCAGTGTAGCATTAACTTGAGTTATCTACACTCAAGTGCCTATTCTCAAATTACTGTGACCAGCCTGTGAACTAACACTTGTGTCCACACTGATGTACAAATGAAGGCAAAGTACTACTGCTTGTACACTTTGCAGAGTTCTACATTAACTGAATCAGCTGAGTTAAGGGACTAGCAGAGGGGTGAGCAACGTTTTTGGCCCACGGGCCATATCTGGGTATGGAAATTGTATGGTGGGCTATGAATGCTCACAAAATTGGGGGTTGGGGCGTGGGAGGGGGTGAGGGCTTCCGCTGGTGAGGGTGCAAGCTCTGGGGTGGGGCTGGGGATGAGAGTTTCGGGTATAGGAGGGTGCTCTGGGCTGGGACTAAGGGGTTTGTAGGGCAGGAGGGGGATCAGGGCTTGGACAGAGGGTTGGGATGTGGGAGGGGGTCAAGGTTGCAGGCTCTGAGTGTCATTTACCTCAAGCAGCTCCCAGAAACACCAGAATGGATCCCCTCCAATTCCAACATGGAGGCGCAGCTAGGCAGCTCACAGGTGCTGCCCCTGCAGCTCCCATTGGCCATGGTTCCTGGCCAGCAGGAGCTGCAGGGGCAGTGCTTGGGGTGGAGGCGGCGTGCTGAGCCCCTTGGCTGTCCCTACATGTAGGAGCCAGAGGGGAGACATGCCACTATTTCTGGCAGCATTGGGTACTGGCCACTGTAAGAGACAGGACAATGAATAGATGGACCATGGGTCTGACTGAGAGAGCAACTCATAGACTAGAATAGAACTCCAATAATCCTAGTCAGTCTGAGAGTCAGGCTTATTAGAATTGTATCTGAATTGGTTTCCTCATTACTACTGATAAATTTTCCATACCACGGCCAATGGAATTTCTAACAAGCATCTTTTTCAGTGCTGCTCGTACTGAATTTTGGATCAGTTCACAGTAACATGACAGCACAGCAGATGGTGCAAACGCCTATATCCAAAACACAACCCAGTCATTGCTTTCCTTTCCAACGTCCAGATATGAATCATCCCCCTCCCACAGGAAAAAGTTTTTGTACCAACTTCAAGGTCTCTAGAACTTCTTAAATGTACCTTCCTAGTGAAAACTTGTAGCACAGTCCTCTTCTAGAGGTACAGCCCATCCTTAATAGGCCCCCATTTTGGGGAATAGTACTTAAGCCATTTAGATCTTTAAGTACTTAATTAGCAGACGCGGCTTGATGGCAGAACTGAACTGTGGTAAGGGAGAGTGAGGAGAGGAAGGGGGGAAGAAATAAAGATAAGGGGTGTAATGATTGTGGGAGTCATTAGATAACAAACCAGTGACTGAGAAAGGAATAAAACTTTAATAAAACAAACTGGAGAGCATCTAAAATGACCTGCAGCACATAACCCCACCCCTATGGCATAGCTCCAAATTCCTAGTTCATAATATTGTCTCTTATGAGGGAGCATCTCTATCTTATACTCTCCTATAAACACATCTCTACAAGGGGCTAGAATAGGATTTATTAGAGCCAGGCAATATCCTGCCAGAGAGGTTCCCACAGGATAAGAGGAGCTGTGAGGCAGGATCAGGTCTTGATAGTTTAGGACTGGATTGGTACATTCAGAAAGAGGGACTGATTGCATTGGGGAGAAGAAGAATGGACAAATCCCTTACCTATTTGTCAGGTGTGGCTGCTGCCTCAGTCTCCTGCTGCCTGTGCCCCCATTATCCTGCCCCAAACTATCCTGCCCCAAACAGGATAGTTAGTGTATCTCATTAGGCCAGTTTGATTGATTGCTTGTTATATTGCATAATGTGTTTTCTTGACTGGTTTGATTGATTATATTATTATCCTGGGTTTTGTTTATGCTGAATTCCATTATATGTTATTAATAATAGTTATTCATAATAGTTGGCAGTAACACAGGGACCCTACAGGCCTGATTCCTGTATGATTAGCTAGAGCAAAATAGTATGAGTATTTGTAACCTTTGACATAGATAAATGGCCTACCAGTTACCTCTTTTGACTTTGCGGAATTGACTGGGGAATCGAACAAAGAACTGAATATGTTTGCCATAGGGCTGGAACAGATCGGTAACCACACAGTATACTGCAGAACATGGAAGTCACAAATTAGGCCAAGGGTATTGGTTTTGGGGATGAGATAATTAATATGAATATATATGAATATATGTCATAATATGTTAATCTATAGAGTAAGGCTACCTAACGATTTATCTGTGTGAGGAAAGATTTTGGGATGGTAGGTTGTGCCTTAATTAAGGTAGTGCTAGGACCCTGTAAGATGGCAAAAAAACATACAGGACTGTCCCTTCATTCCTATCTTTTATCAAGCTATCAGATCAGCTTTGCAATATAGCTTAGCTACTCAGCACTCCAACCTAATCCCTTCCAACTTGGGCAGCCTGGACCATTGAATTCATTGGGCATGCCAAAGACAAGGCTGGTTCTCTGTCTCCTACTACCAGGTCTGCAGGGAAGGGTGTGAGCATGCTAGTTTAAGTAGCCTTTTAGAATAGAGCTGGTACCACCAGGAGGCCTAGAATTGTATAACTTTTTTATGACTCTGTGTTTTATATAGTTTATTATTCTTTCATTCATTTTAATAAAGATCTTAACAATTTGGTATTGTCCTCAGCATAAGGATCCTTGCCATGTAACCTGGGGTCCTTTCATGCCGTTGAACTCTCTGTGGTCTCTAATCCTATAGCCTGAATTGGGACAAGAACCTAAATATCTTCTGATTAGATCATTGGCGAGGCGTAATAAACTAGCCCATAAATTCAGGTCAACAGTAGTTTAGTCAGTAGGCCAGTGGGTAGTTTCCAGTCAAACTTGAAGAATAGTCCTTCTCTTCTGGAGTCAACAAAAGAAGGACAACGTAGGACTTTCTGCAGCTCAGAGCAAAGAAAATAAAAAGAAACAGAAGGGGTTTTGCTCTAGCCACTCAAAAGAAACAAACCAAACTGTCTAGTATCAGAGGGGTAGCCGTGTTAGTCTGGATCTGCAAAAGCAATAAAGAATCTTGTTAGTTTATAAGAAACCAAACCATATTACTCTACAGGGTACCTCCTGACCTGTCTCAGCGTTCACAGGGTCCTGCCTTTAGGCAACCTTGAATCTTCTTCTCCAGGAGACTCAGGAGGAGCTAAGTGCCCCTTTATAGTGTCCTAACCAACTCCTGTGCCACCTCCGGGCCTTCATTAACCCTTTCAGTACTCTTCAGCTACATGGGTTTCTGCAACCCAACACATGCATATAAAGAAGTATGGGACACAGACGAGCAAGGATAGAAGGAAAGATCAAGGTTCTGATAAGACAGAATAAATATACAATCTTTTTAGTATCTGTCTAAACTGAACCCTCTAGGTCTTTCACCTGTCATTCCCTCTAGAGATAAATTCAGTTGTCTTCACATATAAGGGACCATTGGAGAAGCCAGACAAATGCTGATTTCCCAAACATAATTGACTTCATCTGTGACTTGCCTATCACTGAAGCCTTACACCAAAACTTATTCATAATGGACTTGTTTCCACTCTGCTCCCCTGGCACATGATATCCCAGAGCCCCTCCACACCCTCTTCATACTTCCTACTTGGTGGCTTCGTAATATGACCTCCCTCACCTGCCCACCACAAAGCGCCCCTAGTTCAGAACTTGTGTTCAGCTAGAAAATGTCTGGATGTGAAGTTTAAAACCAGATGATATCCCCTAGGGAACATCCTGGGCTAAGTCATGGCTGGCAGCCACACCCTACAACTGGGGACCGAGTACAATCATAGTGTCTCAAAGGGAGCTCCAGGAGCTATTGTGCTCTGTGAGAAGCAAGGCTGCTATGCCACATTTTGTCAGGTTGCAGAAAGCACTCCCCACCCAGCAACCAGCCTTCTCTGAAGATGAAGCTCAGGGATATGAATCACCTCCTCTCCATCCATGGATGCTATTATTCTTGCCAACTATCTGCACTCAGGTAAGCTCAAGAACTCAGCTGTGCCTTGACCCTGCATAGGGGGCCCACGGGAGTGCAGAGAGGCAACTTTTGTCATCATCCTTTTCGACACACTCTGAGATGGTGCATCAAAGGCCAATGGCATATTGGGCTGTATTAGTAGGAACATTGCCAGCAGATAGAGGGAAGGGATTATTGCCCTCTATTTGGCACTGGTGAGGCCACACTTGGAGTATTGCTTCCAGTTTTGGTCTCCCCACTACAGAAGGGATGTGGACAAATTGGAGAGAGACCAGCAGAGGGCAATGAAAATGATTTGGGGGCTGGGGCACAAGACATACAAGGAGAGGCTGAGGGAACTGGGCTTAGTTAGCCTGCAGAAAAGAAGAATGAGGGGGGATTTGATAGCAGCTTTCAACTACCTGAAGAGTGCGGGGGAGGCCAAAGAGGATAGAGTTAGGCTGTTCTCAGTGGTGGCAGAACAAGGAATAATGGCCTCAAGTTGCACTGGAATGGTCTAGGTTGGCTATTAGAAAAAAACTATTTCACTAGGCGGGTGGTGAAGCACTGGAATGGGTTACCTGAGAAGGTGGTGGAATCTCCATCCTTGGAGGTTTTTAAGACCCAGCTTGACAAAGCCCTGGCAGGGATGATTTAGTCGCAGTTGGTCCTGATTTGAACAGCCAGATGGACGAGATGACCTCTGAGGTCCCTTTCAACCCTGATATTCTACGAATGCAACAGTGCCCCCCAGCCAAACGGGGAGAGGGGGCGTGGCTCCAGCTCACTCAGCTCAGCAGGGTTGTCAGTCCAACCCGGTGTCCAGGAATCTGGAAACCCTCTTTGGTCTCGGTTGTGCGGGGGGGTGTGTGTGTGGAGGGGTTGGTAGGGGAACCCAGGCCCACCCACACCACAGGGTTCCAGCTCAGGGACCTCAAGCTAAACTAGGAGAGTCAAGGTTTGCTGATTGACAGTGCCCTGAGATCCTTCCTACCTTCCCTCAGGCTTCTGTAGGATCTTCAAGCTGTTTCCCCCTAACTGAGGTGTTGTCCCTGGGTGCTAACAGGCATTCCTGTCTGTTCACTCCTTTGTTAGCCACCCTCTTATCCTCCCAGCTGCTATTAGCCTGCCAATCAGCAGTGACTGGCAGGGCCTGTAGTAACTCTATGGTTGTTGGGCTAGCCTCGGGTACAGACAGCCCATGACTCACATCCAGACATGGCTGGGCACAAACTTACTCCAAAGATGAGTCAACAGTTGTTATACTCTGTTGCCACGGTGCAAAAGTCATCCCTTGCTGCACCTTTGAACAAGGGCACGGAAAAGCTAAAAGGTGCAGGAAGTTAGCAAGCAGTGATTACAGAAAAAGATTTTCTATCATTGTAAGTAATCGCAGTTCCTAACATCCAGAACCCAGCACATGCAGTGTTACATGGGTCCCTCAGCTGACCATGTTCCAGTTGGGATGTAGGCAGTTGGCACTTCTGCCATATTACTCATGCTTGGTGACATATGTAGACCTGCAAGGAGCCCTTATCTTCGATTGGTGAGCCACCAGGGCTTCCCTGGTGGGTAACTTGCCATTCCTAGAATCTGAGATTCAGAAATAATTGGGGAGAAATAAGGGGGTGGGTGGAGGGAGAAGAAGGGACTCAGAAGTGCCTAAGTCCCATTAAAAACCAATGAGAGTTAGGCTCCTATGTCAATTAGGTGCTTTTGAAATTTTATTATAGCACCTCATCTCTAGGCAGCTATTGACACTTTGTATAGCCAGGTTCTTGCATAACTTCAGTTTAGCTAATAATTAGCAAGAGTACCCAAGAGTATTATCTCCCTTTCCCAAGGCTGCAGCAGTAGAATCGATGGCTGCACACACACAAGACATCTGAATGCAGCACATGGTCTGCTCAAAATAGGTAGGCTTCTTAATATAAAATAATTAAGAGGAACTCAAATCTCATAATCAAAGTTAATGGCAATAACTATAAAATATTCAACACTTCCAGTTGCTCCTCTGCATTCATAACAAATACAACACAGAAGGAGAAGCCTACCTGTAAAATAAGCTGCTCTGACAGTCCATAGGGAGTCATAATCCAACATGAAAACAATTAACCTCCTTAATGATCCGCATTGCTTATATGGAGACAGGGGAACATACTCAGTGAATGCAATGATACAAGAGTAAAAGGAAAGGAGGCTACTAACAGAGCATGCAACAGCGGTGGGCATTGATTCCAACCCATCTTGAAGCCTGATCCAAAGCCCATTGGAGTCATTCCAATGATTGGCTCCCCTGAAGTCAATGGGATTATTTTGGGGTGAGAGGTGAAACATGCCCTTAATTTTCAAGATGGCCTCAGATCACTCTCCCCTTGGCCCACCCATATGTGCTAAATGGGGGTGCTTACATTCAATCCTGTTTGCATGTGCCAGGGGTAGGTTTCATATGAATAACATCCCTTTGGAGATGTGGTTTATGCATATAGAAGTTCTGTCACCTGTACACACAGGCTAGAGTCTACTAGAGCATGCAGGAGTTAGAACACAGAAAACATGACAACAGAAGTGAAAACCACTATGTGAAGTTCAGACCCTAAATATTTCCAGTGGTGCAAATGGGCCCTCCTCTTTTGAAAAAGCGCTTTCAGATCCGATTGAAAAATCTCTGTGAAATGTATTCAAATATGGCAAGAGTGCTAAAATTCAGCCCTTACTGCAGCTGCAGCAAGCCTATAGGTAGTTGTTTCCAACACTGCAGGCTGGTATTGAAGAGTCAGGCACTTCACTAATAATGCATGCATGGGGCTCATGCAGAAAAAAATCTAGTAAATCATTCCTGCCTGATTTCCATACCATGGTCCAAAATTTCGAGACCTGATGCAAGCACCAGAAATGATCCAGCTGGGTTTAACATGCAGCATCCCTGTGTCATTGTGACTGCCCATTGTGTTTGAGCTCATTAGGTTCAGGTGAGGAAAGCGAGCCAAGGAGTTGAGGTATATTACATATGCCACATGGCTAAACAATATCACAATATGTTCAAACTGCTGTGGTCAGATTTGCTGTGGATGTAAATCAGGGTAGGCCCACTGACCTCCAATGAGATGGTTTCTGACACAGCTGAAACCAAACCACCTGTGGTCTTAAAAAAATTTGGATCAGGTGGCCTACTCATCTCTCCCAGGAAGCTGTGAGGGGGAGCTTGGAAGAAGAAACTTGAGACGAGCTGGAATGGTTATTGTAGCAATAGGAAGGCTCAGTGGTGTGGCGCATCCTGCTGGTCATCTGGAAATTGGCTTGTTTCAGCTCCAGAGCGCCTCCTAGTGGGTGGTGTCTCCCCTGCTCCTGGCCCCATATCCTTTCTGGACTCCGGTGCCCTTTTCCCTGGGGTTCTGCCCCAGCAGTACCTCCCTCCATGCTCAGGGTCTCCCCTCCCGGGTCTCCCCTCCCAGGTCTCCCTCTAAACTCACCTTGCCTCAGTGGCTAGTGCCAGTGATCATCTAGCATCCACTCACTGAGGCAGACTGCAGTCTGTGATGGCCACTCATCATTGGCTGTCTTTACCTATCCTCAGGCTGCCCCTCTGCAACCCTAGTAACCTTTGGCCTTAAACAAGGCCTGCAGCCTGGGGGTTTTCCAGGCTGGAGCTCCTCAACTTCCTTTGCTTTTTTCCCCAGCACAGCTCTGCTTCAGGTACTTTATTCTTCCAGGCAGCTAGGTCCTTCTCTCTCCACTGCTCAAGAGAGACTCTCCCAGCTCTTGGCCCCCATCCCTCTTATAAGAGCCAGCTAGGTCCTGACTGAGCTGGCCACAGCTGTGGCTGTTTCCCCACTCAGCTTTTCCCAGCCACAGCCCTCTATGGGACTGCTTTTAACCCCTGTTCTGTGGGAGTCGGGCAGCCGCCCCATTACAGTTATATACTCCTTTACTGGAGGGTATACAAAAAATACTTTTAAAAGCCTCACAGACCTTCCCCAAACTGCCTGTAGAATCTAAGCCTAAACACAGACTCCCCATGCCTCTGTTTCCCCAGCTGTGAAATGGGGATAATAATATGTGCTTTTTGTGAGAGAAGCTGTGGGGGGTTGGGATTATGATTGAAATGGTCTGTAGAGTTGTTATACTCTTGTCGTGATTACATGGTTTTAATTTACAAGCAATCAGGCTATGCACTAAAAGTTTCTCTTTCTCTTCAGTCTCATTCATGCTTTGTCGCAGAGTCTATGCCAATTTTCACAGTTTCTTTTTCTTATGCTCCTAAACTGACCCATTCATTACTTTGATGTTTTTCAAATCCAAATATGCCTTTCCGCAGTGCTGTTCCATCTGTTGCTATTGAAGGATATTAACACAATACATCAGTGTTTATTGCAGTAATAAAGGAAAAAAGAAATAATCTGAAACAATTGATATTGGAGACACTCGTTCCAATATCCACTGTAATATTTTAATATGAACTCACTTTATCCATTATTTATGAACACTACATCTTCCAATTTGTTCTCCTCAGAATGAACTTACTACAGCTACTATCAGTCATCCCTAGAGAAATAATCCAAGGTTTGACTGGAGTGTATTAACAACAAAACATAAGCTTCCCAGAGCTATATCGCAACTGAGAAGGACTTCCACAATCTATACCTCGCTTGTGTTCTTTCATGAGGAACATCTGGCAATTTGTTGTATTTCTAGACTGAAAAAATAGACTTTATCTATAGGAATTCTAGGCACAGCACCATATAACCCTCTGCGCTTTTCGCATATACTTGGTCTAATACTTTCTGAACTCATTCAAACGTTCATCCTCTGCGTATCAGTCAGTCGTCAGCTGCTATTTTTAAACTAAGCATTTGTCAGGGCCTAGGTACTACTGTGATAGGCATTTTAGGAATTCTTATGCCAAGAATATATTTCACCTAAAAGTCAACCAATGCTCTGCTTTGGATTTTTGAATGGCGAGACATAATAAAACAAGCAAAGGTATCTCCACATAATAGCATATTTATTATTAATTATTATCTGTATTTCATAGTGGCTAGAGGCCTCAGCTGTGACTGGGGCTTCCCTGTACTACCCCCTATACAAACACATGGGACTTGTCTTCACTGTATTGTCAGTTCCAGCTTCAGTTTTGTTGTCCATCTGATTCCCATCCACACTCAAAAATCTCTAGTTTCAGTGCTTTAAACTCAAACTAGATGGCCCACAGTGGGAAGCTGAAGTGTTGCTGACTGAGGAGGAGGAGGTAGTAATCAATGCAGATGCAGCAGCTCAGATTACAGCAACTCATCAATCACACTGTGTGGTTCCAGTGTTTGACAGTGTGGTCACACTCACCCAGTTAGTGGAGTAACTCAAGTGTGTTAACTTGAGCTAACTGTTGCAACACAAACAAACCCACAGCAAGAGACAGCTCCTGCTCCTAAGAGCTTTGTTCCACTATTCTGGTGACATCACAGCAGAATTTTCTAAAGCCTTCATGAGCTATTGCTAACTTCAAGCACTAAAGAGGCTTAATTTAATTTGCCTTGCTGCGATGCCTGCAGCAAAGCCAATGCTTTTCAGTGGAGAATTTGCCAGAGCCAAGGAATTCTTTTAAGCATTCTTCATTGGCAGTGACACAAACATTGATGGCTAAATTTCCACTGATTGCAGCCAACATGTGCCCAGGAGCAAAGCCCGTAGTGGTGAGAAGTCTACCAGGGTAGAGACTGGGTTGGTACAAAATGAGCATGGGTTGTGGAGGACCACTGCTTGTGCTCTTCTTCTACATGAATAACGTAGCTGGAGTCAACATACCTTAGGTCAACTTACTGCAGTGTCTACACCACGCTGGGTTGATGGGAGAATCTCTCCCATTGACTTACCTTCTGTACTGTTTTGTAGGATGGTTCAAAAGACCTCTAGAAAGGAGGCCATTCACTATTAAATTCTATGGGTTTTTAGAAAAATTTCTTTGGGACTCTACTGGCTGATCCCTAGTCAATTCTCTGGGACTCTTCCATAAGGATTTTATTATTATTACAAGTGTTTATAAAACTTCCATCCCAGTGATAGTTGGTAACTTTATGCACAAATGATTCTGCCTCCTTTTTAATGCACTAAAACCAATAACTGAGCGTTGTGTTTGTCATCAGTCACTCATTTATACACCCACAGCATGATTTGTTGTTTATTCGCCTTTTAAAATACTGTTCCTTCTCCCTCAATATGCTTTGGCTTCTTGAATTTCTCTGCAGTTTTTTCCCCATTAAGAAGTGCAGATTGTCAGGGACTCTAACCCAGACTGGCCTGGTTCGTTGTCTGACCGCAAAGAGACAGGCAACACCAGCAAAGTCCGATAATAAGCTCTTTATTGAAGAGTGCACACAACAATAGAGAGCAGCCCGTCTCCCAAGAGAACCAGCTGCCCATTCTAACAACTAGTAAATTTTATAGACAGTTTCGTTACGTCACAAATTATTCATTCAAGCAACCCACCTCCCCACTTTGTTAGTAAGAAACTTCTAGTATTTCATTACAAGTTAAAACAATACATGTTGTTTCAATATTTTCTTATCAACACATTTGACTAGTACCAGAAACCAGGAGACAGAAAAGATAGATAATCTAACAACAAAATAAAACGGAAAAACAGGGAGTGAGACAAAACAGTCTGGGTTAGAATCCCTGACAAGATGAAGATGGCAGCAGGCATTAGCCTGTTTCTATCAAATGTATATGTTGAGAGCAGAGGTTTGCTTAAATAGATGCAAAACAAACAAAAAATGGATCCAGCCTCCTTCATTATTATTTAAAATGCCATTTATTTTTCTGCACAATATAAACTTTTCTTCCCCCCCCCCGTGCCTTTATTTATCTTGTTTCCTTTACTCTGTTGCCAATGCATAATTTCACATCTGCACAATTTCCAAAACAACCAAAATTGTCCTTATCAGTTTAAACAATAAAGGCAGACTACTGAAAAGGAACAGAGAATCATAGCATCATAGAACTGGAAGGGACCTCGAGAGGTCATTTAGTTCAGTCCCCTGCACTCAAGGCAGAATTAATTATTATCTAAGCCACCCCTGACAGGTGTTTATCCAGCCTACTCTTAAAAATCCCCAATGATGGAGATTCCACCACTTCCCTAGGCAATTTATTCCAGTGCTTAACCACTCTGATAGTTAGGAAGTGTCATAAACATACAGCTAAGGGTAGCCTAAAATCCCTCCTTTACCTGTAATAGGTTAAGAAGCTCAAATAACCTTGTTGGCACCTGCCCAAAAGGACCAATAAGGAAAGAAGATACTTTCAAATCTGTTGGAGGAGGTTGTGTAGCACTCTCTTTGTTGTTCTCTCTCAGACAGAAGGAGACCAGGGCAGGAAAAAAAATCTCCTACTGAACTGATATATATAAAATTACAGAAATTGTAAGGAAAGGTGTTAGATTATCTTTTGTTTTAGCTTGTGAATTTTCCCTATGCTAAGAGGGAGTTTTATTCCTGTTTTTTGTAACTTTGAAGCTAAGTTGAAGCCTCAAGGGGAATCCTCTGTGTTTTAAATCTTTTTATTTATTTTGTAACTTTTTATTTAATTTTGTAAGATTTTTTAACTTTTTATTTAATTTTGTAAGATTATCTTTGTAATCTTTTTATTTATTTTGTAACTTTTAAGCTAAGTTGAAGCCTCGAGGGGAATCCTCTGTGTTTTAAATCTTTTTATTTGCCCTATAAAGTTACCTTCCTTCCTGATTTTATAGGTGTGATTCTTTTACTTTAAAAAAAAATTCTCCTTTTAGGAACCTGATTGATTTTCAGTGTCCTAAAGACCCAGGAGTTTGATCTGTGCTCACTTTGTAACTAATTCGTTAGTATATTATTCTCAAGCTTCCCCAGGAAAAGGGGTGAAGGGGCTTGAGGGAATATTTTGGGGACATAAGAACTCCAAGTGGTCCTTTTCCTGAATCTTTGTCTAAATCACTTGGTGGTGGCAGCAAAACCGTCCAAGGACAAGGAAAGGATTTGTGCCTTGGGCAAGTTTTTAACTGGACAGTCTCTACGCAAAAGAATAAATGGACACGAATCTGACATCAGGAATCATAACATTCAAAAACTAGTAGGAGAACACTTCAATCTCACTGGCCATTCTATTAAAGACTTAAAGGTGTTAATTTTAAAACAGAAAAACTTCTAAAACAGACTCCAATGAGAAGTTGATGATTTGGAATTAATTTGAGAATTGGACACTGTTAACCAAGGATTAAACAAGGACTATGAGTAGCTTTGTCATTATACTAATTGATTGCATTTTCTTAGTTTAGTCTCTTTTACAGATTCTAATCAACTGTCAGACATAGATAAGATACAGTGTAATGTAAATTTTCACTACAAAAGTTTTTTTTTCTACTGCTGATAATGGCCCATCCAAATTTAACAGCCTCTTAGAATTGGTATGGTAATTTACAACCTTTTTTATGCTTTTTGTGTGTATAAATGCATTTTACTTCTGTTTGTTCCATTCTATGGATCTGATGAAGTGGGCTATAGCCCACGAGAGGTTATGCTGAAATAAACTGGTTAGTCTCTAAGGTGCTACAAGTATTCTTCATTTTCTTTATGGATACAGATTGACACGGCTGCTATTCTTAAGCCTTTAATATTTGAGCAACTTAGAATTGTAAAGAGCAACTGCTGGGATACTTTGCTACAAGGCCAACAGGCAGCACTGAGCATCTTCCAGCAGGCTATGACCTGGAGGGTAGAAGGAAGCATCAGTGTAAATCAGATTCTGTAAACATGACTTTGTAATGTGGTGTCAAGGGGAAACAAACAAACAAACAAACAAAGGCACATCCCTGATGAGCCATAAGAAGCTACAATAAGTGCTTGAATTTTTCCTGAATTCAGAAGGTCTCTCAAAGGCTCCTGTGAGATGCAAATGGAAGCTCTATGCCGCTGATAAATTGCAGCGGCTATATTGCTGAAATATGATCACAATATACAGCAGAGGGGAAAGCTCCAACTGCAGATAGGTCACATTATTACAGAATAACTCATGTGAGGAGCATTGCATCCTGAAAGTGTGGAAGCAGTTAAATTTATTGACTGATCCCACACTGCTGTGAAGCGTGCACTGCAGTAGCCGTGTTTTGGCAGCACAGTAACCCAACACTATTGATATTATTGTGGTCATTGTCTCATTTAAAATGCTTGAAAACAAAGAGGCATCCAGGGAAGGGTATTGATTCTGTTAATACAGTGATGGGTGGTACATGCCTTTGCAGTTCCACTGTTTATTAGGCTAAAAGCCCTAGGGGACAGTCCATCATTCACATTTCAGATTGTGAGGAGGGGGGATTATCAAAATCATTTGGGGAATAGGACCTGCCAGGCTTAATACTGGACTGACCTGTGAATTCTTCCTCATATTCAACGTATAACTTAGGCTGGATGTTTCAAAGAATCAACACTAACCTGCAATTGAGAGAGCATGGAAGAGCATTACTGTTTGTCAGCTTTGTGATTTTTTAACACAATAACAGCAGAGTTGTGGTAAATTGCATATACAAGAAGCTATCCTAACAAGTTTTTTTGCCAACAGCTATTGTGTACCAATCAGAAATTGGAATGGACATAGTCTACAAAGGGAGCCATAGGACATTGCATGTGGATATATAAATATCATGTAATTTATGTATGTCAGAATTAGATATAAAAGGTTACCACTAAATGTATTGTGCTTATGAAATCCATACCAACCAAAGACTGGGTATGAGCCATAATTATGGAATTTATCAGGAACAAATATTGGCCCCTTAGGCATAACATTCCTGGCACTTCAAAAGGGATATTCACAAGCTAGAAATTAGTCAACTTAGAGTCCGGTGGCACCATAAAGACTAGCAGATTTATTTGGGCATTAGCTTTCATGCATAAAAAAAATCTAAAGAAGTGGGGTTTTTACCCACAAAAGCTTATGCCCAAATAAATCTGTTAGTCTTTAAGGTACCACCAGATTCCCCATTATTTTTGTTGATATAGACTAAGGATATGTCTTCACTACAAACTTATGTCGATTGTGTTGAGGTCGATTTTGTAAAGCAGACTGTATAAAATCGATTTTGTGCATCCCCACAAAACACAGCAAGTCAGCAGCATTTGTCCACACTACAGTGGAAAGAGTCAACATATTGATTGGTGCACTCTGGGTACCTATCCCAAAGTTCCCGGGGTCCCAGCAGGCACCATTTCGAGTGGTGCACTGTGGGTAGCTATCCCACAGTTCCCGGAGTCCCAGCAGACGCCATTTTGAGCTTTCTCCGTTAACAAACCCACCCACCCACCCCGCCGTGCCCCTTCCACTGTGAAAGCAACTGCAAACAGTCATTTTGCACGCTTTTACTACCTGTGCTGACGCCATAGCAGTGCAAGCACGGAGCCTGCTCAGGTAACTGCTGCAGTAATGGCCATTGTGAATAACTTGCGCATTGTTGTGGACTTTATGCTGCATCGTATGCAGAAGAAGGCGATCGGGAGACGACCGCGCTATCAGGAGAGTGACGACAGTGATGAGGACATGGACACTGACATTTTTGAAAGTAAGGGGTCCGACAACCTGGCAATTTTGATGGCAATGGGGCAGGCTTATGCTCCAGAACGCTGAATCTGGGCCAGGGAAACAAGCACTGACTGGTGGGATCGCATAGTGCTGCGGGTCTGGGATGACTCGCAGTGGCTCAGAAACTTTCGCATGAGAAAGGGCATGTTCATGGAACTTTGTGACTTGCTTTCTCCCGCCCTCCTGCGCGAGAATACCAAAATGAGAGCAGCCCTCACAGTTCAGAAGCGAGTGGCGATAGCCCTCTGGAAGCTTGCAATGACAGACAGTTACCGGTCAGTCGCGAATCAATTTGGAGTGGGTAAATCTACAGTGGGGGCTGCTGTGATGCAAGTAACCAGGGCAATCATTGATCTGCTGCTATCCAGGGTTGTGTGTCTGGGAAACGTGCAGGCTATAGAAGATGATTTTGCCATGCTGGGATTCCCTAACTGTGGGGGGGCTATAGATGGCACTCATATCTCTATCTTGGCACCAGACAACGAGGGCACAGAGTATAGAAACTGCAAGGGGTATTGTTCAATGGTCATGCAAGCACTGATTGACCACAAGGGACGTTTCACCGACATCTACGTGGGATGGCCGGGAAAGGTTCATGATGCTCGTGTGTTCAGGAACTCTAGGCCGTATAGACAGTGATGCAAGGAACTTTCTTCCCAGACCAGAAAATTACTATGGGGGGTGTTGAAATGCCGATCGTTATCCTTGGGGACCCAGCCTACCCCTTAATGCCCTGGCTTATGAAGCCATACACAGGATCCCTGGACAGAAGTCAGGAGCTGTTCAACTATAGGCTGAGCAAGTGCAGAATGATTGTGGAGTGCGCATTTGGCCGTTTTAAAGCGAGGTGGAGAACCCTATTTACTCGCTCAGACCTCAATGAAAGAAATGTGCCCATTGTTATTGCTGCTTGCTGTGTGCTCCACAATCTCTGTGAGAGCAATGGGGAGACATTTATGGCGGGGTGGGAGGCAGAGGCAAATGTCCTGTCTGCTACTTACAGGCAGCCAG
Organism: Dermatemys mawii; assembly: GCA_007922305.1. Taxonomy (NCBI): domain Eukaryota; kingdom Metazoa; phylum Chordata; order Testudines; family Dermatemydidae; genus Dermatemys; species Dermatemys mawii. The sequence continues at coordinate 2,048,280 of ML677348.1, forward strand.
ACACCAGGGCAAGTACAAGAGTGCACCAGGAAGTGCTGCGCCTCAGAGAAGCCTTGAAAAACAGTTTTGTGACTGGCCAAAATGGTGTTGAAAACCCGCTCCCCTGCTCTGCTCAGTGATAAGTCTCCCACCCCCAGCCCCATAGAGCTGTTGAAAACCTGCTCCCTTGCTCTGCTCGCCCTCCTTATCCCCTCCCACCCATTTGCAGAGTAAATAAATTCACTTTTTTAAAAAGCATGCATTCTTTAATGATTCTTCACAAACAAAGGGGAAGACTGGCAAGGTAGCCCAGAAGGGGTGCGTGAGGAGGAAAACCAGTCGGTGTGGTGGATGAGGGGAAGGCAGGACAAAGACATAGCACATTTTTAAAACTTTTCTGATAAACTAAGCTGCCTGCTGCTTGTGTTGTATTTTGGGGTAGAGTGGGCCGGTTCCCGTATCCTCCCCCCAACCCACGTTCTCACCCCGTGTCTGGGTGGGGAGGCAATGGAACTTGGGAAGGAGAGGAGGTGGTTACACAGGGGCTGGAGAGGCGATCTATGGTCCTGCTGATGCTCCACCAGACGCCGGAGCATGTCACTTTGATCCTCCATTATCCGCAGCATTGCATCCATCCTCCTTTCTTCCCGCTCCTGCCATCTCTCCTCCCGCTCCTGCCATCTCTCCTCCCATGCTGCTACTGCTGCCCTGGATTCTAAAAGGCTTTGCCTCCATGTGCTCTGGGACTCTAAAAATTTTTGTCTCCATGCGTTGTTTCGAGCTGCCTCACTGCGGGAGAAATGCATAAGCTCGGCAAACAAATCTTCTCTTGTGCACTTCCTTCTCCTTCTTATCTGTGGTAGCCTCTGCGAAGGGCATGTTGGGAGGGGGGACCAAGCTGGCTGTAGGAGGAAAGAAGGAAAAAGGTTATAAGATAGATACATTCTCCAGCACAATGGGAACAGTCTTTCATGATGAAAAAAGTATTCACAGAGTGCATATGCTTTCTGTACAAGGTCGCATTTTGCATCTTAAATTGAGTGACTGTAGCTTTCCTGTACAGACATCACATCAGACACCTTCTCCCAGGGCCAGGCAACAGAAACCACCATGCAGGCAGCCATGGTAAGCCACATTTGTTTGGTTAGATCCACATTCTTTACAGCAGTGCTCTCCTTTCCCACAGTAACCCCACACACACACCATGTGGCTCCCTGCTGGTGCAACACAAGCAGCCCCGCACATTTTCTCTCCCTCCTACACCCCTTACCCCATGGCTGCTCTCATGGAGGTTTCTCTTCCCCCCACAAACACACACATGCCGCTTGGGATACTGTGGGGAGGATTCCTTCAGTCAGATATATGAGCAGCCCAGCGGGAACGTCCGAAAATGACTGACCCTATTTCAAACATGCTACCGTGAACGATATCACTCTGCTGAGGATTACACAGAGAGATAAAGAATGGATGTTGCTGGAATTGAAGCAACAGCCAGGAGCATATGCTGTCATGCTGTGTTACGCAATGGTTCCAGAATACCTGATCCCAGGGCGGCGTGGTAAAGTCTGCTACTATGGAGGACGAAATAAGGCTGCTCTCCCCAGAAACCGCCTGCAAAAGGTTCAACGCTGTCTGCAGAACAGCTTCATGGAAATTTCCGTGGAGGATTATCGCTCCATCCTCGAATATATTGACAGAATTTTCCAGTAGCTGTTCTAGCCATGCATGCATTCCAAGTTAATCATTATTAAACGCTTCCTTTTAAATCATGCCTTATCTTATCCCTAAAGGGACACTCATCAGAAGTACCTTCGCTGACTTCCCCATCTGGGCTACCGCCTTGGGAGGATTCTGAGGGTATTGGCTCCAGGGTGATAAACAGTTCCTGGCTCTCTGGGAACAGAGTCTCTCTCCGCTTGCCTGCTGCTGCGTGGTATCATCTTCCTCATCAGCTTCATCATCATCTGAATCGTCATGCCTCATGATTACCCCATCAGAGGAGTCCACGGACACCGGTGCAATGGTGGTGGGCCCCGCCCCCGATATTTGATTCAGTTCATTGTAAAATTTTCATGTCCGCGGTGGTGCCTCAGAGCGTCCATTTGCCTCTTTTGCTTTCTGGAACACTTGCCTCAGCTCCTTAATTTTCACACGGCACTGCTGTGCCTCCCTGCTGTGGCCCCTATCCAGCATGGCCTTGGAAATTCTGGCAAATGTGTTGGCATTCCGTTTGTTGTTACGGAGTTCTGCCATCATGGATTCCTCTCCCCATATAACTATGAGATCCAACACCTCCTGTGTGGACCATGCTGGAGCTCTTTTGCGCTAGTTGGTCTCCTGTGCTGATGAGCTCTGCATGGTGCCTCGTGCTGAGGAGCTCTGCACGGTGAGTGTCCTGTGCAGGTGAGCTCTCCACGCTGGCCAAACAGGAAATGAAATTCAAATGTTCCCGGGGCTTTTCCTGTCCACCTGGCCAGAGCAGCGAGTTGAGACTGCTGTCCAGAGTGGTCACAATGGAGCACTGTGGGACAGCTCCTGGAGTCCAATAAAGTCTACATGCATCCTCACTAAGCCAGTCGACCCATAGAGGTCGATCTCAGCGCTACTCCTCTCATCAGGGAGGAGTACAGAAATCGATTTTAAGGGCCCTTTAAATCGATTTAAATAGCTGCCATGTGAGGACGGGTGCAGGTTTAGGTCAACTTAACAGTGCTAAAGTTGACATTAATTCATAGTGTAGACGAGGCCTAACACAGCTACCCCTCTGATACTTGAAAAAGTTTAAAATTCCATACACCGGTTTACCTTCAGTCTCTCCCTCTTGGATAAAAATGGCACTTAGATACTTCAGTGATAGATGATCTTGAAGTTCCTTAGATATATAAGACAAAAAATATTCAAGCCCTCCTTTTGTTTACAAACATTACTTATCATCCAGTCAGAAAATAGAAACAGTATCATGTGACTGAGGTGACTCATCATAACTCGGTTAATTCCAGTCACATAATACTCACTACAAACTGTTTGGGACCAATCTATAGGTTCAAAGATGTAGTATAAAAACATGCAAATAGTGAACACACTACAGAGAACTGTGATCTGCTAGTGGTTATACTGTGTGTTATGCTGTATAGAAGAATGGTGACCAGTTATATTATGACCATTGTTATGACTGTTGCACAATTGTAATAATTCTTGAACAAAATATGTCATGTAAGGGATCAATAGAAAAGTTATGATTTGCTGAGTATGATCATCCTGTTTGTATCCATGTATCATCTTTATATTTGAAGTTATGAATATTTGCTATGTGTCTGTATCTCAGACGTGTTCTGTTCTTGGTAACTCCGACCAGGCAAATTTACATTCAGACTAGCTTTCCATCACACGTGGTGAGGGGCCATTGAGGAAAATAAGTTCTTTAGTAACCCCCTTCCTGAGGATGCCTCAGACAGCATGGAGCCATTGGCTACCCTTGAAATTCAGCAAAGTATGTATGGACATGTGATGAGGACATGTGACCTAAGACTCCATCTTTTCTGCCCCTAAGTTTCCATGCTTTTGGGCTGAAGCTATATGAGTGGAGAGTTTGACATCATTCTTTTGTCTTCATTTTCTGCTTCATTTCTCAGGACTGATTTCTAACAAGCTTTGAACAAGGGACTGATAACCCCCAAACCATTCTGAGTAATCAGAGAGATTTAACAAGCTAGCAGCTTTACATCACTGTTATGCTCCTGACCTGCATCTCTGAAAATCAATTGTAATGTATATGATTCCTTAACAATTTAATAACTCTCTTCTCTTTTTATATGACTAATTTTTTAATTTTAGTTATTGAAGGACCGGCTCTAAGCATGATATCTGGGTAAGATTTAAGTTATATATTGACCTGCTGAGGTGGCTGATCCTTTGGGATTGGAAGAACTTTATGAGTGATGAATCTGGTTTTCCGTAAACTTTCATCATAAAGTCTAATTGTCTGGCTGATGAGCCAGGGCTGAAAGGCCTAAGGAGACTGTGTTTTTGGCTTCTTGTTAATCAGTGTGGTGATAGAGAAGTCCACTTTAGTTACTGGTTTGGTAAACTCTAATGACAGAATAACCACCAGTTTGGGGTGTGTCTGCCCTGTTTCTCAGCTGTCTGTGCTGAGTTGGCATTCTCGGCTGTGATACACGTAGGCACCTTGTATCTTCAGATAAAGACCGTGTAATATGCTCTGAGATTCACGTTTGTATTTCAACACAACCAACCTTTCAGGCTTCATTATTTTTTCTAATAGAAGGATAAAATTTGTAACATGGACCTACTTGGAGTGCTTCAAATTCAAATTCAATGTTGATAAACTCGAAGTAATACACATTGGAAAACATAATCCCCACTATACATATAAAATGATGGGGTCTAAATTAGCTGTTACCACTCAAGAAAGAGATCTTGGAGTCATTGTGGATAGTTCTATGAAAACAAACATACAATGTGCAGTTGGAATCAAAAAAGCAAACAGAATGTTGGAAATCATTAGGAAAGGGATAGATAATAAGACAGAAAATATCATATTGCTTCTATATACACCCACATCTTGAATACTGTGTGCAGATATGGTTGCCCCATCTCAAAAAAGATATATTAGAATTGTAAAAGGTTCAGAACAGGGCAACAAAAATGATTAGGGATATGAAACTTTTGTAGTAATAATTAGGATGGCCAATTTCAAACAGTTGACAAGAAGGTGTGAGTACCAGTAGGAGGATACTTAACATGGGGAAATAGATTGCAAACACAGGGAAATAGATTGCAGTTTACTGTGTTTTTCTCCTGCTGATAATAGCCCACCTTAACTGATTAAGCCACTTAAAGTTGGCATGGCAACCTCCACCTTTTCATGTTCTCTCTCTATATATCTTCCTACTCTATGTTCCACTCTATGCATCTGATGAAGTGGGTTCTAGCCCACAAAAGCTTATGACCAAATAAATTGGTTAGTCTCTAAGGTGCCCAAGTACTCCTCATTCTTTTCACAAGGACTAGGGGCCAACAAATGAAATTAATAGGCAGCAGTTTTAAAACAAACAAAAGAAAGTATTTTTTTCACACAATGCAATCGACCTGTAGAACTCCTTGCCAGAGGATATTGTGAAGTCCATAACTATAACAGGGTTAAAAAAATAACTAGATAAATTAATGGAGGATAGGTCCATCCACGGCTATTAGCCAGGATGGGCAAGGATGGTGTCCCTTGCCTCTGTTTGCCAGAAGCTGAGATTGGGCAACAGGAGATGGCTCACTTGATGATTACCTCTTCTGTTCATTCACTCTGGGACACCTGGCACTGTCTACTATTGGAAGATAGGATACTGAGCTAGATGGACTTTTGGTCTGACCTAGTATAGCCATTCTTATGTTCTGGTCTTCTGCTCTGGTAGCCAGAACCTGTCAGCTTTCTCCGTCTCCAGCTATGTATAATGCTGCAGTGACCACTTGCCTCTAGTGGTTATGAACTGCCAGCTTCCTTTCTCTTTGTGACTCATGGGCAGCCAGATCATGTCTTCCTTGAAGGCTTTAGAATTCACCTGTATCCATCTTCCTGATAGTACAGGTCTTCTGTGTTCACTCATGAGTTGCTGAGGTCCTTCTTGATTTTCCAGGCAATCCAGAAAAGCCATAGCTTCTTCTGAGCTATGGAAGAACTTAGCTTGATTCCTATATATAATAAATCCATTCTGTGCCTTTTAATGATTTTCTTTTTCCTGGAATAAAATGCATTCTCCTACTTTGACTGGCAGCACAGACATCGGGGAAGACTCTCTTTTCTCCTTATAAACTGTAGAGTCCATGTCTCAGGTTAATTTTCAAACCCTCTCAGAAATTCAAGAATATTATCATCACTGCTCTTGAAGTTTTGTCAGCAATAGGTTATGGTAAAGGGCTGCAATGTTCTTTTTCTAGTTCAAATGCAGGATCAAAGTCCTCTCATTAAACGATTTCTTATAGAAAGCTATTTAAAATCGACCGCATCGCTCCTCCTCCTTCCCCCTCAGAAAGACATAGAGCCTTATATTCAGCCTTTATGTTCTGTCTTCCAATTTTTCTTGGCATTTTGCTGTTGTTTCAGATTGATTTCTGCTCATTTGAGTTGGAGCTGTAATTGCTTCAGCCTCAACGACCCCTATCCAGCTATTTGCTTCCAAACGTTTTTCTTAGAAGTCTCCATTACCATAATAAAGATAATTTGATGCTTTGTACATTGAAATGATCTGTTTTGTTAGAAGGTACCTACTACTACTGCATTTCCTTCAGAGATTTCTGCACTGAAGATTCAGGCCTTCTTGTGTACCCTGCCCAGATGGAGGCCCGGGCATCTTTATATTGTTATTTATTTATTTGTATTGTTATAATGCCCACAGCCACAGTCACAGTCCTGGGCCCCATTGTGTGAGGCACTGTGCAAATGTAGAACAAAAAGATGGTCCCTACCCCATATTGCTTACTATCTATGTGCCACTCTTAGCATATCTCATTTAGAAAAATAGCAATATTCTAGAAGTAATGTAGAGGGTGAGGTATACAGAGAATTAAAATATTAAGTATTATGCATGAGACAAGCTGGATGAGGTAATATTTATTGGACCAACTTCTGATAGTGAGAGAGACAAGCTTTTGAGTTTATACAGAGCTCTTTTCAGGTCTGAGAAATGTGCTCAGAGTGTCATAGCTAAAACAACATGGAACACAATAGCAAGGACTCTATTTAGCTATGACAGTCTGGGTACATTTCCCAGATCTGAAGAAGAGCTCTGTGTAAGCTTGGAAACTTCTCTCTCTCACCAAAGGAAGTTGGTCCAACAAAAACTAGTACTTCACCCACCTTGCCTTTCTCATATCCTGGGACCAACACAGCTACAAACAACACTGTGCACACATGTATCATGTGTGGCACTATTCTGTTAGGAACACTAAGTTTCCTTAACCTAACATTCTAACTTTGTTCTTTGTATGATAAATGTTTACAGTTGCCTATGGGAGCCCAGGAGACTTCAATATATCCCACAGTGTTTGCGGTATGTCAGAACATGCAAGCAGTTCTCAAGGAACTGCAAAATGCAAGTGTACCACAACCCCCGACATGTGTCAAGTCCCCATTTGTAGACACCAGCCAAGATCTCTGTAGAAAGCTCAGCGGTGCCACAATCTCAGCCAGATCCATCAATGCTACGTTAGGGCCTTAAAAAGTGTCCTTGGACGGCCACTCTTACTTGGCCACACATCTGTAGTGGATGAGAAAACAGAGGTTGCAAAGCACCAGCCAGTAGGGAAGAGAGTCTTTCATTATCTCCTAACCTATTAAGAAAGATTTAGACAAAGGAGAAATCGATTACTGTGATTCAGAATTGAGTTCACCATGCTTCTTGTCCTCTGGTGATGATGTTTATGTTGGTAGAAGGAAGCCAAGTGAAGATGAGGGGGAGTGGCTAGTGCATTCAGAGTATTGGTCACATGTCTTTGCGCTTTCGTGAGACAGGCAGAGAGGACTTTAGTCTATTCTGTTAAAGCTGTTTTCCTGCACCCTTTCCCCCTGCCATCTGTATACCTGACCCTGGACTCCCACAATAGCCCTGATGGAAACAGCTGGCCCACAGTTGATGTGATGTGGTGGAAGGGGTTGTTCTTTGATGTACACTGGCATCAGCTAGGCAAACAGCAACAGAGGCTAGAGGAGGGTGTTCGGACATATGAGGAGTTCTGTCAAGGTTATTTTGCCTCCGATTGTCAGCCTTGGCAAACACAATTGACAGGAATCAATAGTGATACATCCACAGTGACTGACATACTGCTTGATATTTCCAGCTCACTGAAGGAGAAAAGCTGTAAATACAACCATCTTCTCTCTCATAGTGGAGTCCTAAAGGCATCTCCTCCAGAATAAACTGGATTATGGAGCTAGATGCTGTACTGCTTTCCTGGACTCAAGAGAAAGGGATATGAGAGAGGAATCCTAGCCTGAAAATAGAGTATGATTCACTATGCAGTTTTCCATGATAAATGTTTGAAAGGGGAAAAAAACAGATGAAAGAGATGAGCTGCAATCCTGAACCTGAAGAAAAGCCAATGCCTGGGGAAACTGAACGAGAACAATGCATAAGTGACCCTTGCTGTACTTGCCAAGGTATGTTGTAGAGCTGTGAGCCAAATCCTAAATCAATAACACGTGTAGACTGCAGCAGGCATGCAGCCCTCCACAGACATTAATGAACTCCACAGGAACGGAGCAGTTAACCCACATGCTACCAGTTGTGGGGAATTCAGCCCATCTTCTCCACTAGTGAATGTTGCATTCAGTTTTCCACACGCATGGCCTGTGATCATTCTCATTTCCCTATTCAACACAAGAAATAGTGACAGCTCACAACCGAATACTGAAATGCAAGGGTATTCGCTGATCTGTCGCTAGCAGCATAGCACAAGCTGCCTCCTGGGCTTTATACATCAGAGAGGTTATTGATTTTCTTAAAGTAACTGTAATAAAGAAACAACTTTGTACAAGAAATAGAAAAGACAGAGCATGTATAATGGGGGCCATAGCTGGCAAAGGCATCTGTGACAGAGTCAGTCCGGAAGGGTATAAGCGAGTGCTGGAAGGCAGGTATATCAACCTCAGGATGTGCAGGTCCCTGTTCCCTGGATAGCCAAACAAAGGCTATTCCAGGCCAATCAAGACACCTGGGACCAATTAAGAAGCTTCTAGAAAGCAGCAGAAATAGCTACTCTGAGTGGGACAGCTGAAGCCGATCAGGGGATGGCTGAAACCAGTTAAAAACCCTCCCAGTTAGTCAGGTGGGTGTGGATGTCAGGAGCTGTGGAAGGAAGTTGTGCTGTTGGTGAGACTGAGTGGTAGACAACATATCATATGCAAGGAAGGAGGCCCTGAGGTAAGGGTGAAGTGGAGTTTGAAGAAGCGGATACTGCTATGGGGAAGTAGCCCAGGGAATTGTATTGTGTTTTGTGGCTAATAGGTCAGCCATCTTAGCTGATATTATTAGGGTCCCTGGGCTGGAGACCAGAGCAGAGGGTGGGCCCGGGCTCCCCCCTTTCTGCCTCCCCTAATTAGTTACTGAGAAAGGGAGGTCACTCTGGGATCTAGATGAGTTTCTGAGGCCCCTAAATCTGCTAGGAAATGCAGAACCCACAAACACAGACTCGGAACTTTGTCACACATCCTATATATCAGGGGTCGGCAACCTTTCAGATGTGCTGGGCCAAGTCTTCATTTATTCACTGTAACTTAAGGTTTTGGGTGCCAGTAATACATTTTAACATTTTTAGGTCTCTTTCTATAAGTCTATAATATAGACCTAAACTAGCGTTGTATGTAAAGTAAATTAGGATTTTAAAATGTTTAAGAAGCTTCATTTCAAATTAAATTAAAATGCCGATCTTATTGGTTTAGTGTGACCCCTGCCCTTGCTTTTCCTTGCTGAGTTTTCCAATGTCTGGCACATATTTGGATACTTTAAGCTGCACACAGGCTTCCAACTGATCAGTTGTTAACTAGCTCCAAGAGGGACGGAGGACAGATTTCATGTGTGAAAATACCTGTTCACACAGGTATGTGGATCCAAATGCTGCAAGCATGATTTTCTTCAACCAGTTAAATTTCACTAGCAGGGATGTCCAGCAGGTCAGAACAGAGGCCCCATGATCTCTCTCGGTAGCTTCAACCGTATTCCACAGATCTCCAAACATTGATGCCCACAATTCTGAGCTTTTTAAGTGAATGAGCTACATTTCGAGACCTTCAACACCCATCCTCTGAAATACAGACAAATCCAAGTTGCTTTCATTGAACATTTCAGGTTTAATTAGAAAAGAAAGCATTGGGCTAAATCACTGGAAATCTTGAAATCTGTCAGAAAATTCTGATTCCAGTTCTTGCATGTACATTCCAATCTCATTGACACTGACAGTGCAACATGCCAATAGCTCTCTTATGCGTTGGAAGTAGCAGAAAGTTGAAGTTTGAATAGCCTGAGAAAAAACTGCTAGTTTTACAACAAATGCCTTCCAGGCTCCATAAAGATCCAGAACCGTTTGCTCTGCACCTAGGAGACAGAGGGTGAATTTATTTAGGTGAGCAGTAATGTCAGTTAGAAACATGAGCTTACAAGCCATTTGTCATCATCCAGTTTGGGGCAGTTTTGTGCTTTTTTTGACAAAGAGGCCTTGATTGCATCAAAACAGTTTACAAAGCACACCAAAACCTTGCCACAACTTAGCCACCAAACATTGCTGTGAAGTGGGATGTTGTTAGAAGCCCTGTCCATCTCTTCTAGCAATGCTTGAAACTGAGTCAAAGCAGATCGAGCAACAAGGAAGTTCACAATTTGCACCACTGTATTCATCACATTAGTAAGCTCTGAATTAGAAAGTTTAGCACACAGGTTTTCTTGATGGATGATACAGTGAAATTTGACTATCGGACGGCCAATTCGATCTTCAAGTAACTTTACAAATCCCTTCTGTTTTCTGATCATGGCAGGAGCACCATTTGTTGTCACACAAAATATTTTTCTATCAACTCTTCATTATTCAAAATAGTTTACAAAACTTTCCACTATATCTTTGTTGTGCCATGCAGGGGTTTTAGGCAACAAAGTTCCTCTTGGATTTTGTCGGAAGCACAATATCTTGCAACAACTGGCAAACGTGGAACATCATTTATATCCACGCTCTCATCAACTGCAACGCTAAACACTGCTGTGTCTTTTAATCTGCTTTTCATTAATGTTTTCTCCCATTTCACTCATCGTCTCTCAACTGTTCTTGCAGAGACAGGCAGTTCTTTTATGCTAGATATGATTATATTTTTATTTGGCAAATCATTGAACAAAACCTGCGAACTGCTGAGATAACCTTTTTATATACATTCCCCATCTGTAAATGGCTTTCTGTTTTTTTCAGTGCACTGTGCAATCTTGTAACTTCCTTCTATAGTCCCTCCTTACCAGCAGAGTCACATTTGTTCAAGTCAACATTATTTTTCTTTTTGAGTAAATGACGCTAGTTAAAGTGGGATACAACTTTGGACCTCACTCTACTCTTGCATGCACATGTGCATTGAAATCAATAGCAGTTGCTTGCATGAGTCAGAAGATGGAATGTGTCTCATTAATCAGCATCCCCTTGAGGCCTACATGTTCCTCTGGCCCCATTGCCCAACTAGTAACCAGGATTTTGGTGAGAGTGCAATGCCTTCTGCAAGAAATTTTTGTTTCTGAGCAATGATCTGTTTTTTCCCCTCCCTCACTGAACATCACATCTTGGCCATAGTTATTCTGTAATTATAATGTTGGCCAAGATGTTCCAATCATATTCTAGCTTGGGAAAACTCATTTATTAACATGTGCCTTTTGATATACTTTTGTCTCACTCGGGCATCTCTCCCGGGAAACTCTTGGACCTTTTGACAAAGAGCTACAGTTGTCCAAGTGATAGCTTATCAGTCTCTTAACTAAAACAATTTCCCTGGCTAAAGGCTGCTTTCCTAGAGTGGAAAACTAAAATTCAAAGTTCTGCTCCCCTGATGTCAATGTCTCTGATGAAAAATTGCAAGAAATCCTCAGTTCTCCACTCTCATTTGCAGACTTCCTCCCAAAGACATGTTTGAGAAGCTTAATATATTGTTAATCAGATGCAAACAAACTTAGCTCTATTTGCTCGATTATCATCATGTCCTGGTTAAGAAGGGCAGGGGTTAGGGTGGGGTGAAAAGCTATCATGTCTTCTGCCAGGATTAAGGTTTTCAGTAATTACCCTCCTTTCAGAAGAGTATTCTCCATGGGCAATTTGACTCCAGAGCACGGGATCTTCTAATGCATTGCATTCTTCAACTATTGGGGCTAAATGGATGAGGAAGTTAAAAGATCTTTCTCATGGCCTCTTGATCTGCATATATTATTCTCCAACTCTAATTGTTTCCAGAGCTGACTTTCAGGTGCTGAAACTATTAAGAACTTCACTCTAAATATTTTTCCAGAACACTTTTGAATAAAGGAACAGGCAAATCTTCCATCAGTTATTTTTTTCTTGGAAGCAGATGCCAGGCTTGAAACCATACAAGGCAAAGACAAAGGAAACTTAATAGGCCAAAATCACTAGTGTTTTAAATCCATTGAAGTCAATGCAGATCCAATTATACCAGGAATAAATTTGGTCAATTTATCCTGAATTTAGAGAATCCATTTCTGAATCTTAGGGCTTCTCTTCATTACCCGCTGGACTGATGGGCAGTGATCGATCCAACAGGGGTCAATTTATCGCGTCTAGTCTACTCCGCGGTGAGTAGATCTAAGTACATCGACTTCAGCTACGTTATTCATCTATTTCTAACTAATAGAATCTTTTTTTGTCACATGAAAATATTATTACTTTTGTGATGCCATGTTTTGGGGAAGACTCCCAACTATCAGTCCAAATAAGAAGCTATTAATTATTAATGTAACTATGTGTAGCCTTTAGTGTGTATCTCCATTGCAGGGTATAGTTCAGATCATATTACACCTACCAGCACTATTTTGAGCATATTCCCTTTGTAGTTTATTTTCCTTGGACCACCCCTGTATAAACACTATACCACTAGTACTGATCACAATGTGTCACCCAAAATATTAATTACTATCAGTGAAAGAAATAGAAAAATCTTGAGTGTAACAATGAGGCATTCCTACTTGAACAGCTCATAAAATAAAATATCAATCTTGTGGGAAATTCCCACATTTCAAATTTTATTTTGATTCCAAATTGGGATGAAAGTTAAATATTTGCTGCAGAATGGAAATTCCAAAATAGGTCCATTCAGAACCATCAAATTGATCAGAAATCAAAATGAAGTATTTCATTTTGTTTAGACTTTTATAAACCAGGATATAAAAGCAAAAACAAAACAATCCATTATGATTTTGAATTGTTTCAGAACTTTTCCATAGTAAATTGTCAGAATAGACAGACAGGTTTAAGATTAGCAGCTGTGTTAGTCTGTATCCGTAAATAAGCCGAGGAAGACTTTGTAGCACCTTAGAGACTAACCAGTTTATTTCAGCATAAGCTTTCGTGGGCTATAGCCCACTTCATCGGATGCACAGAATGGAACAGAAGTAAGATGCATTTATACACACAGAAAGAAAGGGGAAAAAAAGGTTGTACATTAGCATACCAATTCTAAGAGGCTGTTTAATTTGGATGGGCCATTATCAGCAGGAGAAAAAAATACCTTTTGAAATGGATCTCTGTGTCTGGCAGGAGATAACAACTTTTGAAGGTAAATTAACTAGAGAAATGCAAGATCTGTGAGAGTGAGGGATCATCTTTCAGGATAGGTTGCAGGTCTTTGATAATGTGTTGGAGAGGCTTAAGTTGGGGGCTGAAGGTGACGGCTAATGGTGTTCTGTTTTTGTCTTTGTTGGGCCTGTCCTGTAGTAGGTGCCTTCTTTGTACTTTTCTGGCTCTGTCAATCTGTTTTGTCCCTTCCCCAGGTGGGTACTGTAGTTTTAAGAATGCTTGGCAGAGATCTTGTAGGTGTTTGTCTTTGTCTGAGGGATTGGAACAAATGTGGTCACAGAGCTTGGGAGACAGACCAGTCCTCGCTTACAGACAGCCCCCCAACCTGAAACAAATACTCACCAGCAACCGCACACTACACAACAAAAACACTAACCCAGGTACCTATCCTTGTAACAAAGCCCAATGCCAACTCTGTCCTCATATCCATTCAAATGACACCATCATAGGACCTAATCACATCAGCCACACCATCAGAGGCTCATTCACCTGCACATCGACCAATGTGATATATGCCATCATGTGCCAGCAATGCCCCTCTGCTATGTACATTGGCCAAACCGGACAGTCTCTATGCAAAAGAATAAATGGACACAAATCTGACATCAGGAATCATAACATTCAAAAACCAGTAGGGGAACACTTCAGTCTTCCTGGTCATTCCATTAAAGACTTGATGGTGTCAATTTTGAAACAAAAACTTCCAAAACAGACTCCAACGAGAAACTGAGGAACTGGAATTAATTTTCAAATTGGACACAATAAACCAAGGGCTAAACAGAACTTGCAAATGGCTCTCTCATTACACTAATTGATTGTATTTCCCTAGTTAATTTACCTTCAATAGTTGTTATCTCCTGCCAGACACAGAGATCCATTTCAAAAGGTATTTTTTTCTCCTGCTGATAATGGCCCATTCAAATTAAACAGCCTCTTAGAATTGGTATGCTAATGTACAACCTTTTTTTCCCCCTTTCTTTCTGTGTGTATAAATGCATCTTTCTTCTGTTCCATTCTATGCATCCAATGAAGTGGGCTATAGCCCACGAAAGCTTATGCTGAAATAAACTGGTTAGTCTCTAAGGTGCTACAAAGTCTTCCTCGTCTTATTATCAGAATAGAGATGTTCCTGCCAATTTGATTTTGCTGAAACAGTTTTTTCCAACAGAAAACTGTTCCAAAGTTTTCTGTCCGATCCCAGTTAATATGTATTCTTTAAAAGAGGGACTGAAGACTGAATGGAGCAAGGAATGCATTCATTTTAGTTATTGTAGATTTCTAGCATTGGTGAATTTATAGTATGGTAGCTTCCTTTTGCTTTAATCTGCATACCAATGAGCTAGCACTGATACCTTGATGTATTTTTGCACATTTGTTTGATTAATATGCATTTTTTCTTTTTTTCCCCCACCTGTTCTCCAGGACTTAGCCGCTAGTCTTTGCTCATCACTAGAAAATTCCAAAAGGAAATATGCCATTTGAGCATGATCCAAAACACACATTCTCTCCTGACATCGTACTAAATCCCTTAATCCTAGACAGGTATGCCTGAGCTCTCTATAAAAATTCTTTCAAGGGAACAGTGCTTAACATATTTTCTGTTGTGCTGCAATTTATATACAAATTGATGTTTACTTTTAATGTCATAATCCTTTTCTAATATTATTAGTTATATCCACTGTCTGCTTGAAGAGTTTTAATCATCATCTTAATTTGCTACTAACTGTTACTGTCAGATATCAGGATTTCCCAACGCTAGAGGGCTGACATCTGGAAGAGTTAAGGCCTAAAACCATGTGCATTTTAGTTCCAACTTTAGAAATGCAAAGTAAAGTGACTTGGGTAAATTCCATCTGCTGTAGTCTATACTTGTTATCTGTCCACATCAGAATACAACCATGCTGTTTGCCCCAATTTTTATACTTCTTTCAAGAAAGGCTTACATTGGAATAGCAGATTTAGGTTAGACTCTCTACTAATTGGTAAATCTCTGTACAGAAGTTTGCACAGGATTGTATGTAATGGGCCAAATTCTGCTTTCACAATGAAATAAAGTGAATTGACTTTCTCCAGATTATTATCAGCTGCTCTGGGTTTACACTAGTCTGAGACCAGAATGTGACCGAATACTGTATACCTAGCCCTAGAAACTGACATGTATGAATCATACTAGCAAAAAGCATGTTAATTCCATTCACCAGTCACTAAAAGGTAAGAGAAGACATTGGGCCAGCACATAGGCAATCTGGGCTCTCAACTCTTTGCATATTATGCACCCCAGGCTGAAGGAATTGAACTATATCTTTAGGGAAAGAATGCTACTTGGATGAAGAAGTGACACATGTGGGAAACAATCCCTCACTCATCCTCGCCTGGATGGAGGCGGTTTCCTGCGTGAAATCCGTAACTATTTAAGACCACATGTTGGGGCCACATGCAGCAAGGAAGTCATCTCTCAAACGCCACACATAGAGATATATCACACAGAACAAAATTAAAATAACAGCACTGTTACTAAAATGTGATATTTTATTTGTGTTTTTTTTTTTAACACGTCGTTACAATCTTTGCTGGTTCGTTGGTTAGCAACATTCACTGGCTATGGCGTCTGTCCTGTGGGGTTATGTGATATTTCTAGTGAATTTGAGAGGGGTTTGTCTGTTTGTTTTTTTAACTCTGCTTTTTACAGGACAATTATCAACAGGCAAAGCTAAAATTTCAATGATTCATCATGACTTTAAATATATTTTTGTATGTTTTATTGATGTAAATATACTGTAAATAACTGGACATTAAAAGGCAAATGAAAGTTTTTTTCTTTAACAGAGAGTTTATAAATGAACAGTATAAATATGTCACACAACAGTCATCACCACTTAATTTTATGTCATTCAGATGAACTAATTTTTTCATATACAAATTCACCTTTTTCTGTAATCTGTAAATACCTAGAAATTTTGCATAATGAATCATGCTATTTACACTGTGTATGACTCACAGATATTAGTTACAAAGAAAAAGTATACCAAATGATTAAAAGATATTGTTGCATGAAAAGCAAGGAAGATACACTGAATGTTCTGATGAACTCTATAAATTCTTACATACTTGTACATGTACTTCTAATCTCAAATTGCTAGTGACAATAGACATATTTGATCATTTTATTTAGGAATGCTGGTTCCTATGCCTGTACTACTAGAGAAGGGAAAATATTTTCCAGACACTATAGGGAACATTTTTGGAACTAGACAGATTTTGAGATGCATCTATTTTAGAAAACAAAAATAAAATATATCTGACATTGCAAAATATAAGCAATTTAAATCATGCCCTACAAATACATTTGTACATTAAAACGCAGGCTGTATGATGTCATTGTATTTAAAATATGACATAGCTAGAACATTCTAAAAAGAAACAATTCACAGGACATATATCTGTATAATAAAATAGCAGATGTACAATATTATTTACACTGCAAACCAAAGAGCTAACCCCATGAAACTGCAGCAAACAAATCGGTCAAGATGTTGAAAATCACAGACCTGATTCATAAAATATTTGTATGTAGTCTAGTGTGGAAGAGACATCTGTATTATTTACTTTGATTTATAGTGACCAAAGCCTTATAAATCTTTACCATATATTTAATACAATATTTGAGAAGGATATTGAATGTGTAGCTCCTCCACAACCACCAACAAATGAGGTATGTGTGGAAATATATCAGGCCCAGTCCTGCAAATGCTTTATTCACTTGTATAGTCTCCTTCAGCCTGATTCAAAACACTCTGACATCAATTGGAGTCTCTCTGTTGACTTCAGTATGCTTTGGATGAGGACCATGGACTTCAATGGGATTATTCAAATAAGTAACATACCTGCACACCTAAATATGTGGAGGGGTGGGGTCTAAGTGAGCCATATAACTAAGCCTAAAAGAAAAATGCTGGTTTGGGGAAAGGCCTCTTTGTTATTAGATGGAATGATTTATACAGTCACGAGTCAGAATATTTCTCCTTACAGTGGCTCAGATATGGCCCAGTTCTTCTTGCTTATTTATAAGGAGTAGCATTACCTTATGCAGAAAGAATTACAGAATTGACCCATAGTAAATATCACTAATCTGTTTTGCTCAGGGTATAGTTCCAAAGGTTTTTTTGCAGTGTGTTAGCCAGGGGACTCCTATTGGCTATAATGAAAGTCACATGGGTTTTACATTGTAAGGCCAAAAGCTTAGGAACCAGGAAATCCAAGACTGTTCAAAACCCCAGGTTTTTGATGTGGTAATACTTCCACTGGCCCAGGTTCCTAGCAAACTGATGTACTGTCTGAAGTCTAAACTTTCAGCTTTATGATCCCATTCAACACCCTATCGTGAGTTCAGGTCACCCGGTAATCAGAGTAATGTACAAAATGCCCATTGTAAAATCTTGTTAGGAGGGAGGGAGGAGTGACATTTACTTGTGACCACTGCCTCTATACTGTCATTCATATGGTCAATTTATTCTAGTGGCTAGTGTTAAAAAGAAAATCAACTATCTAACATCACTGTGATGTTAGATACACAGAACAGAAATTAACTGTGGGATCTCAGGTACTACTGTGTAGAGAAAAGTTGGTAAATACTCGCTTTAATAGCAACCACTGTAATTGAATGGCATAAGCTCAATGAATGGTAACGGGAGCATGGATCAGCATTCACGTTGTGCTCCCTGTCAGTACCTGCCCCAGGCTGGGGAAGCTAATGATCCAACCTGCTGACCAAATTCAGTGATGTATCCTGGTCACGTGTCACCTAAGGCATGTTGAACACTATGCTAAGAAGAAAAATGTATGGTAATGGCAGGGAGGGGAGATGGCACATGCCATGCAGTAGGATAAGCTCTCTCTTATCACTGTGCTTGCATTTTTTCCACTTTTCATTTGCTGCTATAAAAGGTTTATCAGCAAAAAAAGAAAAAAATGGAGATGGAGGAAGCCTTTGAACCACATGTCTTGTACCTGGAACAATAACTAGAGGTACATTTTATCTAACACCTTTCTTTCAAAAACAATAGGGAGAATAGTACTAAGCATGGTCTGTTTAGTTGGTGTACCATTGAGTACATGGTGATTACTCAGTGCCAGTGCAAACAATTAGGAGAATTGTTTAATGAAAGTAAAGGTAGCTCAACCTCGACCCCTTCCCTGCCTTATCACTTTTCTTCCTGGAACGTCCAGTTTTTCTGTGTCAGATCTGTGGCTCTGCTTTATTGTTCCATCAGATCTGAGCAGTCTTTCTGGAGTGGAGTTGCCTACCCTAGAGATGCATAGCAGAGATCTGCCTATAATCAGGCCACAATATGTTTTCACTTGAGCTACCTATTCAGTTTCCATAAATGAGATCTTTCTGGGCGTTAACAATGTGAACAAGAGAAAGTAATGTGAACAATGGACAGGCAAACTAATCAGACAAAATAAGCATGATCATGAGCCAAACCTAAACTATAACCAAACCCAAGTTGAACCTTTCTGAGGTTTGTGAATGTTTCTGATTTTTTAAAACCAATTATTTTTCCATTTATATTGAACTTCTGGTGTTTGGAAACAGGAGTGATAAAACCCTTCAATAAAGGTTGCTCTCATAATGCACAAAGAAGGAAAACATACATGAAGCTTCATGAAATAGCTTACAGTAATGAATCAAGAATTTCAGAAAGCCTGAATAAGTATCCAGTCCCTTGAGTGCTTATCCAAATCGAACCTCTGAGCCTTTTGCAGATTTGCCCATCATAAATAACCCATAAATGAAACGTTGGATTTATTTTTCTTTTATGAATCAGGTACTGTGTCAAGGTCATGCAATAAAGTAGCTCATTCATTTTCCCTTTCCTTCTAAAGTGTGTGTGTGTGTGTGTGTGTAGAGGTGTGGGGGTCATAAAGATGATAGAGCCTGTTGTGAATATTGAAGAATACTGAAGTGGGAAGAAAAAAGTTTGTTAAATTAAAGTGTTGTTACATTATTATTTTGACAAGGCGAAGCTTCTCCGCTTGGTCCAGTGAAGATCATTAAAACCTGCATTTCATGTAGAAACATTTATATGAGTACTAATCTAAAACCAGAAGATATCTAGTATATTGTATATTGCTTTCCTTATAGAGTGTACCATAGGCATCTAATATGGCAACAAACAACGAAAATTCATTAGGACAAACTAACAAATAGCATTACAGCAGCTTGTACTGTGAAAGCAAGATGTATAGTCACAACACATAGTGGGTGAGTTATTAAAAGATAATCTTGGGCATATTTTTTAAATCCTGGCAGTTTCTATTAACAACTCACCCACACCGACTTTGTAAAGTTTGCTCTCCTTGTTTGAGGCATGAAGTGACTTTGGGAAGAGGAATCATGTAAAATAAGAGGAAACATTTTTGCCCTCAAATTACTTACACCTTGCAGGAGTCAGATCACAAGTTGAACACAACCTGCTTGAAAAAGAAGTGGAAGGAAGGACAATAATAAAACTGGCAGAGGCTGAACAGCAGGAGGCTGTTTAAAAGGCACTCTGTTCATCCTATTTGCCTCATTTTGTCTAACATGTTTAAACAACGCTGTTTATCATAAAAGGATTTAGGCTCCCCAGGGTGGACATTCACTGCTCCAACACTTGCAGATAGCAACTGTCCATCCCTTCTCCCTACCACCTGCAAAAAAACATCTTGTAAGGAGACCCATGTGTACAAAGGCTCATAGAATGGAAATGAAACAAGAAGAATAAACTTCAGAGCAATTTTTTTCAGTAGCTCAAAGGTCACAGCTATCAAAATATACATTCTACTATTATGAAGAGCAGTACGGATGTTAAAGCTTTAAGACCATGTGTAGTTCACTGCATACACAATTTTCACATGGCCTATATATATGGCACATAAATTTGTTACACAGATTCATGTCCCCATAAAGAGATTAACACTGAACTCTGTTATTACATTTTACTGGTGCTGCAACCTTGAGTAATTCTTGCTCAGTTTCATTCATACTACAATGCAGATTTTGCTGGTATATTTATTATGTACTTTAACTAATACCAGTTAAAGACATCATTGCGGAGCCAAATTCTATTAATTTTCAGGTAGCTAATTCAACTCTTTGGTTAAAGATAAATTCAGTTAGTAAGGAAGCAATCAGAAGTTCTCATTTTTAATCAGACAGAACTATAGTCACTTCCAGAAAGCACTGACCTTTAAGTGAACAAACAGTAAACAAACTCTGTATGAAATGAGATGTGGAATACTTTGCATAGACTTTTTGGCAAGTGGATTGATTTGTTAAATAGTTGGGGAAATTAGGCATTTATTTTTCATGTATCTCCATTGGTTTAAATGGTGTTATACCACAGAAGAGCTTGGCCTAATAAATTCCTCAGTAAGCTTTTCTGACCACATGAGAACTCATAATGGTAAAACCAACATACAGTATTAAAAGACTAACCTGCCACATGCATATACCACTAGAGGGCAGTTTGCTCATTTACATGACAAGAATGATGTTTTTACTATTAAACTACACACACAGCACCATGTCATTCACTTGGAAATGGGAAATATTCTGGCCAATTATTTTCTCCTAACCCAGAAAGCTAATGCTATATGAAGGGAGCATTGCATCAGACTGCAAAGTCAAAGGTGTTCTAAAAACCAACACTGAAAGACCCTACGCCATCAGCACTCCCAGCTATCTCCGTGACTCCACTGATATCTTGAGAAAACTACAATACATTGGTGATCTTCCAGAAAACATCATCCTAACCACCATGGATGTACAGGCTCTCTACACAAACGTCCCACACAGAGATGAAATACAAGCTGTCAGGAACAGTATCCCTGATGATGCCACAGCACAACTGGTTGCTGAGCTTTGTGACTTTATCCTCACGCACAATTATTTCAAATTTGGTAACAATATATACTTCCAGACCAGTGGCACCGCTATGGGCACCCACATGGCCCCACAATATGCCAACATATTTATAGCTGACCTGAAACAACGCTTCCTCAGGTCTTGCCCACTCACGCCCCTTCTCTGCCTACGCTACATTGATGACATCTTCCTCATCTGGACCCATGGGAAAGAAACTCTGGAAGAATTCCACCACGATTTCAACAGCTTCCACCCTACCATCAACCTCAGCCTGGACCAGTCTACACGAGAGGTCCACTTCCTGGACATCACAGTACAAATAAGTAACAGTCACATAAACACCACCCTATACCGAAAACCTACTGACTGCTTTGCCTACCTTAATGCCTCCAGCTTCCATCCCGGACACACTACATGCTCCATTGTCTGCAGCCAAGCACTGAGGTACAACCGCATTTGCTCCAACCTCTCAGACAGAGACCAACACCTACAAGATCTTCACCAAGCATTTGTAAAACTGCAATACCCGCATGAGGAAGTAAGGAAACAGATAAACAGAGCCAGACGTGTACCTAGAAGCCTTCTGCTGCAAGACAAACCCAAGAAAGAAACCAACAGACCACCACTGGCCATAACCTACAGTCCTCAGTTAAAACCTCTCCAACACATCATCAGTGATCTACAACCCATCCTGGACAACGATCCCTCACTTTCACAGGCCTTGGGAGGCAGGCCAGTCCTTGCCCACAAACAACCTGCCAACCTGAAGCAGATTCTCACCAGCAATCACACACTGCACCATAGCAACTCTAACTCAGGAACCAATCCATGCAACAAACCTCGATGCCAACTCTGCCCACATATCTACACCAGCAACACCATCACAGGACCTAACCAGATCAGCCACACCATCACTGGTTCATTCACCTGCACTTCTACCAATATAATATACGCCATCATGTGCCAGCAATGACCCTCTGCTATGTACATTGGCCAAACTGGACAATCCCTATGTAAAAGGATAAATGGACACAAATCAGATATTAGGAATGGCAATATACAAAAGCCTGTAGGAGAACACTTCAACCTGCCTGGACATACAATAGCAGACCTCAAAACAGCCATCCTTCAGCAAAAAAAACTTCAAGACCAGACTTCAAAGAGAAATTGCTGAGCTCCAGTTCATCTGCAAATTTGACACCATCAGGTCTGGACTCAATATTAACTGTAAACGGCTCGCCAATTACAAAAGCAGTTTCTCCTCTCTGGGTGTTCACACCTCCAGATCACCTGCTGGAAGTGGGCTTCATCCTCCCTGATTGAATTTACCTTGCTTTCTTGCCTGCTATTTATACCTGCCTCTGGAGATTTCCACAACATTCATCTGATGAAGTGGGTGTTAGCCCACGAAAGCCCATGATCCCTAAAATCTGTTAGTCTATAAGGTGCTACAAGACTCTTTGTCAACATTAAAATTGTTGACTGAGACTCAATTTGATGTCCACGCAAGGTCTTTTCTGGTGCTACTGCAAGATTCCAATTTTTTTGTTTCACAGCTCTCTAACTGCTTGTACAAACAGTGCATAAATCTTTACCGAAAATATTTAACTGAATCAAAACATTATGGAGCACATTAAAATTACATTGTGCAGCTATGAAAAAAAATGTTCACACCACAGTGAAACCAGTCAATTTCCACTTGAATGCACACACATTTCTGGCATTTCATCTTCATATTTTGTCATGCAGTACAATTTCCTCCCCCCACTAGCTTTCGAAATATAAACACTGCTTTTCCTGCCCAATGGCCCTCTCATGACAATTCGTATAACTGACGTTGTAGTCACTATTCTGCTCTAGAAAGACCATAGGCTGGGAGGATTCAACAGAATATTCCACAGCCAAGGAAGGAAGAAGGGGGAACAAAGAAAGACCGCTCCATAATCAAAATGTTTCACTCATACCTAAATACTACCTTTGAATATACATGGACAGCTGCTATTGAGTATACGTGAGCATACTGGAGCAGGATTTAGTCCTCAGTCTTTACACAAGCGAAAATTCCACAGAAATCATAGGGAACAGACTAACATCATCAACACTGGGCCATACTAGCTTGAACCAGCTCTCATGGAAGTCAATAACTTCAACCAAGTTGAATCAGGCCCTATAAGAGAACGAAAGGGAGAGAGAGGATGTCCCTCAACTCAGCGTCAGCAGTTTGGGGCTTTGCCTTGCATGGTTTTCTATTGGCAGAGACAATGGAAGTAGACAACTGGCAAAAATATTTTTTGCTAAGCAAAATTTTGCACAAGAAATACAACTAATTGTCAGCAATGTTTGGGAATTGAACAAACAGAGACAGAGCTGCAGCAAGGCAAAGAAGTCCACACCATTAGTCCTAGTTCATTTTATAAAAGCTTCTTGTAATTCAAAAGCGCCACTCCACGAAAAGAAAAACAAGCCACAAAATGATCTGTTTGTGGAACACAGATGACTTTTAAATCAAAGGTAGCTGGGGTTGTAGAACAATTAGACTGCCTGTAACTGCACAACCTGGACCCGATTCCCTACTCCCAACAGTTTGACATGGGCGGACAATGAAGGTTTAGTAGTGTAACACTGGGGACAACAGAGTGGAGAATCAGTCCCCACAGACTCTCGCCAACACAATATGGAACTTTGTACCTTAGCAAAAAGTAACTATATGTAAAGTAAGTCTCACCACTAAAGACCATTATATTAAAAGAAAACAGTGCCAATGCCATTACAGTATTTCTTTAAACATTATCTTCTATTACTCTATAATATTTTAAAGAAGCATTTTAGGATACTTTCACCTTAACATGGCAGTGATTAAGGAACCAACTTACAATGCACTGCCTCAACTCCAGTAGAGGCAGGACCTTACTTCCCTGGCTGGGCTACCTGAATATGGAGTTGCAAGATGCGGGGAGAATAGCCTCTGCAGGGATGATGATGCCTTTCCCATGCAGGTCAGTGGGGCTTGGGCAGAACCTTGAATCTGCAAGGCCTAACATGGTGATCAGCTTAATCTCCACAGGGTACCGGGCTGACACAGCTTACTTCTCCCTCCACTGAAGCAAGATATGGGCCCGACACCCTATTGTATCACAGTTTGATCCTGAGGCAGCACAGCTATGTGCTAACACTTTCCTATGGCAGGTAGTAAAACCAAAATTAGCTCTGTTGAATCAGAGTTAAGGCTGCAGTGTTAAGAGCCCAACCAGGAACAGCAAAAGGTGGGGTCCAACAGCAATCTTCACTCTGCTGAGTTGCACACATCTGGTGCTTCGTATTCCTAGGTATGCCGTTAAAAGTATAGCAAGGGATGCCATTTATGTTATGAAACAAATACCATGAATCCTAGAATGTATAATGCAGCCAGGTTAATGGTGATGGAGCCTTAACCTCTGCATTTCCTGGGCTTTTGTTCTTTTATTTATACAAGTTTAACATTATAGTAATTCTGGTATATAGTTAAGTGTCAGCTATGTTACATTAATACTAGTTAAGTCCCACACCGAAACAGTCTTCTACGCTCTGTTGTGGTTCGATTTCTAATAGCACACAATGACCAAAAGTTCCTACACCACTAGGGTCCTTTCCATTGATAATACATATTATGCAGGAGGTGCTAATATAACACTGACAAACCAGGTCATTGGTGGGCAGAATCGAACCTGGGATCTCTGAAGCTTACTGCAGAAATAGTGAAGGGGAATTCACTTGATTTTGGATACATGCATATACATGTGGAAGTACCATTTTTATCTTCGCCAGGAACTGAACCCACTTCCTCCAGAGCCTTCACTATGAGTCTCTCCTGCCTGAATTAAGGCTCAGTTCCCTTAGCTGCAGCAAATTAATAACCACATTAACGGATCATGCATAGAAGAGGGGTACACAACACAGTGAAGAGTAGGTTACACATACAGAATATACATACAAACTTAAGAGAAAGTCATGGATGCAAATTACATTTTGCCAAAAAAGCCAAACAAAAAGTAAACCTACTTCACAAAAATGGCAAAATCATAGTGTAAAATAGGCAAATACTCATATATATAATATGAATGTTTGATGTGAATGTTAAAAAGCAAAGGACTCCATTTTCAAACTTTTGACATGGTTTAAGTGGTATGTTCGTTTTAATTCACAAATTTCATATCAGTTTTTGGCTTTTGTTTATGTCAGTTGAATCACTTTGGCCATAGACATTTCAAACTTGTAGGGGTTATGAAAGGTGCATAAAAATTGTTGATTTTGTTGAAAAAAATTAAATTGATTTTTTTAAAATGTAAAATGTAATGATTTTATTTTTAAAAATAAACCTGTTTAAAATGAAATTTGAATTTAATATAAAATATGTTAAGTCCTAAACTTATTATAATCTTTTAAAACATTTAAATAAAAAATAAACAGGCAGAAGCCATGAGCTTCTATCAGAAACTTTGCCTTAAAAAGCTGCTTTGCTATGTAAAGAAAGAATCAGGTGAAAGCCACCTAACTTTTGAGGTCCAATTTTATAACTATGGCACAATGCACCGTATTAAGGGCTTGACTGTTTTGGTGACTCAGCAGCTGGGCTGCTGGTTGCAAGGTACTGACAAAGGCATTGGGACCTGGCCTCTGACTCCAGGAGACACCATCATGTGTCTCATCAGGATCATCCACTGAGCCCACCTGCGTAGTCTCATACTGCTATTTTATAGCTTCTCCCTCCCTAAGCTCTGATTGGCTCAGTTCTCAAATGATGTAAGAATTATTCCATCCCTGATGGAAAATTATTCTAGTTATAGTGTGCCCTGCTACCTATCAAAAAGGATGTGCCAAATCTAGTGTAAAGGCTATATTTAGTTGTAAGTCAACATGTTTTAGTGGTTGTATTGGCCAATGAGAATGCATCTTTCTTAAGAACTAACAAAAGTACAAATGGAAAAGGTGATTAAAACTGATGATTTAAATCTAGGTTTTCCACCTGGTGATTTAAATCATGGGTTATATTAAGTCTTAGGATCCATATTCTGCCATCTAAACAACTGGCTTGATTTGCAGAACTGCTGAGTACCAGCACATCCATCTGAAGTTTTTGGGAGCTCAATATCTCTGAATTCAGTAGTATAGCCTCTGGGTCCCCACAGGACCAAGCCCAAATTAAGTCAGTCAAGTCTGACATTTATGGCCAAAGTAATTCAAATGATCAAAGCAACATGAAGTTGGTATGTAAGGGATAAAAATTAGAATCAAGTCTAAATCTTGTCAATATTCCACTTGCTAATTCATGTTTATTTTAGTTTAATCTCTGGAGTGTGTTACTTTGGATTGAGAATTCTTTGTTGCTCTTTCTCCAGATGTTCTGACATTTTGATTTACCTTATCTGTTACTGAATTTAGGCTTCTCTGCCAAATCCATCGATGATCTATTTTTATCCCTCTGAGTTACTAATCCAGTCCCTCTAAAGAGTAGATTTGATGGAAAGAAAACTGGTGTTGCCTTGTCTCAAAGCTACGCACTCCCCTTGAGAAATTAGCTTCTTAGCTGACCTTTAAAGTGAGTGAGAATAATAGCCATGCAATTCAGCACAGTTTGGGTTTCATTATCACAGCAGTTCATGTCAGATCGGGTGCCACTATCCTCAGAACTTTGGTTTTTTTCCTAGTAATTACAGGAACCATTTACTGTACATAGAAAATCTGCAAGGTTTCTCAGCTTTTAGGCATGATAGTATTTCTAAATTTCATGTCTCTTGAGGAAATGATAATTTGCAGTGTGAATGACTACATACCATTTCCTCCACCCCTCTGCCAAAATAAATCATTCCCACGGCCTCTGTAACTATCATTTTTTTCCAGTGGAACTCTGCATAGATGGCTTAGGAATGGAACTGACAATTTTAAAAGGAAGAAAGGAGAGGCATGCAACCAATATGTCACTTAATTTATAGACAACAATCATTCCCAATAGGTCAAAATTCAAAGCTCTGCACAGAATTCCCTCATTTGGCAAAAGACGCTAGGTGTCATAGATTAAAGAGTGGACTCTTGCTCTCAATACTTTGTTTCAGCGAGACAATTTTTAACTCATTGTCAGATAAGTAACACTGAAGTTCCCAGATGTCAAATGCTATAGTGGAGGGCTCATAGCTACATAGCAGTAGTCTGACAGCAAAGTCATCAGAAGTGTGCAATTTAACAAAGTGCTAATTAGTTAGCTGGCAAATATAAACTGGAAGCATAGACAAGGTGTACTGGGAATGCAGGGGATTTTCAAAAGCATCTATGACCTTGTCTACACTAAGATAAAAGGTGTGATGTTAGAATACGTTAACTAGCATGTTCTAACTAACACATAAGAAGTCTAGTATAGATAAGGAAGTATGTACGTTAGCACATGCTAAACTGGTTGAATTAAAGCCCAAGATCCACCCTAATTTAGCCTGCCACAGATTAATTTAGCATATGTCAAAGGCACTGGGTGAAATCCTGGCCTGTTTGGAATTAACCGCAGATGCCCACTGACTTCAGTGAGACCAGGATTTCACTCAGAGTGCCTTGTCAACACTGGACTTTTCAAACATGTCAGCGACTGCATTGCAACATTGCATCTTTAAACCTTAGTCTGGACAAGGCCTAAATGAAACCAGTGGAACTTGTCATCCTAAATCATGTAGGTCCTTCTAAAATCCCCTACACAGGACTGTCTCTGAAGTAACAGTACAAAGTGCTTAGCTGTGCCAAAGACACAAGCTGACTTCATTTCTCTGCACTGTGGGCTGAGTAACATACAAACTCCTCCAAATAGCTCCAATAAAAGTCTTTTGCATAGCAGCAGAGATTCCACTTCTTATTAACAACAAGTGTTTATTTACCACATTCCTATGGTATGTTTCCAAAGCATCCATCACCACAATATGCTACAAATTCTTCAAGCTATCTCATTTCTATAGTTTCTGTCATATTTATACAAAAATTTCACATTCACTAACTAGAGTCTGGCCAACCCCAAACAAAAAAATTAGGACAAGCATCCTCCAAAATCACAAAATAATAAAATCAAGATATCAAAATAAAAAAAATTGCTTCTTTTTCTTTGCCCTTTGAGCCTTTAAGGTTTCACTTTTTTCAAACTTTTTTCTAAAAATATCTGGGCTGGAAACTTGATTGACATTTTTAAAAAGTGAGATTTGCACAATCACATGATTCCAGGAGGTGGGGTATAACAAATGCATCAAATATTGCAAGACTCATGACAATTTTATGAGAGTTAGCATCACTAACAGCTCTTTGTAGGTTTGTGCTTTGTGGTATACTGTGTATAATCTATGTGTATCAGTGACTCATCTCTCCTTATCTACCCTCACACGACATATACATTTGTGACAGGCTTTAAGCAGTGTGGCAGCTAATTGCCCTAAGGAAAAAAAGGGAATTTACACAATCTGTTTCAATCCTTCTCTTACCCAGTGATGGATCATCATTCTGTCATTTTATATAAATCACAAAACCTGGATGAACTTGGATGCAAAATAAATAAAAGGCTTCAGCTGTTTTTAGTGGTCAGTCAGTAATATGTCCAATTCAGAACACCCATCTTTCCACCTAATTTCTTATGGGAGAGCTTTTGTCTGTTGGATTCGTATCCCCAGCCTCTAGGAAACCTAACTGCCTGCTGATAATTGGCCTTGATAAACCATTAGGAGTTCCCTGAAGAGAATGCTGACAAACTTAAACTTGACCTGAAATCGAGCTCTCTGTAAGTTCAAAAGCTTGTCTCTCTCATCAACAGAAGTTGGTCCAATGAAAGATATTACCTCAGCTTGTCTCTCTAAACTTAAACACAGACAGCAGTGGGGTATCCAGTTACCTGAGACTAGGCTTTAATCCACAACTTGCCAAATGCTGTGGAGGCCCCACTCACCTCAGCACATTGCAAAGATAAATACTCAAATTCTATAGGCTAAATAAGACAATAAAAGCATAAAACTGTTTCAAAAAAACCAAACATCAGTCTGGTATGTATTAGCAGGAGTGTTGTAAGCAAGACACAAGGAATAATTCTGCTCCACTCTGTACTGGAGTATTGTGTCCAGTTCTAGTGCCACATTTCAGGAAAGATGTGGGCAAATTAGAGACAGTCCAGAGAAGACCAACAACATGATTAAAGGTCTAGAAAACATGACCTATGAGGAAAGATAGAAAAAACTGGGTTTGTTTAGTCTATAGAAGATGGAGGGGGGACTTGATAAGTTTTTTAAGTACATAAATGGTTGTTACAAGGAGAAGGGAGAAAAATTGTTCTTGCTATCCTCGGAGGACAGGACAAGGAGCAATGGTCTTAAATTGCAGCAAGGGGGATTTAGATTGGACATTACATAAAGCTTCCTAAATGTGAGAGTACTGAAGCACTGGAACAAATCACCAATGTAGACTGTGGAATCTTCATCATTGGAGGTTTTTAAGTATAGGTTAGACAAACACTTGTCAGCAATGGTCTAGCTATTACCTTGCCTTGTTATTGCCTTGAGTGCAGGAGACTGGACTAGATGACCTACTGAGGTCCCTTCCTTGAGGTCCTACACTTCTATGATTCTATAAACAGAGTCAGACACTTGTGTGGCACTTGCCATTTGAGGATCTCACAACACATTATAAACATGAGTAAAAAGTCTTATCCCCATTTTACAGATCAAAAAAATTAGGTTGTAGGAGGGGCAGTTACCCCGCTCCTGAGCAAAAAGCCTAGGCTGACTGGGGAAGCAGCCACAGCGGGGACCACACCCCAGTCAGGCCACAGCTGGCCTTGTAAAAGGGTTGGGAGCCAGGACCTGGATCAGTTGCTTTCCAGCTTTTGGGGGAGAAGGATCTGGCTGCCTGGGAGCTCAGAGTACAGGGAACTGAGCAGACGTGGGGAAAGGCAAGAGGAGCTAGAGAACTCCATCTTGGTAAATCCCCAGGCTGCGGGCCTTGCTAAAGGCCAAACCAAGTACCGGGGTTGCAGAGGCTGCAGCCTGGGGTAAGGCAGAGGCAGCTGTTCTGACCCCCGTGCCGATGATGAGTGGCCTTTACAGACTGCAGTTTGTCCCAGTGAGAGGGGCTAGATAATGACAGTCAGTAGCCACTAAGGCAAGGTGGGGATTGAGGGCTGGGCGTTCCCCTGGGAGGGGAAACCCAGATTGCGGGTTACTGCTGAGGGAAGGACCCTGAGATAAAGGGGCTCCGGGATCCGGGAGGGACATGGGTGCCAGCGGCAAGCGAGACATCAGCCAACAGAGGGAGCTCCAAGGCTGGTGAACAGCTAATTCCCAGATGACCAGCACGAGGCGCTGTGCCGGCGAGACGTCACCTCACTACAGTTGTACAGAGAGATCAAGTGTTTATGAATCAAAATGAGCAGCAGAGTTGGAAACACAACCTTGAATAAGGTGTGAGTACCTGCATAGAACAGAACTCAGGTCTCCTGACTCCCACCCTGTAAGCTGACATCACATTACATCCTAGAGTAGCGGTAGTGCTGAAAAAGCAACAAAACAGCAAAACCCACATAAAAACAAAACGAAACAGACACTTAGCTTTTGGCTGCATATGTCACTAGGAATAAAATTTTCAAAAGCATCTCAAACATTTTGAAAGTGATTCAGGCATTTAGGAACCTAAGTCGCAAAAAAATTCAATGAAATTTAGGGTCTGAAGTGCTTATATTTCTTTTGAAAATTGGGCTTTGGAGACTAAATCACTTAGGTATATCTAAAATATTTGTTCCATATAATGACTACAAATAATCTGGCACAACCACACCCCTTGATTATCATAAAATTGCAGGAGAATTTCAACCAATCAGAAACCTTTGAATAATCAAAAAGTGTAGCCATCCTCTTGCATCACTTTGTTTCTGCACTTTCCACTCCCTCAAACAATATTCACTTTTTAAAACATCCCTGGCTCACGTATTTATTCATAATCACGTCCCACATGCAATAGGTTCCAGAAAAACCAAATGTTGAGGCAAACCATGTCCGGACCTCAATAGGGAAGGCTGAATAATGACTTTGTAGCATATTGACAATAAATATATGATGAGATACATTAAACCCAATCTCTTATCTTGCACTATTAATCAGTCTCAACACATTTACTGCTTTGTATACTACAGAGGTTATCCTCTTACCACACACCTGTTTGCTTTATTGCTGATATACAGTACAGTACATATCTTCTATTTCCCAATAATGACCCAGAAGATATTACAAGAATTGACACTTCCCTGGCATAATTTATTGCTTCAAGAATAATCATAATGTGGTATTGCTAGGGAAATTTTTTCCCAAGGTGTATATACAATTCAATGCAAGCCATTATACTAATATGTTAACTTTGAGATTTAGGTGCACAAAAGCCAGAAATCTCAATTTTAAGGATTGCTTGGCAACCATCTCTCTGCCCTCTAGAGACTATGCATTTTGCTTCCATCTTTCATTACAGGATTACTTAAGAATGAGTTATGTATACTCTCTGGCAAATGCTTCAAGAGAAGGCTACATAAAATTCTTTCTGAATGGGGCCATGGTGAGTTAGTGAATGGGACTTAAGCACTTGCTTTGTTAAATTACACCCTAATGGATCCTATCCAGTAACTGTGAATACTGACCTCCTCTTTAAAAGTTCCAGCCACAGGAAGGAAGGGATTGTTTTACAGTCACTCTCTCCAGCCCTTCTTCCCGTAAGCCACTGTGGTGGCTACCATACTGTAATTGATTCATCCCAGGATATGCTTATGTACCTGCTAAGCATTTATTTTTGTTTGTTTTGCTTTTCAGCAATACAGTTCTATAAGCAGCAGGATAGATGACAAGGTTAAGATGCACCATTCTGACTGGACAAGGGTATTGTGTATTACTCATTAAGAATTAAAGTTCTGAGCTCTACAGAGAGAATATGAAGGAACTGATTAGGCCTCTGTCAAGTATCAACTCTGTTCTCTTGCGCTTTCCTCTCTCCCTTCCATCCACAAAACAATCAAGAAACACATTTCTCCGGAACTACCATCCTATCTTTGTCCGCTGATGAAATTCATGTTTTCCCTGCCCTCTGTTTCACAGTGTCCACATAGAACAACCTCCTAGAGCAAGAGGCTAATTCAGCATCTGGGCCCATTGGAACCTTGGCTTTTCTGCTGAGACTGCTAACAATGGGTGCCATTCACATCACTTGGTGTAGTGGCCTTTGCAATGTAGTCTTGTTCCGTAGGAAACAAACTTACATCATTTTGCAAAGACCACTGAATCATTTCAATGGCCTACTGACAATGATTTAGATTGAAAGTGAAGCAGTGACCAACTCTAGAGGTGAATGCTCTGCATCCTAATACTCAGCTATCAAGTTTCTGCCGTTATGTATTGTGTAACTGAGTTTTTCTGCGTGATCTCTGATGGCCAAGGCTAACAACATCTCTCATTCATGAGAGGTTTAATAGTTTTTGTTGCAGTGCTATTAGTAAATGACTGCAATTAATTGCATTGTTAAAAATCTCTTCACAATACATGGCTGAATGTTTAGTTTATGTGAACGTGAAGGACTAGTTCACTGGCTTCAGCAGAGAGATGTTGGGCAGTTGCTGTGCAAACTTCCCGCAACTCAGCTCTGCCAGCAAGTAGGCCAGCAACATATATTACATTGCAGTTCGTAGACTCTAGAAAAGAAACTGCCAAGTGTGCCATACCTATAGTGGTTATTGGCACAAACAGGAGTTAGAATAGCCCCACTTATGCTTGGCAGAGAGACCCCAATGGGAGCATGGGATAAGTGATCCAATGTGAGCATTAATCTGAGATATGGTGTTATGTGTGAGCTGTGTGTGTTTTCCTTATGCATCTCTGTGAAAATGGGCCACTTTGTTCCTAAGTTTGACAAGCCCTAATATATTGTTTGTTTTGCTGCTAATTTGCTGCTTCTCTCTCTGGGCTATTTCAAGTTGAAATCTTTGCAGAAGAGTATCACAATAGCAATGCAAAGCTTGGAGCAACGAGATTATATTGGAGCATGAATTCAACTCTTCTCAGAGGAATTGAGCCTTCAACACAAGTCAGGTAATAGATCTAGTTTGGAAGAGAGGAGGCACTAGCCATTTTCAGTGCTTCTGTTGGATAACAGAGGGCTGGCTACATGGAGCGAATGTGACTACTGGAGTAGTCTGAAGAATTTCAGAGCACAGCAGCAGTTATATGTGAAGATACATGCGCTGGCAATTTGCAATGGTTTCATATCCATGTGCAAGTCACCATAGCTTTTATACATTTAAATATGCCAGGGGAACTGTCTGTTCAGATGGAAAAAATCTACAAAGTTAAAATGGTTAGCAGAGTGTAGCAAGTCCCAAACGTACACGCCATGCCATGATACTACATTGTCTGCTGATTGAAATAACTTGGGAATTGAAGCATCTCACCCTAATCACACCTGCAGCGTCATCTCCTGTGTGTATGTGAGTGTTAAACGGAGATCACACGTTCAAGTTTGTGAAAAATGGAGACAAGCTGCAGATACAATTCATAAATGTGCAAGTCATGGCAAGTGGCACAGTCTGGGTTCTAGAGTATCATGACATGTCCCATGCACACAGTAAGTGTGCTAGTCCTGCATGAAGATCTGCTACACCGTCAACTTTGTGGATTTCTTCCTCTGACTAGGTAATTCTCATCAAAGGTTTTATAGATTTTAAAAGCTTTGGGTTTTGTTTGTAGAGGCAAGTTGCCAGTCTTCGATATGTCTTTCCAAACAAACACTCAGCTCAGCAATCCAATGTGGGAATGAGCAGTAACCCCAGAGAGACAAACATGGTTAGTGTGGGCAGACTCTTGGGAATTGCGCATGTCAAAGGCCCTGGGATCCTGCAGAATAACCACACTTCTAATGTCCTGGTATAGTAGTAAGTGTCTCACATAAAAGCTTGGGGTTTTGTATGGCAGATAACACCACAGAGGCTTGGAACTTAACTTTTGCCATCACTCATACTTCATTACCACTATTTTTTCCTTCCTCAGTGAGCCAGTCCCTGAACCCTTTGCACAATGGGATTAACATCATGTATGCTGGGAAAGTTCAGCGGGAGGAAGGAATCCTTCCTTTTAGGCTACAGTGACCTGTGGTTCACGCAGCAGCCTCACAACTGGTGTAGTCCTTGTGGCTGCTCTGGTCCCTCTGTCAAGAGGAGTCAATTCATGGATCTG
Organism: Dermatemys mawii; assembly: GCA_007922305.1. Taxonomy (NCBI): domain Eukaryota; kingdom Metazoa; phylum Chordata; order Testudines; family Dermatemydidae; genus Dermatemys; species Dermatemys mawii. The sequence goes on from ML677348.1 coordinate 2,082,750, forward strand.
GATTGTTGTAGATCCATGGTCTCCACCCCAAAGTCCTTTGCGCTGGAGAAGAGAGGGACCTGAGAGCACAAGTCTATGGCATACACAGGTTGATGAGCCCTGGACTGGACTCATTGTATCCTTCCTTTTGTCCCGCACACAAGAGTAACGCTGGTTCCTCTGTATTCAGCACAGTCAGAGAAGGTAGATTTTATCCCTGTGGAAGCTACGAAACAGCAGATGCTGTTGCCTACAATTAGGCAAACATGTTCTTGTGCAATTTCTAGGCAGACCATGGCCATACAAAAGCCTTTATTGTTTGAGTGAAAGGGAGGTTCCAAAAACCTGTATCTGGTTTCTTCACACATTTCAGCACTCCCCACAAGTTCACCTCTAAGCCAGCTGGCCCTCACAAAATCAGCCATGGAACCCAAAAACCCATACCCACGGGCAAAAACATCCACAGACAGATAAAAGCTACACACAGAAAGGTTTCTCTTCCACCAAAAGTGACCTTCACCTATAGAGTCTGGTGTCTTACTAATATCCTGCTGAGTTCCTGGCTAACACTTTACAGAGCCACGCACAAAAATGAATTAAAAACTAGCTAGCAGTATTACGGCAGGAACAAATCATAAACTGAACAACAAAGAGACATTTTCCACACTTTTCTCTTACACTGCGGTAGGGAAATTACTCTCTGGGGAAGGCAGCTTTTGATCAACTTTACTTGTCATAACACAGAAGCAAATATCACAGTACTTCGCATCATTGCTAATGCTTTGGATATGTCAGCTTTGTACAAGCAGAGATTGTATATTCTTAGTGTGAATCTATTTGGATTTTGGGAGCAGCAGATTTATTTGCAAACACTGCCATTATCTCCATGGTGATGCTGACAACAATTTTTAGTTTTTGCACTGATCTCTGTGATTATAAATCCACTTCCACCATAAAGTAGCTGCTTGGAAGGACACCCTGCAACAGGTTTCTTCACGGTATCCTTCCTACCTTCTGCATGCCATTTTCCAAAGGAATGAGAATGTCTATCACATCTGCCTACCCATAAAGCTTTTCCGTAGAATTACAAAGATGAAATGAGCTATTGACAGGGGTGGGTGAGTGATGAGAGGAAACAGTGGGGACAGGAGAGCTTGTTATCTTCAGATCAAACTATTGCACAGTGAAGATGTGTCAGCAAGGTCTCAAATTTCACAGGTTACAAATATAAATGTGCAATATATGTACATTACTAGCTATTCTAACAGTTTGCACACTGATAAATTAGGCAGCAACACCTCAGCTGTGCTGGGGTGGAGGTGGGGTAGATAAATTGGACAATTTTACCATCTGTGATTTTAGCCCACACCACTCATTTTCACTGCAAGAAAAATGCACTTTACATACAGTATACCATGCATAAACGAATGGTTAAGGCAAACACATGTCCTCTTTTGCAGAAAGCCAGGAGAGGTCTGCAGGGAGGCTAGAAACTCTGCAATCTGAAGTCCAAAGAGTCTTCATTAGGTCAGCCTAATGGTGGAAGAGGAGCTGCATTTGCTCTGCTGCATAGCAGACAGGAGATAGAGACCTTTAGCCCCACGGATGCTCTGAGATCCATGGGAGAAATTTTGAACAGTCATTTATTTCCATTATACTAGAGGTAAGCATTTTCCTTTTTAAAATTTTTACATATCTTTTAGTCTATTTTGCACTAGAAAAAACAGCAGATGAAACTTCCAGGGTAACATTGCTAATAATGGATGTGATTTTTGAAAGCTCCTAAGTGATTTAAGAGCACAAGTCCCATTAAAAGTCAATGGAACCTGAATTCCTGTGATTGAGCTGCTCTGAAAATCCCTCCCAAAGTGCTTCCCATACCTGCTAGATGCTGCTTTCAATAGGCTATATCATCCATCATAAGGACTTCTACATAAAATCGATGATATGAGATATGGCCCATGATATGCAACAGAACTTTTTTTTACTCATCAAGACATTGATCTTTAAGCCTTTGTTTGCACTGTTCTGGAGAGACTGGACACAAGTTACTAGTAGGACAAATACTGAACATCTGAACATCATTTTATATTATGTATGCAAAACAATGTTCATCTAAACCATAAAAGCCATGTAAGGAGACTTAGCAATGTATTTTTCTTTTGTAAAATATTAATATTTTTGTTGCCAAAAAGTCAAAAGTCTTGCCACTTGTATAATAATAAGCTTTGATAGATAGAGAGAATATCTGAAATATACAATAGCTTATTCTGAAAATCTCACTCATTTTACAATATATGGAATGTAATTGTCCAGAAAGTGAAATATGTATAAAAATAGGTAAAATCCCTACAATATTGTACTGAATTATATATTCCTCCTGCCAGGAAGGTTACAGCACTCTACAGTATATGTATGAAATGTTTGTTCAGAAAGTTAAAAAAACATTGTTACCTTGGTGAATGACACATTAATGTAGGAATGCATAATCAGAACTGATGCTCAATTCTGCTTAGCTGGTGCAAATCTACAGACAACCATCACCCACTTTTGTTCAGAACAAAAACCAACCCCAAAGATTCATTTTTGTTTTTTTTTCAAAGGGGCCGAATTGAAATTTACAACCAATAATTTCTCTGGAAATAGAAGTATTTTATTTCATTTTTTCCTCCCTCTTTCCAGTTGGTTTACTGACAGCAGTCACCCACCATTTAAAATAATTATTGCCTGACATTAGATAGAGCTTTTACTGCTTGTCCAGGACAAGGCAGTGAAATAAAAAGAATACTCAGCTTTCCTCTCATGACCCAGTTCTGGGCTTGTGCTTTTTTGACTAGTCTTTAATCTGCAACAGGCCTCATAGGCTTGTCTCCCGAAGGAACATGGTGCCAATGTTGTAGGAAACCTTTCTCACTCTGGCAGATGTAATGGAGGGCTTTGGCTGCTTCTGACCACTTGTGACCTCCAGGAAGTAACAGATCCCAGGGATTTCCTTTGGAAAGTTGTCTGGAAGCTCTTCACGGGACCGAGGGATAAAAGTAAAATTTTCTTCCTTTTTCAAAAGCCTACAAAAAAACAAAGAGGCAATTGAGAATGATATGGCCTGATAGTCTGAGTATATTTTTAAAAGACAGTTCCTGTGCAACACCCAGTCAGAAACCTGTTTAAATTATTGTGTGAATATTTACCAATCACAGGCCAGAAACCTGGGTGGACAGACCTCAACACTGAAGCCAAATGATGATATTAAAATTATAACATTTTGTTTGCTGTTAGGTCACGGAATATTAAGATGTAGCTAAAATTATGTAATAGCCAAGATACCTGAAAATATAACAATATTTGTATATGTTTTGTTAGTTATGGTATAAAATACTGGTTAAAGAAATTGCAGGTTTCTGCTTTCTGTCCTGAAGGACAAGCAAATGTCAGAAACACAACCTCTTCTTAGCCATAAAACCATGTTTATTATCCTCAGTGCTATCCAAACTCAGAAAATTGTAACTAAGAACCTTGACTCAAAAGTAAACAAACCATGTAAAACATTAATGTTTTAGGGGGGAAAACTGATTGCAAAAAGAAAAACAGATTTGAACTATCAGAGCAATAAGTCAAGAGGTAAAGTGGGTGTCTATCAACCTGTACCCTTTTCCAAGAAAAACCTCTCTACTTATGTCTTTAAAATTTTAGAGAAAAGATACTGGGAATACTTTAAATCTACTCTTTATTTCATAAATGTTGACATGGCAAACACTTTAATAAATGCATACTTGCAACTATGTTAGCTAAAGGCAAAACTCTTAATATAATTTCCTAATGTCATTTCTATGTAAATGGTAAAAAGCAAGTTCGGTTTGGCAGAAATGCCCACTACAGGTTGCATACAGGCACTGTCCTGCTATCCAGAAATCCTGGGTGACATTTGGAATGTACTGGAATTAAAAGCAAGTGCTACCAAGGTAGTTAGTCCTTTGCTTCGCTCATAGGTAAACTTTGCAGGCCAGACTATGTTATCCTTCACAAGTGGCTCTGATGATTTCATCAAGACCCCCTGGCAAAGCAAGATACTCTTGAGTATGAGTAAGGGTATCAGAATCTGGCATGATCCCATTAAAACCATCCAGCATAGTTCAGAGACACCTTACAACTATACTGTATGCCAACTGGCTATAGTCACGTGGAGACATTAGGTCAGCCTGAGAACACAGCAATGACCCACTCACATCTCCTTACTCCTGGGGATATTCTGCTCCAAAAAATTTAAAATTCTGCAAACTATATTTGTCAAAAAACACTAAATATTCATCCCAGTTTCAATTATTTTGATAATTTATTTCAAAATTCCTGTCAGCAAGTATGTCTGTAACACACCAGCACATACAAAAATTCCCTCAGGAGTAGAGAGTTAAAGAAACCCCTATGATAATCCATTTCCTGCTTCTCTGCCCCCTAAACCCCAGAGCCTAGCGAGGGGGCCAGACACTCACACCTGCTCTCCCCCACAGAGCCCAGCCATGGCTCCCCTCAACCCAGACACTCACACTCCCTACCCCTCAGAGCCCAACTGCGGGCCCCCCAGCCCAGACACTCTCAGACCCTACCCTCTTAGAGTCCAGGGATCCAGAGGGAGAGAAAGCCTCATGCTGGGTCCTGGACTTGCACAGAGTTTCCTGCATGCTGCCGCCTCCTTACTCCAGGGTGTCTGGGGAACTGCAGCTGCTGGGAACCCTCCAGTTCCCTCCCTCTTCTGCTCCCCCCAGCCTCGTCTTCCATTTGTGAGCTGGGCTCTGTGGGGTCCAGTGGCCAGCAGTGGTGGCCAACATCTCTGCAGCCCATTTCTGTGGGGAAAAAAGGAAATTCTGCGCACACACTAATTTTTGCTAAATTCTGCATTATGCAGAATTCCCCCAGAAGTAATCTACTTTCCTGTACCTATGGCCACTATGCCCCAGGCAAGAAGGGGCACTGGTACAGACCTGTGTATGCTGGCTTTTTGTCATCTAGGGATTCCTCCCATAGCACAGAAAGCCTCAGCTGGCCAGAACCGCAAGCCTTGTGGCCCCTTTGTCAAATGTCTTTCCTCAAATAAGTTACTGATATAGAAGATATAGTCCCAGAAGAACAAAGAAGTCTAAACAAAAGAACTCCTCCCATCCGCTTGTCCCGAGATTGAGCGGGCACTGAGAGAGTAGTAAGTAACCCAGAGGAAGAATTTTAACCACCACCGTCATCACTTGTTCTATAAATCTTCTTCCTGTTGTTTTCAAGCTAACAAAGACAGTGAAGAAAGTGGAATGCAGCCTCTTGCAGGGTTTTGAAGAACATTACATTGGTGAAATCTTAGATATAAGAAAGCAGTTTGTGCTCCTTTCCCTTCTAGGATATTTATTATCTCTCTGAAAGCCTCATCCAAAGCCCACTGAAGTCAACTGAAAGAAACCCATGGGCTACAACGGGCTTTGGAACAGGTTCTATATTCCCTTCTCTTACTGTACCCAAAACTTAGTCATGGGAATATGTAAAAGGCATACTGCTCCCAGGTGAATTTTCCTGGCTTCCCAGCACATTCTAAAACTTTCCCCTTGTCCTGAAATCCCAGAATGTCTATTATTATGGCACACAGGCTGCCCCTTGTTTGGGTTTTGGCTGAAGGATGGATCTCTGCTCTAACTACTTTCTATGTGCATCTGAAAGCATTTTCCTTCCATTGCTTTAGAATCAGGTTGGTTACAAATCTGATCATGTTTTTGCTTTCAGTCTCCGCTATGGTGCTTGTTATCCTGTGGTTTGAGTGTCATGATCTGTTTCCCAGGTCTTCAATTCTATGCTCAAAACACTATAATCTTTTCTGAATTGCTTGAAAGCCTGTGCTGGACTCTATAGAGGTGACTCTACAGAAGTGACTCTCCTTTAATCTCAGCAATGCTTGCAGCAAATATTTCTAGCTTTAAAACTACAGGTTTAATAAATTGCAGGAACTTTTCTCTGGCCCACAGATTTCCAGCCCAGATTTCTGCAAACAGTAGCAGCTCTTGGAATGTTCTCAGAGTGAAATCTGCGAGCTCCCTCTGCTCAATCTTTCCTGAATTCTGTATATTCACTGAAAAGCACTTGGCTTTGTTGAAGTCAAGGGCTTCCTGCCTTGGAGTCATTTTAACTTTCTGGGTGAGTTGTCTAGTCCCAATTAGCTTTCACTTGTGGTTTTAAATTAAAAAAATGGTGCTGTTAAAAGATTAATGTAGAAATGAGCAGATTTGAGCTGAAGCTCGATAAGGGAGGGTAGACTTTAATAAAATCATCACAGCAATTTCTTACTTCCTACTGGGAGAAAATCAGTAGTGGTGTACCTTGCATCTTGTGTTGTCATTTAAGCCTTGATCTTTGCAGTTTACTATGCTGTGTTTAACCTGGGGTTATGCACATCCAGGTTCAGGACTGGGGCCTTACACCTGTGCAAAGTGGGTGAAAAATGTTACAATTTTGAGTGTCAAAGATGGCACAAGGTGCAAAGAAATGAAGAATCAAGCTCCAGAAGTTATGAGCTGGTGCAAATTGCTGGACATTCCAAGCGGAAGAGTGGGGCAGTAGCAGGAAGATCAACCAATAGAAGGGTGTTAAAAGGTGTAAGAATTAGCCTCACCAGTTTGAAACTTGTTTGTTTCTTTGAAGCCCAAAGAGATAAAACTAGACTCTCTAAGCCACCATTAGTCCTCTCCTGATCCTGAGGCTAGACAGGGCTGCACTGATCTCCAGCAGAAATTAAAGTTACCACTAAACTATTATAATTTAATCCCAACTGGAATTGTCCCCTAAGGAATGTTCTACCAGCCCGGGACCACCAGAGCATGCTACATTTCAGCTCTGCCCTAAAACCCCCCCTGTGCCAAAGTGGAGGTGGGTGGATAAGGCCAGCTACATGGCTTTGCCCTATTTGAGAATTCAGGACTTCTCAGTCACTTAGCTGAGACAGCTTTCAGGACCCTGCGTGCTGATGGAGGGGCACAAAAGTGACTTAACCAGAGCTGAAGATCTGGCCTATGGTCTCAGAATGCAACTATTTCCTTATTCCTTTACATAGTGTATGGCCTAAATCAGTGAGAGAAGAGTCATGCACGGAACTGTTGCTTAGATAAGACATTGCTTCAGGTTCTAAAAGTTAAGCTAAGAACTTCTCCTTTAATAAACACACACGAAATAGAAAGTCAGAGGCAATGTTTGGCCCATGGACCCCATCTCAGCTTGGGAAGTGAATGAGATACAGAGAGAGAATGAGTAGCAGGGATGACACTTTAGTGACATCTGAAGAAACCTGTATGGCTGAGATGTGGTTTCTAACTCCTTTTTTAATTTGGATTCTATAGTTGTGCTACTTTGCAGCCCTCGGGTGTTAATCTCATTCTAATAGTTTTCTAACTAACTCCAGTTAGGCAAAGGAATCTATTTTAGGATGGCATAAACTGCGATATTAAAAGATTTTCACTAGAGTGTGGTGCAGAAGAGTATTTCCTGCCACCGTATCTTGAGAGTTGGAAGGTTATCCAATGAAGGCCATTTGGACAATCCCCAAAAGCAAGAGGCTAATAAAAATAGGTCACATAATGTAGGACTGTGCAGTATATCAAGAGTCATAGTAGTGGATAAATTACCAAATAGTTGCATGGGAATTAGTAGTTAGTCACCAGTCACCCTGGCACCACTAATATCCACTGAATGTTTTACCGAGTCCAAGTCACAGGGCTGGCTCTGTGAGTCTGATAGCACAGGCCATTCCTTCAGATGGCAGTTTAAATTCTACTTAAAACTCTTCTATCCCCAATGTATGTCATACTGATGAGGCTGAGGTTGATGTACAAGCTCAGTGGCTCAGCAACATCTATGAAGCTTTTCTAAATATCAATTCTCTTATACAGTAGGTGGAGCCATAGTGGTAGAGTAACAAGATTTCAAAGACTATTTGGCAGGAAGTTTAGGCACATCCTCAACTGTGAGTCCTTAAAGACTCATTAATGCGATTTCATTTACAACTGTCTATTTGAAAGCAAATCTACTGCCACTATTTCTTTTCCCAGCTAATTAGTGCAAATATTTGTTGGGAGGCATGGTCTGGTTAGCCGAGCACAGACTTTTGCTGTGATACCAACTCCTCCAGTGATCTTGGGTAAGCAAATAGACCTTTCTGCCTCAGTTTCTCAGCCTCAACATTTGCTGCTTTTAATTAGTGTGTATAACATTCCGATTTAGAAGTCAGGTTGATAGAAAAATACAACTGCTGATGAGTAATCTTTTTGAGTCTGTTTAATCAGCTTCCCTTCGTAACTGTTCCCCATGTTTAGATCTTCCTTCTGTAGGAAATCATAGGGTTTCATTACTTACCACAGAGTACCTGGATAATTATAATTCTATCAAAACTAGCGAAGACTGTAAAAATTTGGAGGGAGCTAACAAAGCTACACAGAAGGGGAGCAACATGCAGATCAAACTGATCTAGGGTAAAATTTTCAAAAGTACTCAAGGCCCAGATTTTGAAAGATACTTAGACATCTAGTGATGCGAATAGCCATCCAACAGGTATTTCAACAATTCCTAGGCGCACAACTCCCACTGAAATCAGTGGGAATTAGGTGCCTAGTGGGGTTTTCAAAAGCCTGAGGCCTGAATGTGCAAAAATGAGTTAGGTGTTACACCTAACTTTTAGGCACCTAGACAATTAATGAAATTCACATGTAGGGTAAAAACCTACTGCAGCTACCAGTTGCTCAATTCATAGAGATTTGTGCTGTGGATCTAAAAGTCCCAACCTTAATTCTGGCATTTCCTAACTTTTGAGTGCTTGACTCTGAACCTTGATAATGGTATTTTAATGTAGCTTTTTTTGTATTTAATTAGCCAGATAATAGATCATTCTGTACATTTTATAGGATCAACATACACATGTATGTATACATGCACACATCCAGCTGCTAACTGATGTGATTATAAATCAAGCTTCCTCTGTGAGCAGGCTGTCCTCAAACTGTCCACTCCTCATTTCTTATCCCTTCCTCTCTAGCATCTGGTATTTGTCACTGACAGACAGGATACTGTACTACATGGATGACTGGTCTGATACGACATGGCAAGTCCCTTGTTCCAATGTGAAGTCAAGTGACAGACCATTACGGTATCCAGTCAGAAGTATTTCTAAAGTACAACTGATGAGGATGTTAATTTGCTTTTGTAATGTCTAGAATGGATCCATTTTGTCCAAAATTTTAGTGACTTTGGCCTCCTACTACAATTTGTATTTACTGTGGAAAGATTATTTGGATTCGGAAGACTTATACTGAGCTAAGGCTATCTGGTTCTAATTGTTTTGACATTTTACCCTATGGTTTTGGCGTTGATGTAATGTCTTGGTATTTTTCCTTCTTGTAGCTCTGTCATAACATATTCCCAAAAGGGACAATGTCCTGTGTTTTGCTTTTGTGATAGGACATAATATACATCACATGGAGTGCAGTGTAGCACCTGATAAATGCCCACCTCTGGCTTGGCAATATTACTATTTGTATTTTCCATTAATCTGGTGAGAAGCATCCTGCTGTTCCTATACACCACAGCTCAGCAGCTAGTAGGTCTGCTGTCTGTTTTAGAGCATTAGAAAAGAGTATAACAGCTTGGCAATAGCTCAGAACATTGAGCATACCCCATTTTGAGAAACCGATAGATGTAAAACTAAAGAATGCTGTAAAAATGATCAGAAATGGCATTTGATTAACCTGAAAAGCTCTTTAAAGAATCATCAAAGTGCCTGATCATTCAGCAGAGAGAGCCTTGTGGTAAACAATTCTACAGAATTTAATAGAGATTAAATAAATCAAGAGAGTCCTACAGAAATGAATCTGGCTATTCAAATTCCTCTACAAGCTTATATCATTTGAGAACTATATCCTTTCCACCCTTTAACTATTTATAGCATGGGTTATTTTATATAAAATATGGGATGGCTAAAAAGTCTATACAAATTATAAGCTGTCTCCTAAATTCTGTAGGCCTTTTCTGTAATGGAGTATATGTGTGTGTTGGGAAAAGCAGTGCAGAAGAAAGGAGGTGGCAAAAGGTAATTATTTTTAAATGCAGTAATCTGAAAAATAGGAATAGTGATGCTTACCCTCTTTTTTAAAAAATGTTTTGAGCTCCCAGAGGAAGGGCATTTTATGATAATATTATTAGACAAATAAACAGGATAAAGGTAGGTATATTATAGGACTATTATGTAAACAAACACATTAATTCTGTTTTTACATTGTTTACAGCTTTAATCTATTTTACATGCTGCAGAAGGGACCCATGAAGCCACAGATTGTGTTTGCTTCCAGAGTATGGAAAATAGGGGATTTTAATTCATACAAGCAAAGTTAAGGAATGAGCCCAGTTTATTGAAGGAACAGGGGACAGTGTTATTTTCCTTCAATACCTTTTCTAACGCTGATGTAGACAAATGCTTGGGTTCTGTACTCCCTAAGCTATCCCTATTGATTACACTGGGAGGTTTGCTGGAGCTGTCCCAGGGTTTCCAATCAGGATCTACTGGTGGTGGTCAGGGATTCAGATCAAACTGGGGTCTTCAGCCCTTCAGAACATTTTGAAAGGCCTAACTGAGACAAAAGCGAAAGAACGAGATGTTTTGAGCTGAAATGAGCTTTTATCCCCAATAGATTCAAAGGCAACCTTTGTTAAGTCCTTCTGTCTTACATCTATGAGTTCTTTTCAGACAGGTGTAATTGGAGCAAGGCTGCCCAAGGTTCACTGCTGTTGCTAGGCAACAGCAAATGTTATATTTATATTTTTAAACTCTGGTTCTTACACAGGCAGATTATGGACTCAAAAGGAAACATCTGAAGCCAATAAAGGCCTTTTAACATTGTGATTATATTTTGGGAGCTGATGACTGTTTATATTAGACAATGTTGTATTATCATTTGCAAACTGAAGAGCATTAGACACATTGTCATTACCTGACTGCTTCATAAGCACTAAAAAGTGGGACAGAATCTTCATAGTGGGGCACAGGAACTTACAAATACCTAATGAGGAATGTCAATAATATAAAGGGAAACCCAGTTCATTTTCTTACTATTTTCTGTTTGTTTTTTTTAAAAAAAAGAACTATGTTTTTAAACAACAAAAATATTAGGTGCATTCATCAACACAGCAATATAGCAAGAATGGAAGTATCTGATGTGATGTAATGTCAGCACTAAAGATGTCTCCTGTTTTATGAATTGCACATGCAGATCCTATTATTCAGAAATAATAGAAAATTATTCACAACCATACTGGATTATTATTATTTTTATTGGTATTACTGTATTAAGTTCAAGTTCTTAGGGCCCTGCATAGCCCTGCCCCTTCCAACTTATTTGCCATTGATTCTTTCTGTAGCACTCACTTCCCCTTCAACTCTAAGTGATACTCCATTTGTTGACTTCTTCCAAACCAATCTCTAACTGTCCTCTACACTAACTGCTACATATGGAAAATCTTTCTTAAGTGAGCTATAACTCACTCTTCTCTCAATATCCCTTTGGTAGACCCACTTCTTTTGAGAGGTCTAAAAGAAACTTGTTGAAAGCCTTCTACTGATTGTTTTTATCCAGTGAGCACACATTTGTTGTTATTTTTTTCCTACATCATGCTGTGCACTATAGCTGTGATGAGTAACCACCATGGAGCTCACCCTGGGACTTTCTCCCCTTTCTCCTTTAGAAAAATTGTATATCATGTTCAGAACTACGAGGTTATCCCAGACGTTATGAGGACAAGGGGCGAAATCCTGGCCCTATTGAAGTGAATGAGAGTTTTGCTGTTGGCTTCAATAGAGACAAAATGTCATCTCTCGGAGTCTCAGGCTTTACTTCAGTGCTCAAAACTCTAATTTGGGGAGTTGTTTTATGTGTCTTCTAAGGGAAAGAGCCAAGATACATCTTTTCCAAGCAAGACTGACCCTTTTAGAGGCGTAATGCACCCATCAAAATGGCAATATATTGAGAAGTGTTAATCCAGCTAGAGCAAACTTCACCCCAGGACACTTTTAAGGAGGAGGGCGACAGTCAAAGCTGAAAGAAAATTGACTCTTTTCAACCAAGAAAACTGGATTCCTGGAAAGCTAGAATAGTGCTTATGACCTATTTAATAACAAAATAATGGTAATAAAATGTCAAAGAGCTTTCAGATAATTTTTCTTCAGCTTTCTGAAATAAAGGAATCAAATCCCAACAACTCAGAGGACATTTTTCTGCTGTTTTCTATTTATAGTGCTAGGAAGAAGCAGGTGAGGTCAGGTAAGCAGGCACACCAGACAGCTTGAAAAAACACTACATAGATAAAGAAAGCGCTGAATTTAATACAACAACATATTAAAGTTAGGACACTTGCATGTATCCTGAAAAAAAGCTCTTGGTACAAGTGAAGTGAAGAGCTGCATAGATGCTGCTGAATCCAATGAAAAGATAATCATCGGTTTTTAGATTCCAGCCCTACTTCCTTTTTGCACTGCCATAAAGAGAGTGTGCAGGTATTATAGGAGTAACTTTTCCTCTTAAAACAACATGAGATTTTCACAAAAATACATTAAAATGTGTCCAACATCTTGTTCAGGTTTTCTAGATATGCATTTTTAATCACTGAGCTTAGCATGCCTAATACTAATGTTTATCTACAATTGGGTAGACAGAATAATAACTCTTAAGAAATATCTCCACATTTCCATCAGATAAGTTATACTGAGGGCCAGTGTTTTATCCTAGTGTTAACTGGGTACATCTCCACTAGAATCAATCATTACCCTATGCTATGATGATTTACATTAGCTGAGGATCTGGCCTTATGGCTTCAAAACTTTTGCTTCTTAAAATATGCTGTTTACTCCTTATTGTAGAATGGCATTACTAGGCAAGACAAAGCTGTGAATGAGAGCAAAAAATTAAATGAAACTTTAACTATGTCTGATTCAGTTCCTTCTTGCTGAAAATGCCAACAGTGAGGAAGGAGGGCGGGTTGTGGAATGGACATGAGCAAAACATCCAGAAGAACACGTTACGGAAAAAGTAACTGTCTTTTTTCCTTCGAGTGCGTGCTCATGTCCATTCCATATTAGGTAACTCCAAAGCAGTACCCCTGGAGGTGGATAGGAGTTCATGGATGAGTACATTGCAACACAGCTCTGAACGCAGCATCATCCCTGGCCTGCTGTGTAATGGTATAATGAGCTGTGAATGTGCGGACAAAGGCTCTACATATGTCCTGGATAGGGATGAGCACCAGGAAGGCTGCCAAAGACGCCTGTGGTCTTGTTGAGTGGGCTCTGACTATCAGCGGTGGCAGAACCCCCGCTACGTCGTAACAGGTCCTTATGCATGAGGTGACCCAATTGGAAATCCTCTGTGAGGACACCGGAAGGCCCTTCATTCTATCTGCCATAGCGATGAAGTGCTAAGTTGATTTACAGAAAGGCTTGGTACATTACATAGGTAGGTGGGGGAATCTCCTTCCTTAGAGGTTTTTAAGATCAGGCTTGACAAAGCCCTGGCTGGGATAACTTAGTTGGGGATTGGTCCTGCTTTGAGCAGGGGGTTGGACTAGATGATCTCCTGAGGTCCCTTTCAACCCTGATAGTCTATGATTCTATGATTTTACAATACATTCAAAAATATACATAAAATATATTATAGAAATAGAGAGAATGTGTACCTTTGAAGTATAGGACAAGCATAAGTTCAATGGGTAGGCTATACTTTTCCAACATGAGGAACTCATAAGCCAGTTTATATGCTCAGGGAAGTAAAGATGAATCCTGTAGAACTCTGTGGGTTAACTGTTGGCATTTCCTTCATGGATATCAAGGCAAATCAAATAACAAGCCAATTCATCCCTCTCATGGAAAAGTCCACAGGAGAAGGCTGTGGAGGAGGAAACACTTCCCCTTGTGCAGTGCCCTTCATGTTCTTGTCCGCACACAGGTGTTGCCTCCCCATTGTGGAAGAAGAAGAAGGCAACTTGGTCCCCAAGGCCTTTCAAATCCTCTGAGAGCCACTCAGATATTTAGAAGGGGGGTTTCCTAAGGCCAATCTAAAAACAAAACCCAGGCATCCTCCACAAACTAGCAAAGGAAAAGGGCTTTGAGTATTAAGAATGATTTTCAAATGTCAAGGCAATTAAGTGAAATTCCTGTTTTCTTCTCACCATGGGTGTTGAAAGGAAAAGGAATTAATTTTGTTCAGCAAAATCATTATTCATGCTATTTCAAAAAACTGTGGATTGAACCCTAATGTAAGCAAATATTTTAGTTTCATAGCTCAGTGGCATGTGTTTAGGAAGGCATCTGTGTGTAGCACACGTTCCTTTTTATCCCCTGGAATAAGAAGGTTACAAAGTGAGTCAGAAGCTATACATTTTGTTAGTCTAAGACAGGAATTTCAGTCATTTGAAACAGTCTCAGACACATGAATGAAAGGAGACCACCTTTCCTGCCGCTGTCAGTACCTTGAAAATGTAAGGCTAAAGTTTCCTTGTTAGGTTAATTTTGGGAGGGAGAGAGATTGGAGTGGGAGGAGCAGGGAAAAGTGCTATATTGACCCATTCTGTTAAGGTCAGACTGAAGTGAGAACAGGACTGAACATATAATATGGATTAATAAAAAATACCTGAAATATATTTCCTGGGACTGCACCAGAATGGAGACTAATTTTAGAGCCCTTTGGCCAAAGTGCTTGGGGTACAACCCAGGGGATTCACAGGTGGTGCAACACTCATTTTTGTGCTCCAATCCTGAATGGTTGTTTCCAGGTTTGCACCCCACAATATACCTTGCAGTAGCTTAAAAGCTATTCTGGGTCATGCAAGCAGCCAATTAGCACAAGCACCGAATTGGCAGGAAGGGACTGGCTGGGTAATAGGAAGACTTCCCCATTACTGTAGCCACACCCCTCATTTGCGGCATGGTGGAAGATGATGTAAAAGTGTTTGCACAAGCCTATACTACCAGGAGATCACACACAAGGGCAATCCTCCCAGGGCTAGTTAACTTGGCTTTAAAGGCAGCATGGTGCAAAGCAGATACAACACATCCCAGGATCCGTTTTCCAGTCCCATAGTAAGGCTAATGTTTCACTCTTGCTCCAAAGTAATAACAGAATGGCTACTGAAATCACTAGGAACAGTACTGGACCTTCAAACGGTAAGAGTTCTAATGCTCTATGAATGGTCTAAGTAGGTTACTTCTGTACTAAGCTTTCATCAGACTCATAAAAAACATATCTACCTTTCCTGATTGGATTTCCTCTGAGGGCCAAATTCTTCTCTCAACATCACCACCAATGTTAACTGGCGCAATGCCACTGATGTCAGCAGAATTCCAGCACTCCAGTTTATATCTGTGTAACTCACATCAAAGTCTCTCACTTCTTCAGATCTCTCTCTAATATGGACAGGACTTCCAGAATCAGCAATAGGAATGACGGGGATGAAGACAGCCTTCAGCAATAGAGAGCAAAAAGTCTTCAAAATATGGCTGAAGGAGAATTTAAGTGCTGCAAAGATCTTGTGCTTGTTCTAAACAGGGGTGACTTTCACCCACTGCCTTCTATGGAAGTTACTTTATCCTTCAATGAATGAACAGCACCTAGGAGTCATTAAGCCCTTGAACTAGGAAAACCCTCTAAAAAGACTTTTTACGTTTTGATTACACTGAGGTCAAGACACTAGGTTCTAATATTTTTAGAGAGAAGAGAGATTTTCTAATTTTAATTTAAAATAATGTGCAGAGGTTTACCATACTTAAGATTAGTTTGGGTCCCAGTTCTTCTTCTCTATCACCATGCAATTGTCTGAAGTCACCGCTGGATACTTCATGATCAAAAATCTGCTCAGTGTGTATGCCTCTTATTGAAGTAACTGCATATCTTCTGTTGTGTAAGTTTTATCTGACATGAATGGGTTCTCCACATGAATGTCATTTCATTCACCAATTTTAATTACTTTTTAACTTTAGCGTCCCACTGTTTTATATTTTAGCATATCAGAAGCTTCAAGTCTTGGATGAAGAAATTCCATTTAAAACTTTCATTTACATAGATAGATACAGGAAAAATAAATATGGAAATGCATGACAGAAAAACAAATCAAACCCCAGCGTGGCTTGATTGGTGGTTCACAGTGTTACAGCATTCAGCTAAATGCTGAAACCTGGGCAAAGCTATGCTTCAGAAAATTACTTCACATGACAAATAATGTAGAAGAACAAGAGACAGAGAGAGATCTCCTGACAAAGAAATGAGCACGTAAGAACTAATCAAGTTGTAGAAATTCTTATATTCAGTTTGTCAAATTTGAACAATTAGAGGCACTTTCTTTTAGGCCAGCTGTTTCTCATAACCTGATTTAATCAAAAGTAATCTGAATTTGCACAATTTTTCCAAAGGGTTAGCAATGAGAATGTTTTGCCATTTTCTATCTTTTTCTTGCATTATGAAAATGTTTTTTATTGAGTGCCTCTTGACAGTGCTAAATAATACATTTTCCTCCAACTATACATAGAACCCTTTGAAATCTTAGCCTCATTAGTAAAATTAATCACACTCTCTTAAGCCATTGGAATTGCACCTTCCTACATCAAGTCCGCATAGGGTGACCAGATGTCCCGATCTTAGGGTGTTTTTCTTATATGGGCTCCTATTACCCTCCACCCCCATCTCAACTTTTCACATTTGCTATCTGATCACCCAAAGTCCACATAGGGCTGAGGAACAGAACCATCAGCCAAAAACTGAAACAATATCCATGGAGTACATGGTATGGGGGAAATAGGATAGACATTGCCCACTTAGGTGATATTTTGGACTAGCTGATATATGGATTTACTGTCCATTTCCCTACCATTCCTTTGGCTTGCCAACAGCTCACTCTTAGCTCTGCAGCAGTACGTCTGATAGCAGTGAAAAGGGCCCATGGAATGCCCCTTCTTAGTCTCTCCCAGTGTTTCACTCATTTCCTTTGGTGGGAGTTTTTCAGCTGCCCTGGAGGGAGTGGAGTCTGCAGGATGCTTCACACGATTGCACTCAAAAACCAGGGCTGAAATCAAAGCAATTCAGAAAGGCTAGCAGGACTTACTGGTATGTGGTTGGACTGACATTGATGCGACGCGGATGACTTCCTGACTCAAACTTGCTTGCCAGAGTGACGTTGTTTCCAAAGAGACAATAACGTGGCATTCTCACACCAACAACTCCAGCCAGAACTGATCCTGAATGAATTCCTATCCTCATCTGGGGAAAAAAACAACAACAAAAAAACTCAATAACCGGTGTTCGTAACTTCTGTAGCTCTATGCATTGCTAATATAGTCAGAAGGCTTTTACAGTATTTTCTTAGGCCACTCTGAAGAGCCAGTTTAAACAGATGATAAGCTATGGGGGAAACAGGAGGCTCTTCCCATACAACACAGACAGAATTAAAAATTAAAGGGGATGAATGCACTTTGCAATATAACTATGTCTAGAGAAATAACACTTTTTTAATCGGCAAATGTCAATTTCACTGCATGTGCACAAACACACACACACCAATAAAAATATTTCTATTGATGATAATATAAATTTACAGATGAAGTAAGAAAAATGCTGCTTAAAAACTGATTAAAGTTTAATTTAAGAATATTTACTTAGTGTATGTTGACATATGATGTTGACTGTTTTGTTAACAGTTCTAAAGCATTAACTTTTTGAATCTCAATGTCTACTGTCATTAATTATTGTTTGACACCCCCATTGTCTTACTCTACCATAATTTCCCATGACTGTGAAAATTTAACACTGAAAAAATGCTTAAAAATAAACTTTGATATTATTAATCAAAATTATACAATTCTGCTAAGCCTAAATATAATTTAGGGATGGGATTACTGATAAGAAAAAAATAACCACTTACAGGACACAGTAGGGGAGAGATTTCAATATTGATACAAAAATTATATTTACAACATAACACTTTCTAAGATAGTTACAAACTTGTTTCTTCCTTTATTGACTATTAAGATATAGCCACAAATATATAATAGTCAGGAGGCTTGAAAATATAACACATACTATATTTAGCTAGTTAGGTTACAAAGCATAAAGCCAATCAAAGACATTCCAGAAGGTTTCTGCTTTCTGTCCCCAAGGACAAGCAAGTAACTCCTTCTTAGCCATAAGGATTTTTATTGCCCATAGGTGTTGTACAAATTCAAAAAAGCTGCATTTTAAAGTATACCTTGCTTTAACTTTGTACTACTTTATGTTGTGCCATGTTTTAAAGATGAACTTATTATTGAAATCTGTGCTTTGAACAAAAGATTCAATAGGAGTTTACTTGCTCTAACAAGACTGTAACCATGTAAAACTCTTAGAAAGAGACCTGATTACAAGAAGGAATGTAGGAATTTGTTCTCAGAGCAATACATGTAAGTCATAAAATGAGCCTATACCACAATTGCCACCTTTTTCTTTTCAATGGAAAATCCCTGCTTGTGTCTTATAAAACTTAAGGGGAAACATATGTGGTTGAAAATATTTTACAGCTTTTGTTTCATTCTTAAATATTGGTATGGCAAAAATCTTTGTGAAATGCAGATCTGCAAATAAAGTTAACTAAATGCAAAGCTCCTGACACAGCTCCTAATACCACTGTTACATAAATGTTAAAATGCTTTATCTACAAATACTGCAAGGCCATTTGATGCTATAACTGGTTACTAACATAAGAAGTCATTTGAGTAAAGAAATGTTTATATTAATTGCTACCTTGCTTAGACTCAAGTGCTCCACAACTCATCCTGTCCATCTCTACAAGAAGCTGTCACAGATAGATATGGAAAACAAAGAAGACTCAAGAGGAAACCAACCCATGAGAAAAACTCCCCATGACTTCAATATGGATTGGTTAACCAAGACACTTCCAAGTGATTAGATTCAAACTGTTGTAATGATTGTATTAAGATGTGAAATTGCTGTTGTAATTTAAAATGCTAACGGTTCTTCAGTTAGACACCAAGTGGTTAGACCACAAATAACTGAACTGAAGACAGAGGCTAAAGATTGGAAACAGAGAAATTGTGGGATTTAATTGGATTTAAGATACACTGTATTCATCAATGGCCTATCTCAAGGCAGCTTCTTAAATAGCTTCTTCTAAGTAACTGATTTAAATATTTTCTTCACTTTCGTATGATTTAGTTGAGATTATTTACCTTGCCCAATTATGAACTCTGGGGGTATTCTTAATAACCAATAGGACTAACTTTTCCTTAAACAAAATTATTTTGCTTACCTATAACCCTTCTCAGTCATCTAAGAATATAATATGTTCGGCTTCATAGGAATTTTGGAAAATATGACCTTGGTCTCAATTTACCAAAAAAATTGGCCCACCAATGCAGTTTCACTCTCAGAGGTATAATCTCTACTAGAAATAGTACAGAAGGGATTGTAATGGAAGTAACCAGTTCCTCATCTGTGTTCTGTCATCTGTGTTTTGTTTAATGTTTTCTTTTCCATTACTTTACTTCATAATTAGATAGCCATGGTTAATAATTATTATTATTTTGCTTGCTCTTGATCATGGTGTGTGCTAAGGTATGTAAAAGACCCCCTGTGACTAAAATAATGGGAGTCACACGCCTGACTTGGCTGTAAGAGAAAACTAGTCAGCGCTGGCTTTTCTTGTTTCTCTAGACTAGATATTTTTAGTCATTTTAAAAATCAAATTACTTGACATCCAACAATTAAAACAACCCTTTTCTACCCCATAAATGGTCGAGATGACCAGGAACACCTTGAAGGATACTTTTTGCCACCAGAGTTAGCACATACCTTAAAATAACTTCTTTAAAATAGTGAGAAGAGGAGTGATGTGTAATGAATGAATGTGGTATTTGTATTCTTCATTTCAAGTTTTCCTCCACAACCTCAAGGCAGCTTTTATCACTGTCAAACTCAGAGATGGATGTTCAGGAGGCACAAATCCCTGACAAACTAAAGAAACCATATCTGTTCTAACAGCCGTTCCCCTGTAACTGTCTGGGATGTAGAGATTACATTGGGATAAAGTGTGTGGATGCACCATGCAAGCCCCTTTCAAAGTGAATAATCAACAGAAGAGATTTATTTTGAATGTATTCTGACAACTAACTGTGCTGGCCAAGAAAATCAACTTCACAAACAGGGGAATAGCTCTCTCTCTCTCTCTCTCTCTCTCTCTCTCTCACTCTATAAAAAAATTCAAAAGCAGATAGCTGAATTTAAATCTGAAGAGGTTACTCTTGTGCAACACAATCTAAACAGCCCCAATACACAAAATAATAGGCAGGTAATAACTACCAGCTGTTAAAATAGCCACCATAGTAGATCTGAGCTGGACTCAAACTGGGGACCTTGCAGTAGAAGTCTCCATATCCTATTATTATTTCCCTTGATTCATCTATTTTACAGTTATTATCCTCCACATCCCTTTAATCACTATGTTTTTATATCAAGGAAAATATCATATGCAGAGCACAAACAAACTGGAATGACTACATCATTAGCCTATACACACAACAAATAATTGTTGACATTTCTTAGTGTTAGGACACATCCTAACATTTTATTAGCCTGTTTACCTGTTGATGTGTTTGTGAAGCTCTGAGAAATGATACATGAAGAGCATTGTACGTTATTTCACAGCCTATATTTCTCAACATATGTGCATACTTTTTTTCCATGCAAACACACATATTCTTGGTTTGGTTCCTTAGCTACAGACCACAAAATGATTTCCTGAATAAATACAATATTATATCCATTGTGTACAAAGCCCATGCCTAACAAACTTACATGGCACTGATTCTAAATTCACTGAACAACACTAAACCATCCACACAAGCACAGCAATGTTCACGATATTGCTGTCAATTACAGGCTAGGACAAAAACATTCTATACGTAAATAGCATTTTCCTTCAATTAGGCTTTCAACCCTTTTGATACAGTTTTCAAGGCAACTATTGAATTCACTCAAGTACCTTTAAGCTATGGGGTTGGAGCATGCCCACAAACTTGCTTGAAAACATCATCTGTGAGTTCGCATCTCATATTTTATTTCAAAAAAATAATTGGGTATGTAGCTTTACCGTTTTCGTTACAGCATATGTTTTGACTATGTTGTCTGTTTTTGGTCAAGAGGCAGATCCCGCAGCCAATACCCACACAAATAGTCCTTATGCACGCAAATAGCACATGCAATTGTTGCTGAAGTCATGACTATTCACATCAGTGAAAGTCACCAGATCTGCTCTCAGTAAGCTCATTAGAGGCAGTGATATTTCCATCTTTGTATAACATCAAGAATGCTGTCAGATCTCAATAAGTAATAAGACACTTTAATGATGTCTTGTTATTATGGGATGCAAAGGGCGGGTGATGGATTAGTTGCTTTGTGCCCAGTTTTAAGAGAATGGAATTGTACTCCTGGTGCAACCTGTTTACTTCACTATTATTTTGTGCATTTATTAAAGGTTCACAAGCAAACTTACTTACTGTGGTCTGTCCCCTCAGTACATTCAATTACATGCTAAAGATAGGTTGAAACTAATAGAATAAATGGTTATGTACTGTAATAGTGATTCTTAAAGATGATATGCAGACAAGTATTCCACTTAGGTGCGTGCCTGGCCTGGGAGAATTTTGCCTAGCAGTACCCATAGAGGGGCGATGCTCACACCTCATGGCCAGAGCTCCTCCCCTGGCTATATGAGGTGGCAATGTTCAATTCCTTCGCACCAAAACACCTAGAGACTAGACTCAAATACAGAGGGGCTGGAGGGAGTGTCATGGAATAGACAGCTGCATCACATCTCGAAGAACCACAGTTACAGTAAGTAACCATTTCTTCTTCTTTAAGTAGATGTAGTTGTATATTCCTCCTAAATGACTCATGAACCGTACTCACAGGAGGTATGGCTTGGAGTCTATTTAAACAAGGTCTGCAGGATAGCTCTCCCAAAGTTTGAATCTGCTCTGGATGCCTCAGTAATGGGATAATGGTTTGCAAAACCATGTATTGACAACCACGTCAGCCCAGCAAACATCCCAATATTGAGATGTCACCGAGGAAGCCTGAAAGAGTTTAGTCCTGTTCAGCTAAAAGGACAGATGCTGTTTGATGTCCAGTGTATGAAGATGGAGCTCCTCCAGAGATTAATGTAGCTTAGGAAAAAACAGGGGTAAATATAGTGCCCATCAGAGCCACTAAGATGGTGTTAAGGTCCCACAGAGTAACTGATTCCAACACCAATGGATGGAGATGAAGGATTCCTTTTAAGAATCTCACCAACATGGCATTGAAAAACATCAATCTTCCATGAATGAGTGGATGAAAGGCTGACATCACCACTAGATGAACCATCAATGAGCTAATTGCAAGGCCTGATGACTGAAGATGCAGCAAGTACCCAAAGATATCTTGGATACTGGCCAGCATAGGCTGTACTCCATGGGTCAATGACCACATTAAAAATGTTTCCATTTTGCCGAATAGGGTATTCTGGTAAAGGGTTTTCTGCAACTGAGTAGGACCTGTTGAACAGCTACTGAACATCACTCTTCCTCCTCATTCACCTATGGTGCAGCCATGCCGTGAGGTGCAGGGAACTGAGCAACAGAAGCAAGGTGTAACTGTGATTCTGTGAGAGAGGGTTGGGATGTAGAGGAAGAGGTATGGGAGGCTGACTCAAGAGTGTGAGAATGTTGGAAAACCAACACTGCCTTGTCCATGGTGGGGCAATAAGGATGACCTTGGCCCAATCCACTTTCAGACTGAGGATTGGGAACGATTGGGATCAGAAGAAAAACACATAGGAGAGTCAACTGCCAGTTGAAGTGGAAGACATTGATTAGGGAGCCCAGAATGAGGCCCCTTCAAGAGCAAAATAGACAGCATTCCTTGTTGCCCCTCATAGTGAACAGGTTGATTGTCAGCATGCCCCAAGCCACAAAGATGACTTGAATAACATTGAACTTCAGGGACCACTCATGACTCAGAAAAAATTCCTGCTGAGATGATTCTGGATGCTGGGGAAGGGATTAGCTATCAGAATGATACTTTCTCCGATGCAACCTGATTGCCTCTTGGAAGAGCTCTGTGGAGTGTGCTCCACAACTTACATAATACATCATGGTGGTATTGTCGGTAAGTATGAAAACCACCGAATCCTCAGTGCAGTCTAGGAAAACAAAACAAACATTGTAAGTGACTTGAAGCTCAAGGACACTGATATGCAGTGAAGCTTCCTGCTCCAACCACAGACCCTGAACCTTCAGTGACCCAGTGTGCTCCCCAACCCATCAAGAAGGCATGGGTGACAACAGTTCTGGTTGGTAAGGGCCACGCAAATGGAATCAAACATATATTCCCCTGATCCACCCACCAGTGCAAGAAGACCAGGATCAATGGAGGAGGGAAGACTAACCTGTCCACGGGGTGAAGGGTTAGATGGTAAACTATCTTGAGCCACGTTTGAAGAGATTGAAGGTGCAACCTTGCAAACAGAACCACCTGCGTACATGCAGACGTGTCCCAAGGGCCTCAGACACATGCAAACTGTTGTGGAAGGCTGAGATTGCAGACCATGATCAAAAGAGACAAATTGTCTGGAAATGGTCAGTCAGCAAAAATGCTGTCAAACTCAGAGTCCATTAGGGTCCCAGAAAACTTGATTTTCTGATATTTAGGATGAGACTCAGATGGTCAAGTAAGTCCAATGTAATATGTATGTGAGAAAAGGCGTCTTCTCTGGACCTGCCCCTTAATAGTCTGTTGTCTAGATATGGGAAGACATGGATTCTCTTCTTCCTGAGGTAAGCCATTACGATGACCATGCATATGGTAAAGACCCAGGGGGTGAAAGACAGACTGAAAGAAAGGAAGGACTATGTACTGAAAAATGACGATTTGACATGATGAACCGGAAAACTTCTTCTGTGGCTCAGGAGAATTGCCACCTTGAAATAAGCATCTTGAAAGTTCAGAGTAGCAAACCAGTCATTCTGAGTCAAAGCAGGGAGGTTAGTTGATAGGGTGACCATTTGGAACCTCATACATTTATCCTGAGGGAGCAAGTAATTGGTCTGACCCATATGTCACCCAAAATAAAAGAGGGACTAGACTAACGGTGGGGACGGTAGCATTGGCACTGAATACTCCTGTTGTTCCCAGTGCCCGGAGTGGCGTCAATGTCAGTGTGTGGACTGACTTTCAACAGCACTGAGAACCCACTAGCTCCCATCAAGTATCCTTAGAATTCACCTTAAAAAGAAAGTGCTTTTCTATGTATTCCAACCTAGCTTTAAAATGATAAAGAAAGCCCATTGGTGGATGGATGCACAGCGTTTGTGTGTTTTATTTTATTTAAGGGTCTATATATGGACTTGCGTGCTTAACTTTAGGCACCCATTAAAAATAGTGTTGGTCATAAGTGAATTAGGTGTTTGAGAGTTACAAAAACACTAAAAGGGAAGCATACTGGATCTGACACAAAAAATCATGCCAGTTAGCCTACAGGAAGAAAATACATACCATCCTGAATATAACTGGTTTTATAACCAAAGCTACGCTACAACAAACGAATTATAAATAAATAAATAAGTAAAAACCCTAGATGCTTTGACCAACCCTACTTAAACTATGAGAATTCCTCTTGGACCTAATAATGAGAGTCCAAAATGTGGAGTTATCATTAGATACTGAGATTAATATACTACAGTAAACGTAATAAAATCACTGGTCATGGTATGTTCTCTCACTGAAACATACTGAAAAATTGAGACCATTTTTTAAAATACTAAACAATCCCAGAAGGAATCTATTCTTATACCACATTATTTCATTCTGTTGAACTAAAGCAGCATTGCTAGTATTATTTTCACACTGTTCATCAGTGTATATATTGCTACTATGAACAATCACTTTCAACTGTGGTAAGATGCTTTTTTTAACATCAGTGCTTCCTCAGTAAGTTATTTCACTTAGAGGGAAGAAATCTTATTTGAAGTCCAGTAGGTTCAACTTTTCCCTGTATGATTTGAGTTAAGCAATCAGGGATTTCTAACAATTAAAAGTTTTATGATGAAAGTAAGAAGATTCCTGTCAGTCAAGCTATTGGCAAAAGTATACTTATTTTGGGACTTCTACTAAATATGTTAATCTTTCAAAAAGATAAAAGCTTTTCATCTTGATGCTGAGATTACTTGGGACTAGAACAATAGTCAAAGAAGGACCAAACATAGAAGGACCAAGAGCACTGCAGCAATTTATGTTTTTGTTTAAATTACTAACAAGGGGGTTAAAAATCCTGTGTTTTAAACAAGGAAAGGGGTTTCTATATCGAGTTTACTGTTTGCTTTGAAGCACTAAAAGATTTTTTTTCCTCAATTTGAGCAAAGGGCAATAAGAAGTTGGAAAGAGATCTAGGTTTTCATATCTGTTAATCTGTCTTCCCTTTAATAAAGTGGAGGTACATTGTTTATTTCAGAAGAAGCAGTCACATTAAACACAGGAGATAGAAAATGTTAATAGGATGCATAGAAAATAATAGAGTCCTGATTAACAGAGTAATTCCATTAAGCTCATGGATGAAATTCTTCATGTAAAAAGGCTTTCACAATTTGAAAGAATGAAGCATCATAAAACATTCTGCCCCCTTTCAATATGTAAATGATTATGCATTAATCATATGTAAATATTACATACAGGTTTGACACATGAAACTGGCCCATATCATTTAAGAAAGAGTTTGCAAGCCCATACTACTTACCTGCTATTAGGTAAAATAACCATTATTCAATGTAAAATGTATTAATTTAATAAACATTTACTATTTCTATTGTGGAAGCTCAACGAGGCCCCAGTCAGAATCAAGGCCTCACTGTGCTAGGTGATAAACAAACATGGAGGAAGACAGTCCCACCCACACATTGCTTACCTTCAAGAGCTTATATGCTGGGATGACAAGCAATATAAGAAAGGGCTGTGAGGGATACAAGCAAAACATGCAATATTCATTTATATATTATACAAGTTTATAATCAGAGGCTTTTATTGAACAGAATAAATACAGGCACTTCATCTATGCTGAGTGCTCCTCACCCTACTCTTAATTAGCTAGCTAATTACTTGTGAGCATCACATAAGCAGGTCTGAAGGATGGATTTGAATGATGAGAGAAGTAGGGGCATACAGATACATTTGGAAAAGGCAACTCCAGGCATGAGCGACAACTTGGAAGAAAGTGAGAAGACGGTTGTGAAAGAAGTCAAAGTTCAAAGCTCCAGAGCTTGGATGGACAATGGTAGCATCCTTTGGCAAAATGGACAGAGGCCATGTGGTGAGACAAGAGTGGATGTATAAAGAGGGGCAGATCTACGATGGAACTTGAACTGGATGCATTGGAAAACGAGGAAGGATTCAAAGAGAGGAGTGATGTAAGCTGAACATCAAGCACTGAAAGTGACCTTAGCAGCAATGGTTTGAATGGAATGGAGAGGAGGTGACGTGGGTGTCAAAGAGGCCAAAGAAAAGTTGTTTGGTGTGATCAGTATAGAAGATGAGGATGGCCTGCACAGGCCTTTGGTTATGTGCATAGAAAGAATAGGTTGGATTTCTAAAACTTTAGAGAAGAAGTAGCGGCAACATTTGGATGTGGCCTGTATATGTGGGACAAAGCAAATGGAGGAGTCAAAGATTGTACTCTGGTTATGGGCGTGAGGAACAGGAAGGATGGGGCAGGGGTGTTAACAGTAACAGAGAAGGTAGACTCGGGAAGAAAGCTAAAAAGTACAGCTTTGGTTTTTCAAGTGTAATTTGATGGTGAAATATCAAAAAAAAGTGGTATCAAAGAGAGAGGTTGAGGGAGGCAGACAGAGTGGAGAGGGAGGCACTCAGCAAATAGAAACTACTATTGGATTTGCTTTCTTGAATTACTAAACCCTAGAAGATTAAAACATTGCACTGACTTGGAAGTACGCCAAAGTTCCTCACAGCCATCTTTATTCACTCCATGTTTTTATTCCATTGCTGTAAAATTTCATAACCTTCCAATGCCAGAGAACACCTCTATGCTTTCAAGAGGAGTCTGTTGAATCTGATTTGAAAGTGGATCATCTGCTGAAAATTCACAAACGCCCCCAATTTACATCATTTTAAAAGAGAGCTATAAATACTTCATTAAACGTATTTGTATACTAAATGAGTGCAGCTGAAGGCATGCATGAACTCGATTCCACCATTACTAACTGATTCCTTAATAGCTTTCTTTCCTAATCACATTACTTCCACACCAGGCATGATCCAGTTAATTGCTTAAAATTCAAAGCTCCCGAGGATTGTGTCTTTTGGACCCCTGCTGAAAAATTCAATCTCCCCACATAAATATTGAAGAAAACACTCCAACATGAAAATGCAAATGGAAAAATAATGCTCCTATAAAATGCTATGCTCTCCAATAAGAGGACATAATTAGCAGTATTTGTCCATTTGAGCACTTAAAAAAAAATCTCTAGGAAACTTATTTCTTGAACAATACAGTGCTGTAGATTAAATGTCAGCTACATGCAACCTGTATTTTCCAGCTGAACTCCAGCCATTGTACTGAAAACTAAAAAGTGCTTTCCTTATTGTTCAGAGCCCATAACCACGGCTGAAATTGTAAACATTTCTCAAAGAGAAATTAATTATTTATTAACTACCGTTATTAAAACCATTAAAACCACAGTGCTTTACAAACATAGATAAAGTATGCTGCCTATCCCAAAGGGTTTACCCTCTACTGTTAAGAGGCTAAGACAACACAGACAAGAAATTCGACAGAACAGTTCAGGGAGGAGTAGGGAAAGAAGAGAAAAAGCCATGAGGGACTGCTTGAAGAAGGTTTTAAGAAGGGATGAGTGGCCAGTGGGAACTGTTGGGGCAGAACCTGTGGTCATGGGCAGTGCACATCGTGCAGAGCTCCCTGCCCGCACCTACGCTTAGGGGCTGAACATGCCGGCCACTCCTGGGAGCAGCACAGAGACAGGGCAGGCAGGGAGCTTGCCTTAGCTCCACTGCGCTGCTGAGTGGGAGCTGCCTGAGGTAAGCGCTGCCCAGCCAAAGCCCACACCTTGAACCTGCTACCCCAGTCAGAACCCCTCCTTCACCCTAACTCCCTACCAGACCCTGCACCCCCACCTCAATCTCCTGCCCCATGTCAGAACCCCTTCCTGCACTCCAAACCCCGCTCAGCCTCAGCCCAGAGCCCCCTCTTGTATCCTAGAGCCCATATCCCCAGAAGAAGCCCTCACCCTCTCCTGTACACCAACCCCCTTGCCTTGGCCCAGAGCCCCCTCCCACACCCTGAACCCTTCATGTCTGGCCCCACCCTGGAGTCTAGGGGAAGCCCCAATCGCCATCTTGCTCTGCTGCAGCGGGGAACCCCAAGCCTCCGTGCCTCCCTCCCTCCCACCCACAGGGCTGTGTGTGGCCTGTAACTAATTTTTTTCTGTGGATCAATAGCCCCTGTTAGAGAAAAGGTTCCCCATCCCTGCCCTAGCCAACGGGAAAGACAAAGGATGCCTTTTTTTTCTAAAACCAGGAAAAGATTTCAGCACAGTGTTCACAGTCTTTCAGGGTTCATACACAGCAAACAATATTTCAACAGATGAATCTGGCTTTCTAAGAATTACAAAGCAAATATATTAAACAATGAATTTCAGAGCTCAGAGGCCACATAGTAGAGCTGTTTTATCTGAAGGGAAAGTCTAGAGAAAATGCATGTAAATAATTTTGTCAGCCAAGGCCACTGAATAATCAAACTGTATCAAATGTAAAAATTTCCAGCTCCATTTATTGGAACTAAGATGCAAGTTTGCAAATAATTTCTGCTGATGTGTATATTTCAAATGTGATATATATGAAAAAAAACCCACAACTGATTTATTGCTTGTTTTAATTATTTCGCATTAAATATTTAACTCTGAGGAGACATCAGAAGAAATATTTTGGATGGATTTATTGATTTCAGTAACATCTTTGTAACTTGCAAAAAAACCCAACAACATAGTAAAAGAAACATCTTTGAATGTACTAAGGTTTAAAATTAATCACATAGTTGATCTTTATGAAAACATTAGGTCTGAGAGAAGTTCAAAGTCTTGGGCCTTTTCTTCAAAGCCATCAACAAATCACGGCCTGCTGATGTCAATCAGCACATTTCCCTTCATGATCCACAATAATGTGTAGCTCTGAAAGGATGCAATGTACACGGTCAATGAGAACTGAAGACAAATCATTCTCAAATGAAGGGGATTCAGTTTTGAAATGAACTTCCAATGATCAGACTACTCTAGAGCCTGACCACCTTAAAGGCAGTCTGCAAGACTCTTCACTTTGACACAGCATTTCCACCACAACCTGCAAATGATGGCTGGGGGAAAAAAAACAAAACAAAAAAACAAAAAAAGAAAAACAAAAACTCCTATCAGAGCTGCTTTTAATCAAAACGAAGAGAAGAGCAGAAAACTCCAGGAAGTCTATTAGAGACTTCACCACACATATTTAATTCACCTGGAGAGTGCTTAGATACTATGGTAATAGATGCTATGGAAAACCCTAAAACAGATAAATAGAGAAGAGAAAAAAGTGCAATGCATATCAAACCATATTTTAATGGGGTCAGAGCTCTACTGAGAATGGAATTCCATGTCTTTGTTCCCAGCTTTCTCTTCAAAATCAAGATGACAAAATTCACCCCTGGTGAATCCATTAGTTACATTTAATTCTAAAATAATATCAAAGTAGTCCCCCTCCTTCTTTTTACACCCACGTGCATACACACACACACGCATGCACATGGTAGTAAAGCAACTATGAAGACCAAAGCATGCCATGAAGGTATAATTTTAGCAAGTTCATAGTAGGAAAAAGACAGTTCCGATGCAAAACACTCATTATAGCTTCAAACTACAGTAAACTTTTTGGAAATAATGAAAATTAGAATATGAATATACTTGGGTTTTGGTCAAAATCATCTTGACTTAATAGGCTTTGACCAAATAATTTGTTCATCAACATTCCACACACACACATTCCACACACACTCACTTTCTCGATCACATACACACACACATACACACAGTGATTAGGTTTCAGTTATCACAGCATGTTCTTCTGAAAATGGCTAGGCAAATTAAACATTGATTTGGCTTTGGATGCTGCAGCAGATTATGTGCCATGCTATCTAACTTCTTTGTCACTGCTGCACAGCCAATCTCTAATGCAATTAGTTAGGTGAATTTGAGGGGTAGCCGTGTTAGTCTGTAATTGCAGAAGTGATAAAGAGTCCTGTGGCACCTTAAAGACTAACTAAAGTATACTTTAGCTAGTCTTTAAGGTGCCACAGGACTCTTTGTCACTTAGGTGAATTTGGCAGCTAAAGGACACAGATACCTAAACCTGGGCTTCATTTTACCAACACTATCATTGTGTGCTTTTTTCCTGGTATTGCTCGTCTGATTTTGCTTTGTGTGGAATTTAGCCAGTTGACTTCTAGTCCTAAAGACATTTTTTCTTGACTCACCTTTTGCTGGTGAACATTCTTGCTAACCTGTCATTAACATATGACGATTGATTTCCAGGAAATGCATGCACTTTCAAGATTAAAAAAAACCCACCTTGTTCTGTTGTGCACTAGGATTTCAATTCCTGCATATAGCTCAGCCTTGTAATCAGGATAATTGGCCACCCTGGAGTAAACTATGCATGTGCACGCACACACACACAACCAACACAACAATTTTTTTTGTATTTTAAATGCACTGTTGTAGACTGAAAGACCCAAGCTTCCTTTGAAAATAAATTCCAGTTTCTGAGCCAAATATTTAATAAACTGGAGGTGGAAAAAAAAGCAGAAAGAACCAGGAATTGCACATACAAGTATCTGAAATACAGGGAAAAGTGCAATTCCCACTGTCATTCAGTAGGATGAGATTAGAGGTGAAAAAGGTGGTTGAGAAGTGATAATTCCATTGCTGTGACTGAAAAGGTTATAAAAAGTTTCCAAAGCTAATAAATATTTTCTCTTGTTATGTCATGTTTATTTAGTAGGTCACGCCTAGGTGACATTCACAGAATTATAGAAATGTAGGGCTAGAAGAGGCACCAAGAAGCCATCTACTCCAGTCCCCTCTGTTTAGGGAGGATTAAGAGTACCTAGACTAGGAAGAGAATTAGCTAAAATGTTTTAATCCACTAAACTGTTTCTGAAATTCATGGACAACTGAAGAGGTACAGAAAAACTAACCATAGTGATGATTTTCTAAAGAGAAAAGATGAGTGATCCTGGCAATTACTGATGAATGTTTATCTTTTAGCAAGATTAAATAGGGAAACAGTGATTAAGACAGAGATATCACTAAAACATTTAGGGAGACCATGATTATGGCATTATAAAGAATAAATCTTACCCAATTTAATTGTTTTTAACTAAATTTAAAAATTAGTGGATGAATGAAAGGTAGTGCATATAGTAGGCCTGAATCTTGACTGCTTTGCACCTAATAAATTATATTAATAAATAATACAATTGGGTCTTATTTAACATATTCATTAATGATTAAGAGTAAATAGTAATTAAACTTATACAATATACTAAATTAAAAGGCGCTGCAGACATCAGTTAGAATAGAGAAATAACACAAAACGGCCTAGAGTGATTGACTGAATTTATTTTCCCTGTCATATTTCCAATGTAAGTTATGCATCAGGAAAAATAA
Source organism: Dermatemys mawii (assembly GCA_007922305.1). Lineage (NCBI taxonomy): Eukaryota > Metazoa > Chordata > Testudines > Dermatemydidae > Dermatemys > Dermatemys mawii. The sequence goes on from ML677348.1 coordinate 2,114,581, forward strand.
ACCAAGACCCAGATACCAAATCCAAGGGAGGAACTGGAAATTCACAAAGTGTCTCAGAGGTGAAGACTAACTTCAAATTAAACTTGAATTATCGATATGATTTTGTTGCAAAAACATAGAAAGGCCAATGTAAAATTTTGGACTGTGGTAACAATATTTTCTATAAGGGCTCTAGTTCATGTGCACCTAGACTACTGTTCTGACTTCTGTGTGCCACATTTCTAATGCAGATAATGCCAAACTGGAATGAGTTCTGAGAAGATCAACAAATCTGTGCAGAGTCAGTGAGCGATTGCTGTCCGAAGCAAGATTAAAAGAGCTAAATGTTCACAGCTTAGCTAAGCAATGATTGAAGCAGGGTATGATAACAGTCTACACATATCTGTAGAGTGTTAATGCCAAGGGAAGAAAGGAATTATTTACTATGGTAGATGGGGGCTGTAGCAAGGCAGAATGACCTCCCACTGAGCCAGTGGGGGAGGAACCACTCTGTGAACGCCGGTGGGCAGAACCAGGCCAGGTTTTCTCCTCCCTCCAAAAGTCAGAGACTGGGAAAGAAAGTATAAAGGACAGGTCTGGGGGCTCATTCGAGCTGCAGCCGCAGAAGGAGACAAGACACCTCCTGACCGCTCCCGAGCTGGGAGACTGCAGTGGATCCCCACCAAGCTGAAGACTGGCCAGAGCTGCTGGACCAAAGCACTGAGGAGCCGCTGGGACTCCTACTGGACTTCAACCCAGACAAACCAGAGGACCCTTACGGATATATGTACGCCCCGGGGCGGGGAGGAAATGACCCATGGGCAGCCGACTCTAATTTGGCTGCATTGCTGCTGGAAACCCTGTCAGCCTGTTGTGGCTGGATTCCCCACTGACCCAGTGGCGGAATACTCTGCCACTGTTAGGGCCCTGGACTGAGATGTTGTTTACACAAAACATTTGAAAAGGTCTGGTAGGGACATGTGACAAACTGCTAGGTATGAAAGTCTGAGTCAGCACCCTGTTCACAGCAGCTCACATCAGGTAAAGCAGATTGGAGCTGATTAAGCAGAGCTGTGCCTAATTTGTGGTGGGGCAGGGCAGAAAAACTAATTAAGCCATTAGCCAGAGCCCACAAATAGGCACAGGAAGGAAGTAAAAAGGGGGGAAAGCAGGCAGTAGGCGGAGAGAGAGATTGCTCTCCCCTGTTTGTTAAAGGCAGGGGTGGCTCTACGTGTTTTGCTGTCCCAAGCGCGGCAATCAGGAGGCCTTCGGTGGCACGCCTGTGGGAGGTCCACTGGTCCCACAGCTTCGCTGGCATTTCTGCAGGGGGGTCCGTCGGTCCTGAGGCTTTGGCTACTCACCGCCGAAATACCGCAGAAGCTGCAGGACATGCTGCTGAAGGCTGCCTGAATGCCGCCCTGACGGCGACCGGCAGGCTGCCCCCCGCGGTTTGCTGCCCAGGCATGCACTTGCTGTGCTGGTGCCTGGAGCTGCCCTGGTTAAAGGTGCTATTTCTGCTGTGAAGGTGGCGAGACTCATATATAAATAAGCTGCATAAAAAATAATGACCAGCACAAGGGTCTCTGCATGGTTTGTAGACCAGTACAGAAGCAGAACCGAGGAGGCCCTCTTCCAGGACACTGGCAAGACTGGATGATCTAACAAGTATAAGTCTCCTTCTGTTTGTTTATACTAATTTTAGGAAGTCTGATTAGACAGTGGTGATAAATGTTTGACTTCTAAGTGATTACTGGGGAATGCATCTGCTTGTCAGGCTGATAAACAGAATTCCTGCTGAACTGGGACACAGAGAAAAGATTTAGTGCAGTGCATTTCGGAGAGAGCTTGGAGAACTCATTTTGCCTAATTTTGAACTCTCTTGATGATTGAAATCCTCCACATACAATGTTAAATTGAACTTAAATTATGTTCACATGCTGCTCAAATGATACTAGGGGGAAAAAAGGATCGTGAGAGGACAAGAAAAGAAAAAAATAGAGCAGAAAGAACATTGAGTGAAAAACAAATAGAGACTCTGTGAAATAAGGAGCAGAGATGAGAAGAGAGAAATACTAATGAAAAATTAAATGTAATATATACACATATTTCATATGGAACACCCACTTGTCTCTCTTCTACAATCTCCAACACCACATTCTACAGGCCATTATCCTCTGATCCCACTGAGGATTACCAAAAGAAACTACACCATCTGCTCAAGAAACTTCCTGAAAAAGCACAGGAACAGACATCCCTAGTACCCCAACCAGGGGCATTCTATTTGCTACCCAAGATCCATAAACCTGGAAATCCTGGATGCCCCATCATTTCAGGCATTGGCACCCTACAAGAACGATTGTCTGGTTATGTAGATTCTCTCCTCAGACTCTACGTTACCAGCACTTCCAGCTACCTTTGAGACACCACTGACTTCCTGAGGAAACTACAATCCATCTGTGATCTTCCAGAAAACACCATCCTGGCCACTATGGATGTAGAAGCCTTCTACACCAACATTCCATACAAAGATAGACTACAGGCCCTCACGAACAGTATCCTCGATAATGTCACAGCAAACCTGGTGGCTGAACTTTGTCCTCACCCATAATTATTTCACATTTGGGAATAATATATACCTTCAAGTCAGCAGCACTGCTATAGGTAACTGCATGGCCCCACAGTATGCCAACATTTTTATGGCTGACTTAGAGCAACACTTCCTTAGCTCTCGTCCCCTAATCCCCCTGCTCTACTTGTGCTACACTGATGACATCTTCATCATCTGGACCCATGAGGAAAAAAGCCGCTTAAGGAATTCCACCATGATTTCAACAATTTCCATCTCACCATCAACCTCAGCCTGGACCAATCCACACAAGCGGTCCATTTCCTTGACACAACTGTGCTAATAAATGATGGTCACATACACATCATCCTATATCGGAAACCTACTGACGGTTATACTTACCTACATGCCTCCAGCTTCCATCCAGGACACACCACTCGATCCACTGTCTACACCCAAGCTCTAAGATACAACCGCATTTGCTCTAATCCCTCAGACAGAGACAAACACCTACAAGATCTCTGCCAAGCATTCTTAAAACTACAATACCCACCTGGGGAAGTGAAAAAAGACGAGTACCCAGAAGCCACCTACTACAGGACAGGCCCAACAAAGACAAAAACAGAACACCATTAGCCATTACCTCCAGCCCCCAACTTAAACCTCTCCAACGCAACATCAAAGACCTACAACCTATCCTGAAAGCTGATCCCTCACTCTCACAGATCTTGGGAGACAGACCAGTCCTCGCTTAGATAGCCCCCAAACCTGAAACAAATACTCACCAGCAACCACACACCACACAACAAAAACACTAATCCAGGTACCTAACCCTGTAACAAAGCCCAATGCCAACTCTGTCCTCATATCCATTCAAATGACACCATCATAGGACCTAATCACATCAGCCACACCATCAGAGGCTCATTCACCTTCACATCTTCCAATGTGATAGATGCCATCATGTGCCAGCAATTCCTCTCTGCTATGTACATTGGCCAAACCAGACAGTCTCTACGCAAAAGAATAAATGAACACAAATCTGACATCAGGAATCATAACATTCAAAAACTAGTAGGAGAACACTTCAATCTCACTGGCCATTCTATTAAAGACTTAAAGGTATTAATTTTAAAACAGAAAAACTTCCAAAACAGATCCAACAAGAAGATGATGAATTGGAATTAATTTGCAAAATGGACACTGTCAACCAAGGATTAAACAGGGACTAGCCAGAGGCTCTTGTTTTGTCTTTAAAAGCCCCCCACCCAGGAACAGATGTATTTGCTGTATTCAGGCACTCAAAAGTTGCGAGCAACTTTCACCTTCAAAAAGTTGCTAAATTCTAAGAAATGAAACCCCTGCAGCAGTCAACAACTTCATTTGCCTTTTTCTTCTAAGTCTAAACTCATTAACCACACTCTCTCTCACCTAAGCCTAGCAGGAATCTTGATGTTCTCATCATTTCTCTTTTAACTGTTCAGAGTTAAAAGTTTTAGTGTTAATTTTCATTTACAGGTAACCTAATTTTTCTAATATATGTTCTGCTCATGTAAATACTTCAGAGTGCCAGAGAAATGTAACTCTCCCCCTCCACAAAAATATCACCAAAGCAGTATAACTCAAAATACTTTGCTGGATAATTTTTAAAGAATAATTGGGTTTTTCATAATCTTGGTTCCAAGAATGTTTACAAAAAACTAGTCAAATAATAGCGCATAAGAGCCCAAATTCTTGTAGAAGTTGGCAGAACATTAACCATCTCCTTACTCCAGTTTAAGTAACAGTCAAAGCAAAATAAAGCCAGAATTATTCAAGTAATACAAATGACAGTAATAAACTGTAAATACTCTCTGAAAAGATCAGTCTAGTGATCAGAGCAGGAAATTGGGAGTCAGGCAATCTAGATTTTATTCCTAACTTCAAGTGCTCTTGACTCCTTTTGTGGCCTTTGTCAAGTTACTTAGGTGCTCTATACCTCAATTAGCTGATCTGTAAAATTGGGATAATAACCACCTTTGTAAAGGTTTTAGAGTAGTAGCCGTGTTAGTCGGTATCTGCTCTATGCATCTGACGAAGTGGGTTCTAGCCCACGAAAGCTTATGCCCAAATAAACTGGTTAGGCTCTAAGGTACTACTCACCTTTGTAAAGTGCACTGAGCTACTCAAATAAAAGATGCCATGGTTTGCTATTATTATTATTATTGCAGAATGCTTGGTGATGCCAATTTTTATATACACTAGACAAAGGCCATCCAGGACATGGAAGGACAGAATGCCACAAAGTTAGCTAACACTGATGCAGTTAAATTCCTGGGAAGAAATTGTGTAAAACTCTCCACATTCCACTGCTTCAGAAAAGTTTGATTTTAACCCTGCTGACAGACAGGTTAAACATGGAGATTTGAAAGATATTCCAGTTCTAGAACTTACTAAATTATGTCATCTGGCTTTTATGAATGATCAGGAGTTGCAAACTTGAATTCATAGGAAGAGACCCATAGTAGTAAAGTAGTAAGGTGAGTAATGCAGATACAAAAATGTACACTGTTGTTGAAAGCAATCCAAAATATAATTCAAACCATCTTGACCTGAGGCAACTGATGTCTTTCAGAAGGTATGAAAGGTGAACCAGTCCCACACTGAGAAAAACGAATAATGCCTGATGCAGCATATCGTGCTGTCAGAATACAGATGCAGCAAGTGGACGGACGTTATTTACATAATAAAATTCTAGATTATGAGCATAGTTTTAAAATATAATGCTTTGTGAAATGTTTACTTTTCAACAATCAACCTGAATACAACATGCATAATGTAAGTGGTGTGACGGAGTCAGACCAGAAGGATATGGGAGAGTGCTGGAAGGCAGGTATATTAGTCTCAGGATGTGCAGGTCTCTGTTCCCTGGATAGCCAAACAAAGGCTATTCCAGGCCAATCAAGACACCTGGGGCCAATTAAGAACCTTCTAGAAAGGAGTAGAAATAGCTAGCCTGATTGGGACACCTGAAGCCAATCAGGGACTGGCTGAAACCAGATAAAAACCTCCCAGTTAGTCAGGTGGGCTGTGGGTGTCAGGAGCTGTGAGAGGAAGTTATGCTGTTGGTGAGACTGAGTGGTGGACAACATATCATACAGAAGGAAGGAGGCCCTAAGGTAAGAGTGAAGTGGAGTTTGAAGAAGCGGGGACTGCTGTGGGGAAGTAGCCCAGGGAATTGTATTGTGTTTTGTGCCTAAAAGGTCAGCCATCTTAGCTGATACTATTAGGGTCCCTGGGCTGGAGTCCGGAGTAGAGGGCGGCCAGGGCTCCCCTCTTTCTCCATCTTCCATACTGGCCTGTGATGAAGGTAACTCACTAGGCGGTGATTCTTACCAATTATACTGAGAAAGGGGGGTCACTCTGGGGCCTAGATGAGTTTCTGAGGCCCCTAAATCTGCCAGGAAGCGCAGGACCCACAAGTACAGACTTGGAGCTTTGTCACAGTGGATACAGAGAAGGTGTGTGGGGGGGGCAAACAGAAGATAGTCAGGGCACAGAAAGAGGATGAAGAGAAAGAGGAGGAAGGAAGGAATGGAGGGAGGTGGAGGATGCATAGAAGAGGACAGACAAAGGTAGAGTCTAATCCATATTAAACTTTAAAGGGTTAACATTTTGTAAACCTGAAACTTCAAATGCCTCGGGCCTGATTCTCATTTCTACTTATGCCCCTTTACACTGTTCTCACAGCATAAAGGATTATGAAGAGGGTCGAAATTAAATTCGCACCCACTTTAAGGTCCTTCTACACCACCAAAGTGGGATAAAAGGGCCCAGGTGTAAATGAGACTCAGAGACTTAACATTTTCTATATGATTATTATTTACCCCTTGCTGAGCTGCTCGGACCATTGCGTTATGAGGATGGAGTTAAAGCCCCACCAACTTCAATAGGAGGGGAGCCACCCTCCTTTTTCCTCCTCCCAACCCCATACTGTTAAGCCCTGAGAAGCCTTAATGTTCCCTTATTTCTCTTACACATGCAAATGACAATCTCACCCTTAATAAACCATACATAAAATCACCCACAGTATATTTCCATCACAGGTCAAAACAAGAGTTAGGAGTGGGGAATGAAGGGTGGGAGGGCCAAGTAAACACAGTGGGGTGACAGTGACTGATGAACAAGGCTGGCTCTTTATCGTGCAATAAATGGGAAAAGCCATGGCCATGTCAGAGATAAAAATGGAGAAATCATTATGAGGTTTGCATTGGCTTATAATAGTATCATCTTCTGTTAGCCCAAAATAATGACAAAATACATTCAGTTCTTTCTCATTTTAGAACCTTGTCACAGTAAATTGATAATATGCTCAGAGAAAACATCAAGTGAACTGTACCAGGCTAGTGGTTCTGCAAAGTACATTATTCATAGTCTTTCCATTGTGATGCAAGTCACAGCACAAAAAGGGCTCAGAAATGTCTGCAATCAGACTCATTGCTGGTTAAAACAGCATGTATTAATATGTATGTTTTCCTGAGATAACCTATCAAATTATATTCAGTTCTGTATAATTCCCACTGCCTTTCTCTGTATATGGTTTATATTTCCTTTCTGACCTGTGAGGAGAAAATAAGTAAAGTACTGTTGCAGGGAAAACATGGGACAAGGCAGAAATTTGTTTTTCTCCAGTGACATGGATGGGGAAGGGCTTTCCTAGTGTCCAGCATTGCAGCCTTCCTCTCTAGGCCTTTCTCGACTACATTCCCATTGACATCACTGCTTACTTCTGGGCTGTCAACCTATGGTGAGATTCACATGGACATGGACATGTCTCCCTGAGCTGTACAACTATACCTGATTTCCCTTTCCTTTCTTGTGTTCCTTTTTTCTTATGGGAGAATGTCTGCACTCCTCATTGATTCCCCATCTCCATCCTCAAATGCTCTGGCTGAAAGTGACCTTCTGCTGTAAACTAGCCAAGCAGGTCTGGACAGAGCTCCCTATAGCGTCCATTAATACTGCTCCAGACGTCCGCAACAGCAAGCATCTAGCAAAACAGATCCAGTGTTTAATCTGCTTCTATGCCTGTGGCCTTAATATCTTTTAAACTTGCCCTACAAAACATTATTATGGCTGTAAGTTTCATTTTAATTTTAATGTGGGTGAAATAAATAGGTATTTTTCTATCTAAATAACTTAGCTATGTTGGCTGCAGAATGATATGATGCTTATGGCACTGTCATAAAGCAGGGAAATGCAGATATTCTTGACCCACACATCTGATTTGCATCTATATTTGTCAGGATAAATTAATGGTGGGTTCTGACAGCATAAATAAGCACATATACATATTCCATGAACACATCTGCACAGTCCCTTTATAGTGCAAATGGGTGGATCACCATATGTCTCTGCATAGTGGAATTAGTTGCATTTAGGATGTGTGCAGAATACACATTGTGCACTTGTTCAGCGAGGCTTATAGAATATAGTTACCTTAATCCATATACAGCAGGCAACTAATATTATTATTTTCATTACATTACAGGTCCCAGGTGAGATCCAATTCCCACTGGGCTATACACCATAAAGACACACAGTAAGAGATAGTCCTAACATGAAAATAAACTTTGTATTGCAAAAGAACATGTTTGCAAACAGTAAGTCAAATTCTAAATGGCTATTATTTCCCAACATGCTCCAGTTCATGAACATTTGTGAAACCAAAAAACTCATTCACTATGTCTATTGGGGGAAGGCTGATCTGTGTAAGATTAATTACATTTCCTTGTAAACAAGGGAAGAAGAGTATGTGTGTGAACAAAAGTATTTTACATTCTGCTGTTTGTCACTTACTATTAGGTTTTAAAAGTTTGTCCTCTACTCAGAAAAATGAAATGATGCCATGCAATTTAAATAACCAATATTCAAACAATGTAGCAAAAAGCCAGGATGGAGAGGCTGTGAAAAAACAGAGGCTAAAATTTGTTTGGCAACAACTTATGAACAGCAAAACATTTGTAGAGATCAGGATTGACTTGTGGATGATCGGTTAATAGAAGGAAGATGCTAAATTCACTGGATATTGCATTTACAACTAGTAATTCAACCATATCTTTTCTAAGACATTAGGGAGGGGAACCATTAGAAGCCCAAGTCCAAAGTGAAAGTCAATGGGACTTGGGCTTTTAAATCACTTAAGTGTTTTTAAAAATCCTACCCTAAAAATAACAGACTAAAGAGATGGTTACTCACTCTGCGCAGTAACTGAGGTTATTCAACATGGGTGTCCCTGTGGGAGCTCCACTTCAGGTGAATGTGCATCCCTGCATCTTTGATTAAAGAATTTCATCAGCAGTGCTCGTCTGGGTCACACATGCACTTTCTCAGTCTTGTGCTATTGTTGGAGCTTATCTAGCACTGTGTGACCCGAACCCCCACTCTCAGTTCCTTCTCTGTCGCAGAGTCTGTAGACTGAACTCTGAAGTTGAGGGAAGGAGGGTGGGTAGTGAAGGACCCATAGGGATACCCATCTCGAAGAACCTCAGTTACTGCACAGGCTGAGTGACGTTCTTCTCCTTCGAGGAGTGTTCCTATGGGTACTCCACTTCAGGTGACTGTTGAGCATGCTCCTTTGTGGATTGAAGGAATTTTGGAGTTGCATGAGTACTGACGATAATACAGTAAGTCCTAACACGGAATCTGATCTTCAGCCCTGGTAAACCACAGTGTTCTGTGAACCTACATGCCTAAGACCAGGTGTCCACGTCTGGTACATTGTTTAGAAAGGCTATTGAAGTTAATAAGGATCAGGCGGAATGGGTTTGGATCCCCACTAAGGGTTGTAAATCCTTCTGGTGGTAACAAAGATGAATTACACCCAGAAATCCAATTAGATAGCCTCTCTTTGGAAATAGCGGAACCTTTAGATCATTTCAAAGTCAAAATAAAGAGCCTCAGTGACTTCCTGAAGGGCTTAGTTCTATCAAGGTATCAAGCTAGTGCATGTCTGACACCTAGAGTGTGTAGGATTGTGTCCCGTTTACGCCCATCAGGTTTAGGAAAGAACAAGGGAAGATGAACTGGTTGATTCAAGTGTAAGAAATAAGGTACTTTGGATAAAAAATTGGAATAACTTGTCCTTGAGAAGATGGTGTAGGTGAACGTGCCATGAGGGACCCTAGTTTTCCCACGCAGTGGGTAGATGTGATAGTGACTAGGAAGGCCACATTCACTGAGAGATGCATCAGAGAGCATGTTGCTAAAGGCTCAAATGGAGGCCCAGTAAGACAGCACAGTACCAGGTTCAAGTCCCAAGGCAGGGACTCGTATTTAAGGATAGACATTTCTGATACTCTTAAGAAAGCATTGGGTGATAAGATGAGCAAATATAGATACCCTGTGTGATGCCTCGGGTGGGCCTCCCCAGAAACGCCAAGGACAGAGAAATCAGCAAAAGGAGAACAGATACTCCCAAGACTGGTGGGTAACCCTGAAGTTAAACTCCCCAAACAGTTACAGACTGCTTCTGATTCCCACCCTGGTTATCAAGAAGCAAACAGGGGAACCAGCTGTGTTAGGGTGAACTGCAAAGAATGGGGTAGACAATCCCCCAAACTGGTGGATATTCTAATACTTAGATTTATCAAGCCAGAACAAAACAGCTTCTTTATTACCTCACTGATTGCTTAGAATCCAACAACATTGTTCCCTTAAAGTAACCCAGCCTCAGGCCTCCACCTAGTCACCCAAGTCAAGTGTGATGAGAATTTCTGAAAATCTTATTTCATCATGTGGGATTGGACACATTACCTCCCAGGTTAATGACTATTCCAGATCTTACCCAAATACATGCTACAGCCAATTCCTAATAATTAAATTAAAACTTATTAGAAAAGAGTGAGAGTATTGGTTAAAAGATCAATACACATACAGACATGAGCTCAATACTTGAGGTTCAGATTCATCACAGAGATGGTGAGCACACAAATGCACCGGACACATGGGAAGTATCAGTTGGAGATTGGGATCAACTCCTGGCAGGAAAGGCAGCGCTTGAAGCCAGGTGAACTGGTCCTGGCTCCAACCATAGAAGGTCCACCTTAAGTGTGAACATACACTGCTCTTAAGGGTAATCAAACTTAGGTAAAGAAGAAAAAATTAAGAGAAAAAAGTAAAATAAATGGGAAGAAAGGATTTAACTAAATCTAACGAGAATACTAAATAGGATATTCTAACACTAACGAAAACTATCAAATATAACATTGCTGGGAGCTCTGTCTCAAACCAAGGCCGGTTGAGAAGGAACTGAGGGGAGTCTGGTCATGCAGCGCTGAGTAGGCTCCGATAACAACTCAAGATGGGGAGAACACGTGTGACCCAGACAAGTGCTGCTGCTGAAATTCTCCAATCAAAGGTGCACGGATGCACATTCACCAGAAGTGGTGCACCTACAGGGATGTTAAAAAGTTTAACTTGATATGGAAAGTGAAAGAGACCTGATAAACTTGTTTGTGATATATTTGCTTATTGTATTAGTACAGAGAAGCTGAGGAAGAGAAGCAATGCCCTTGGAACAAATCTATTATAGTATTTGCAAAACTCTATAAGGAGGAGAGAGAAAAGTTCTCCTTAGCTTTCTAGAGGTCTTAAAGTTAAAATATCACTGATCCCAACTCTCAACTTCTTCCTTGAATGTTAATTTATTTTAAGGACGTTAAAAGTATCTCCCCTGTTCACTGCCTGAGCAGTTAAGTCCTTCTGAGATTTCCCTACACTGAGATGTTAAGAAAGGTTATTTCCAAATGCCAGGTATCTTGGAGTTACCTTTACATGCTAAATTCTGTTTCATGATAATCTAATTCTTCCCAATACGTAGATACATGTACTTCCAGCAGGATTTGTTCAAGATGCTTGAGTCAGTAAATATGGATGCAAGAAGTCACTGAACTATATATTGAGAAAATGAGGGAATTTTTGCCTTACTTAATTTTCATATTATTGATTCCTAGTTTCCTCAACAGTATGTTATTTGCCCTTTAAACTTAAAATCTCTAAACTACTTTAAAATGGCAAAATTATTCTGCAAAAAACACCTGAAGGACAGCATTGGTATCTTTCATTAATAGATGTAGAACCTAAAGACATGTCTATGCTGACATTAATTTGGATTAAAATTTAAATTAATTTGAATTTAAAGCAGAATAACTATTCCTGATTAGCTCCCCATGTGGGCACATTCATGCTAAATTAGCTTAATCCTCTTTCAAAGTTTATTAAACTAATTTTGAATAAGGCGTTCTTGTTCCAGAATAAGAGCATCCAACAGGGAGTTAATCTGGAATAGCTATTCTGGAATAACTCCTATATAAACAAGCTCTTAGTTATGACAGTAGTCTAGAAGCCTACAAAATACTCATGTGAATATGGATGTCACATAAGTGTTTGTAAGATCAGGCCCTTAACAGAAAAAATGTATTTTAAGGAATTATTTCAGTTGGTTCTGATGACTCAACATTTTTATATTACCACCTAAACCTAAATATAATTGTGTGTGGGATGTAGACTTGATTATTAACTAGCTTTCTAAGGTGAATAACTGTTATTATTCATTTTAAAAAGGCAGATATGGGAATCAGGTGAACACTGGCTAAGTACATAGAAATCTGAAAGGTCACAATGCTTTGACAGGAGCAAAACCATATCTTCTTTAGGTCCTATAGCATTATATGAATGTAAATGTAATTAAAGGATGGCACTGTTTCCTATAATGCATAGAATCATATCAAGAAAAGAAGCTGCTACTGAAATAAAATATTTAACTGGTTATTTAATACTTCAGGGACCCATAATCCTGTAACCTTCAAAACCATCCATTCTTTGCAAGGCAGGAGAATTTCATTTGTAGATATGTGCCCATTCCATGAGGATAATAAAATATATTTAAGGCAAATCCAGAGAGTTGCTGAGCACCTGTGACTCACATTGACTTCAGCGGGAGTTGTAGGCACTCAGCATCTCTTTGGATTTGATCCTTTGCCTTTAAGATAGTTCCCTCTACAGCCAGATTGTAAACTTCAAGCACCTTGAACAAATCTTTCTGGAAGTACGTGTATCTACATATTATATATATATATGGCAACATTTCCAAACTTGTCCTATATCCATATTCAGACCTTTACACAAGGAGCCTGATTTTCTGAGATGCTGAACTTTCACAGCTCCATCTCCATAGTCCTATCCAAAGCTCACTGAAATCAATGGGAGACATTCCATTAACCTCAGTGGGCTTTGGATCAACCAACAGACTATTTATTTAGATGCCCAAACATATATTTAGATCCCTAACTTCAGGCATCCATGTTTGACAGTTTTGGCCTTTATCCATATACCCTATTCTGCACTCATTGACGTGAATGGAAGATTTGTTCAAAATGGGATCTGGACATCAGTGCTGTTTTCCATGGTTAAATGATAATATGTTATGGGCTACAATATTTAAATAAAAGGTACACTAGTCAGAAAGTATCCAAACCAGTCTTTAAATACTGTTTCAAGATGGCCTGAACAATAGAAAACATTGCTATGAAAATAAATGGGAGAAGTTGAAAAATGACAACCAAATGATATAAACAAAGCCTTACGTGTATTAACACATGCTATAAAATGAATATTAACACAAACACCTACTGGTCTAGATTTATTAAAGTGACTCAAGGTTTTGGTGCCCAACTTGCGACATCCTAAATGGACCGGCATTTCAGAAAGAAGGTGCTCAAGCACTTTCTGAAAACCAAACAGAGCTCTGTAAGGCATCTTCAATTTCAGACACGCAAAATCATTAGTCACTTCTGTAATTTTTGACCTAAATGTTGTGGCCATACGCAGACTGTGCTTGCCAGCTGAAGTCCAATTATTGCATGATTGAACTTCCTTATCTCGCACTCTGATGGGGGCCTTCACCACTGGGGTGTCCACGGTGACCCTGGGTAGCACCACAATTACATCTGTCTCAGTTTCTCTGTGGGGGAGAGGCAGTGTCAATCAGTCCATTGAGGCTCATGTACATTTAACAGGGCCCCTCATTTGACCCAAAGGCAGAATATTACACATATAGGCTTCTGCCCCAACATCTTTAGCTGCAGGTGGAAAGGGCTGAGATAACCTTAGTCTGTCAACTCCACTTACATCCAGATCCCTTATCCAGTGAGGTTCTGTTGGTACGGATCCTTCTTCTGGGGTCAGGGTCGCATGGAAAGGATCTCTCCTCTTGGGTCAAGATCTTTACAGAGAACAAACTCAACAACCCTTCCTCAGGACAGCATATAATTTCTCTGATCTGGGGCTTCTTCTGCTACCCAGTGAAGTCCTTCTATGAGGACCACATTTCCCTGAGATGTGGCATTCACAGATCCTTCTTTTGGAGCCTCACCTACCTAGGAATAATCTTCATGGTTTCCTTTCCTAGTTTAACCCCCTCACCAGGTCCCCCTGAGAAAGCATTCTGGGAGCTTTCTTTTTCTGTGTTCTGGGGACTGTTGCCCTTCCCAGGAGCCTCTGCTCTTTAGCCACCCCTCCATTGCGAATAGCTTTATTTTAACATGTCTAGGTGCTTCCCTGCCTAATTAACCACCTCCCAGTCACTCAGGGAGTTATACTCTCAGGTAAACCCGAGCTGTCTCACTCTCCTCTTGTGGAGCCTGTCAGAGGTAGGTGAACCCTTGACCCCTTCAAAGGGCCAGCCAACCTATGACAGGCACCCAAAACACTCATTACTTTTGAAAGTTTGGGCCACTTCATTTGTCAAAGGATGTGAGAATATTTCTTTTAAATGGCAATAATTGAAAGAATATTCAGGTTCTTCTTTATTCAAAGTTTACCACTGTTATCAGTACATTAGTCAATGAATAGAAAAGAAACTGTCTTGAATGCATGATTAAGTAATATTCTGCTACTTTAAAATTAAACTGATGGGGCACATATGCATTTGCTAAGTAACTAACCTTCATGTTAAATAAGATATGTTTTAATTAGTGCCTCCTAGTTTAAACTCTAAGATACTGGTGGAAGTTTTAGCCAGAATTATTGCAGTTAAGCTAAAAGAAGGATTTCACTTATTTAGAATTACATCATTCAACTGACCGGAAAAAATGTTATTGTTCCAGAATGAAATTTACCCCTCTGTAGCGAAGACAGCACATGGCCTATGCACCACTTATACCCTGTCTTGATGCCAAAATAGGGGATATGTGGGCTATAAATTCTGCACAAGCCATATCTGGCACAGGGATGAGTGTAATAATTACCAAAGGAATAAATATTAACTAATAGACATATTTTGTGGCCTCAGACCCTATACACCAAGAATAAATGATGTAAAGGTCATGTGTAGACTGGTGTGCAGACTTGCCAGTTATGGAAGGAAAAATAAAATCCCAGCTACAGGTCATTTCACATCCCTTTCCCCTTGGCTGGCTTTATTTCCAAGAGCAAAATGCAAAACCAGGGGGGAAAAAAAATCAACTCTTACTACTGAATACAACCCTCTGGGGCTTTCCAGTTTCAGCCAACTAGGAGGAGAGAGTGCACCCTCACCCGTAAGGTAGTTTCCTTTGCACCAGCTTCCCCTTTCCTTTTATAACAGTCATGCCATAGGCAGGCAACCAGTTACCCCTTACCTGCCAGAGCACCATTACATTTTATCACTGCTTGTGTTTTCCACATCCCCCAAAGCAGTAGAAACATATTTGGGGATTCCCCTGAAAATTTTTCTTTTAAAACTCAAATTCTCTTTTATTGTCATGATAGAGCATATTTTCTCTAAAACACAATTTTTTAAAAAAATCTTAAAAGTGTCAAAAACAAAACCAAACCTGGAGGTAACGAAAGAAGGAGAGAGAAGGGTAATGCAGGGGGCGGGGGGAGAATGCAGTCTTTGTAGCTAGCTGTTTAAACTGAGTGACTTTTACCCTCGTTTGGTCTTAAGGAAGAGAACTGAAACAGCAGCTTCTGTTCAAGTTCCCCTGAAGTGTTAGCATTTTTGTTGAAAATAATCTCTCTCAAATGAAAAGAAGCTGACATGGTATTAAAGATTTAGCGTGTGCACTTATTTATGTCAGGAAATGCATTCTTAGGGAACTAAGCTATTCTGGAACAGTTGAACAATGCATGCTGTTGAACGTGTCTGCTTCAACCAGAAGGTCAAGTGTTATCCTCCAACACCAATCTGATTTCCTCGCTCAACGATGGTTCAGGACAATGATAATAGTTATGAGACAAATTAAAAAGGCACTTGATCCAGCAAATTACTACATTTTCCTCTCACAGGAGAGGAGAAGGGAATTGCTATTAACTGCTGTATCTTCTCCTTTACATCAAAAAGGAGTTACTGTCCGTGGCCCCTGAAACTCTGTTAACATGAGTCTCTAGAGCAGCAGCATCTGCAGAAAAGTTAGTGAATCCACAAGATTCTCCAGTGAGTTTGTGAAAGAGACAATATACACTGCACCCAATCCCACAATTCTTGGACACTGAGGAGAGTTCTTACTTTCTGGGGCAGAAGAGGACACTCTTTCATGCAGAAATGTCTTTGCACATATGGGACTCCATCCTGGCCTGGATCCTACACTACGGGGACCATCTTCCAGTAAAACTACCATATGCAATATTAATAATGAGAGGAGCCTGGAGAAGGAATGAGGGAACCAGCAGGGTCACAACCTACAGAGAAATGATGGGCATCTAAAATGGATGAAGATGTGCTGTGCTCAGCACTAGCAGTCTTTTATTATTACCCGAGTTAAAACTGACTATAACAGAATCTGGCTGTTGGAACGACAGCTCTAAGACGGACGAGATAAACTTCCTCTTCAGCTGAAACAGGCACAGCCCAGTTTGGCGATAAGAAACTCTGAATCCCTTCTGTTATGGAGCTGTGTCAGGATAAAATGACTTGACACTATGACAGCTCAATATTTCTGTGTGATATTTCAACCAGAGTGGCCAGTGTTATTTCTTCTGTGCTATACTGAAGGGAATGGCAATAGGACTGTTTACTGCTCTTCTCCTTGACCTTCACACAAATCCAATATGTATCCCATGAGAGTAAATGCAAGAGCCAGATTGTGGCTCACCCTAGCACCTGTGCACAAGGAAGGTTGGAGGCAGGTGTTACAACCAGGATATGAGCAGTGCCCAGAACATTAGACAGGAGCCAGGCCAGGTCAAACACCCAGAGGTCAGGGTCTGAGACAGGTCAGAGGATAAACAGAGTCAGCTGTCAGGGGGCAGGCAGGGTCAGGTTACCAAGAGACTAGAATCTGGCCATAAGAGCAAGTAGTGCAAGGGAGACAGTCCTAAGCAGGTGAAACCCAACTGCATGGACCACTTCCTATTCTTCCTGCTTGGTTTAAATACAAGTAGGAACCAGTCAGGACCCCAGCGTTAAACCAATCCGATCCCAGGTTTGGAGTCTTCTGTCAGAATTCAGCTTCTAATTCTGGTGACTGCTAGGAGGTCACTGGATGGCAGGCTGGAACTTACACACTGTGAACCAGCATTCAAGACCTGTGGTCCCTGACAGCAGGCAGTTTAAGAAGCCTTCTCTGTAGTTGCACCCTCCTGTGTTCATCTGAGCCCAAGGACTGCTCTTCCTGGTGTGTAAGCAAACCTGAGAGTGTAGGGAGAAGAGAGCCATGGTACCACTCTCACTATGCATGAGAAGCACATGCTGCAACTGTCATAGGGAGTGCACACCTTCTGCATGTTGGGGAGCTCCTGGAGGCATTGTGCCACCTGGTGTTTGGAGTTTGTGTAGCACTGCTCAGTGTTATGAGTTAGTGGCACAGTCTGGCCCTGGGTACAGAAATGGCTTTAGACAAGACAATTTTTCCATTCAGACATCTTGGAGAGAGGATCAGCGAATGAAGATGGGACAAATGTACTGGCTCTGAGACAAGTATCACTACAACAGAGACAAAGAAGAACATAGAAAACCCAGGACAATGAGGGAAGTGCCCAGTCTGATTCTCACCAAACAATGTCCCCATGAAGCTTCTTTAAACAAACAAACTGAAAGGCAGGTGCAGCCTATGCAATTGTTGACAGAGCCACAGCTCATGCAGAGACAGATGCTACAGCAGTAAACACAGGGCAATAGCTGGTTGAAATAATCTCAACAGCCATAAAGACAGCAGCAACTGCTGCTATGGTAGCATGCGCCACAACAGCTACAGTGGGCATAGTATTCTCTCTTCCTACCTAGAGCCAGCATTAGAAGCACCTATTCCTACTAACTTAATAAGGCTGTAATCCAAGTCTATCAGCATTCACTATGCTGCCTTTTAATCCTGAAGTGATCCTTCATATGTGGTTGTTGTGGATAAAATTTCCATTTTTATTAGTCCCCTGTGCTAGCATCTGGTGCATATTACTGATTAGCTTCTGAGAGTCCTCGTGCATCGGTGTGTTAACTCAGACTACTACTGAAATGTAACTTTTATAATGTTTCCCATCTCTTCATTACCACAAAGGAGGAAAAGAACCGTCTTGTAGCTATTTGGTGGAAATCTGACTCTGATTCCTACATGGCAGGGTAGAACACTGACAATAATTACCATATTTAGAACTTAATAATATTGGATACGTTTCAAAGCATCATACAAATACTAACTAATGAATTTTCCCAGGATCTTGTGAGGTAGGTTAATAGTATAACCCCCATTGTACACATGGGCAAATTGAGATACAAATAGCCTGATTCTTCTCTCACTGAAAATTATCTTGTACTGTGGTAATGCCACTTACTTCAGAGGAGTCATTCTTAACTCACACTGGTAAAAGTGACATCAGATCAGAAACAGGCCCAAAGAGGTTAAGTGACTTGCCAAAGGCCATACCAAAAGTCACTGGCAGACCCGGGATTTGAAATAAGGCATTTCTGAATCCTAGACTCATTTACAAGCTGCTAAAGCCAAAACATTACAAAAAAAGAGTCTAAGGGCTACTAAATCATTATAAATAAATGGCTTCATTTTCAAAAATGCTAAGCACCAGTTTTCATTGACCTTTTTTGGAAATTTGGCTACTTATTTAGGAACCTAACTTCAGGTACCCCTCTTTGAAAATTTGAGCCCCTTTCTCCCAGATGAAGTGAGTGTGCCTCTGGCATAAGCTGGGTAAACTCAGATTTGGAAAGCCTGGGGTCAAAGACAAAAAAAGAATCAAAGTGCAGCTGTGCAAAGAAATTTAAAGAAACCTGAGTTTTTGCCAACCCAAAAATGTGTGGGTGTTAGTGAGTCCTAGACTTTGCACTGACAGACATGCTCACACAGTTTGGTTATTACAGTAGTGAAGCACATTCTAAGAAACCCATCTGAGTTAGAGGAGCACAGGATCTAACTTTCATTCCAAATTCTCTTATCCAGTGATGCTATTCATCCAGGACAGGTGACCTAGCTACCCAATGACCATCTAGTCCAGCTCTTCTCCAGACTCCATCCTAAAAAATATATCTTCTTCCCCTGATCACCATGATGCCATTCCCCAATGATGACCTTGCCAACACAGACAACATCCCTACCATGAATAGTGAACTTAGGCTCCTGCATGGCAGTTGACTAGTCATCTAGAGCAGTGGTTCACAACCAGAGGTACGCCTACCCCTGGAATTAAGCAAAGGTCTTCCCGGGGGAAATCAAATTCATCTAGATATTTGCTCAGTTTTACAACAAGCTACATAAAAAGCACTAGTGAATTCAGTTCAAACTACAATTTCATACCGACAATCACTAGTTTATACTGCTCTATATACTATACACTGAAACGTGAGTACAATATTTATATTGCAGACGATTTATTTTAGAATTGTATGGTAAAATGAGAAAGTAAGCAATTTCTCAGTAATAGTGTGCTGTGACACTTTTGTATTTTTGTCTGATTTTGTAAGATAGTAGTTTTTAACTGAGTTGTAACTTACAGGTACATGACAATTCAGACTCCTGAAAGGGGTACAATAGTCTGGTAAGGTTGAAAGCCATTGACCTAGAGCATTATATGAGATTTGGATCATTCACCAAACCATGCAAATCAGGCAGGGGGAAACGTCAAATAGAGGCCCTAAATTTAATCTGATGCCATGATTACAATATGATAGTACAGGAGTTCTCAACCAGGGGTCCAGGGCACCCTGTGGGGGGCCACCAGCAAGTTTCAGGGGGTCTGCCAAACAGGGCCAGCATTAGACTCGCTGGGGCCAAGGGCATAAAGCCGAAGCCCCACAGCATGGGGCTGGAGTCTGGAGCCCTGAGCCCTGCCACCTGGGTCTGAAACTGAAGACTGAGCACTGTAGCTTTTCAGAGGCCCCAGTGGCATGGGGCCCCAGGCAATTGCCTTGCTTGCTAACCCCCAATGCCAACCCTGGCTTTTATATGCAGAAGAACAGTTGTTGTGACACAAGTGGACCGTGGAGTTTTTATAGCATTTGGGGGGTGGGGAAGGGCTCAAAGAAAAAGGTTAAGAACCCCTGTGATGATAGATACTCAGGCAGTAGTTAGTCATAAAAAGAAAGGTTCTTTACTACAGTAACGAGTTCTTTGAGATGTTTGTCCCTATGGGTGCTTAACTTCAGGTGTGCACATGCCCTGTGCTCCTTTGATTGGAGACTTTTAGTAGCAGTGACAGATCAGACCGTGTGTATCTTGGCTTTCCTCCTGCCTATATCAAGGGTATATAGTGCAATGTTGGATGAACTACTCTCAGATCCCCTGAAGGCAAAACTCCAAAGCGGGGGTGGGGGCGGTAGTGGAGCACTCATAGGGGCAAACATCTTGAAGAGCATCAGTTACTTTAAAAAGTAAACTGTGCTTAATACGTCATTTGGGCCAGAGAGAGAGAGAGAGAAAGACATAGACAAGCATGAGAATGACTCTACAGCCTGGGGTTAGAGAACTCACTTGTGGCAGACCCAAGATCCAGTACCCCTACTCCAAAGACACTATTTATCCACGGTGTAACAGCTTCGTCTGGAGAGAGTGAGGGAGGTCATGGGTTCTGTGACCTTCACAGACCTCAGTGACTTCTGGCTTCACTTGAGCCCCTCGTGGTGGGGATTGGGCAGTCAGCCCCCTTCAGCAGCAGGGCTCAGGCAGTCAATGCCCAGAGGGGCAGAGTCAGGCAGTCACCTTTGGATGGTGGGGCTCTGGCTGTCAGCCTCACACTTCAGGGCTTGGTGAAATCTTGAAGCTGACTATGACCTGGTGAATTGTCTTATTTACAGGTGTGCAGATACAGAGGGAATGGAGAGTAGCTCTTAAATCCTTAAGCAGGGTGACCATACATCCTGGCTATTTTGACAAAACTGGGTATTTGTCAGTCAGCAAAAGCAAACTGGACAAATGTCCAGTTTTGTCAAAAAAAAAAAAGTGGGGTGGGACCCCTAACAGGGCATGGAGGAATGTGTGTGTGTCGGGGGGGGGGATGCAATTGACAACACTGACCTTGTACTAGAGAGAGGGCCTTGGACCACAAACCCCATGAGTGGTGTGGGGCTTGGACCATCAGCCCTCTGTGCAGAGGGGATGGGGACTGCAAGAGGGGAGGAGGGTTGCAGATGAGAGTCAGGGGTGGGTCTTGGCAATTTTTTAGCACTAGTTGCAGGGGGGCCTGAGGCTGGCCCCATGGGTGGAAGACAGGGAGGGCTTGGGCCAGCCCTGCGTGTGGAGTGGGGGCATGGGCTGGCTGGCTCAGGGGTGTCTCATTTTCCCTTTGGCAAAATATGTTCACCCTATCCTTAAGAGAATGTAAGGACTCATTGGTGGAGTCACTAAACAGCTTGGGCTCATCAGTGGGAAAGTTCTCAGTGGTGGTCTGGACCTCCACAGAATATTTGATGATTTCAGCCAAGAGGCAAAGTGTGCTTGCAACAGTTCTCACAATAGCTGTCACTTTGGGATGATCACCTAGAGCCGCTCTCATTTTTCTTGAGGTAGATAATCAAAAAAGCAAAATTTCTCATTGTTGGTATGGTTATTATTTCAGTCAGGACTTGATAACTATCTGTTCTAAATGGCAACAAAGCAGAAGAGTAAATGTAGCAGCCAAAGAGGTCTAGGTGTTTATTATGCAGTCCTTATCATACAGAGTAGCTTTCGAATGGTGTTGTCTGCTTTGTTCATTCACAGCATCTACCAGCAAGGAATTGGGGGCTGGGTGCATGAAGAAAAACTCAGAACCTTTAGAAGGAGAATAGTATTTTTTTATCTGCCCTTTTTCAAGTTGGAGACATGGTTGCTGGGGTTTGTGAAATTGTTATAGCAGCTTGAAGCAAGGCCTCTTTTATAGGTCAGGCTACCCAACTAGACATGGCAGTATGAAGAATGTGTAAGAGTCTGTGGAAGTGACAGAGTCCTGTGGCACCTTAAAGACTAACTAAAATTTTAGAGCATAAGCTTTTGTGGGTTAATACCCTCTTCATCGGATGCATGCAGTGGAAGTATCCAGGGGCAGGTATAAATAGGTAGGCAAGAACCAGGTTAAAGATAACAGGGTGGGTCCAATGAGGCTGAACCAGCTGTTATCTCTAACCAGGGAGGGTGAGGTATTTCTCTAGCAGCTGAACTGGAGGTATGAACAGCGAGAGACGAGAAACTGCGCCTGTAGTTAGCTAGCCATTCAAAATCTCTATTCAGTCCCAAATTGATAGTGTCAACTTTGCAAATGAATTGCAACTCTACAGTTTCTCTTTGCAGTCTGGTCTTAAAGTTTTTTTGCTGCAAAATGCTGACCTTTAAGTCTTTCATGGTGTGTGCAGGGAGATTGAAGTGTTCTCCTACAGGTTTTTATATATTGCCATTCCTGATATCTGATTTGGGTCCATTTATCCTTTTTCGTAGGAACTGTCCAGTTTGACCGATGTACATAGCAGAGGGGCATTGCTGGCACATAATGGCATATATTGCATTGGTAGATGTGCAGGTGAATGAACCAGTGATGGTATGGCTGATCTGGTTAGGTCCTGTGATGGTATTGCTGGTGTAGATATGTGGGCAGAGTTGGCATCGAGGTTTGTTGCATGGATTGGTTCCTGAGTTAAAGGAGTTATGGCGTGGTGTGCTGTTGCTGGTGAGAATATGCTTGAGGTTGGCGGGTTGTCTGTGGGCCAGGACTGGCCTGCCTCCCAAGGCCTGTGAAAGAGAAGGATTGTTGTCCAGGAGGGGTTGTAGATCACTCATGATGCGTTGGAGAGGTTTCAGCTGAGGACTGTAGGTGATGACCAGTGGTGTTCTGTTGTTTTCTTTCTTAGGCTTGTCTTGCAGCAGCATGCTTCTGGGTACACGTCTGGCTCTGTTGATCTGTGTCCTTATTTCCTTGTGCGGGTACTGTAGTCTTGAGAAAGCTTGGTGAAGATCTTGTAGGTGTTGGTCTCTGTCTGAGGGGTTGGAGCAAATACGATTGTACCTCAGTGCTTGGCTGTAGACAATGGATCATGTGGTGTGTCCGGGATGGAAGCTGGTGGCATGAAGGTAGGCATAGCTGTCGGTAGGTTTTCGGTATACGGTAGTGTTGATGTGGCCGTCATTAATTTGCACTGTGATGTCTAGGAAGTGGACCTCTCATGTAGACTGGTTCAGGCTGAGGTGGATGGTGGGGTGGAGGCTGTTGAAATCATGGAGGAATTTTTCCAGAGTTTCTTTCCCATGGGTCCAGATGATGAAGATGTCATCAATGTAGCATAGATAGAGAAGGGGAGTGAGTGAACGAGAGTTGAGGAAGAGTTGTTCCAGGTCAGCCATAGAGATGTTGGCATACTGTGGGACCATATGGGTTTGTGCTGGGTCTCATGAACTTCCTCTAAGAGGATTTGGAGGGAGTCTGATTCTCTTCATGAACTCTTGGAACTGCTTAAGATCATCCACATGTGAGGGGGGAGGAGGCATTATTATCTCATTAGGTGAGGAGGACGGGGAAAAAAAAGTTAGTCTATGGAGTAACTTACTGATCAAATTTTTTCCCGTGTTTCTCAGGAGAGTCCTCTTGGGGTGAATATTGACATGGAGTAGCACGGTGAGAGGGTGGTTGCTACCTTTGACATTCCCACTGCAGAACTGTTGTCTATAGGCAACCTACAGGTCCCAAAAAGGCCATTGACGAGGGTCATCAAGGAAAGGTGGAGACACCCAAGATGGGTGATGTCAGGAATAGTGCACGGTGACCAAAGTGTGTCTTTGTTTTGAGGTTTCCCCTCACAGAATAAGAGTCTAGAAAGGCTTGGGAATCAAGCAAGCCTTGAACAGAGAATTCAAGGGAGTCTGAGGAGTTGTCCTCATCTTAGTCCAGAGTAGGGAAAGATGGCAGTGTTGAAACAGACTGTCTGTCCTTCTAGTGGGGGCCGGGAAGCAAAACAGTACCAGAGAATGGTGTGATACCAGTGACAGATGAGATACTGGTACAAAAAGTCTTTCTACTCTTATTAGCCAGGGAGACTCAGGCTTACCAGAAATAAACAGGTCCTGGAGTGTATGAACTCTTCCAGTACTGAGTGCAACTGCTCAGGAACCTGGCGAGGTGCAGGGTGGGTGACTCAGTTCAGATGCCTGTCTTGGCTTCATCAGTACTGTCAGATCAGTTTGTGGCATTAACTGAGGTACCAACAAGAGTGCAGCAACAGGCACCCCCTTTTTTTGTTACCAAGTCCTTAAGGTCGCTATTATTATGGTTGCACTTAGATGGTCCGCGTCTGTCTTCAGTACCAAAAGATGCTGGGTATTGTGGGATGCAGAGGTACTTAAAACCTTGAATGACAAAGGGCCCTCTGCATTAAGAGCACTCAAAGCATCCGTGGACCCTTCTTGGGAGGCGAGGTCTCTGAAACTGCAGGTCTCTCAGGTAACCTAGATTTCTTAGCCCCAACTTATTTATGAGGGGATCTAGAACTTTTTTTTCCAAGTCACGGTGCTGTCTTCCAAGAAGGCCAATAAGGCAACAGAGCTGTAGAAGTTGATAGGGAACTCTGAACACTGGAGGACTCCTGTACAGGGTCCAGGTCTGAAGATAGTCAAAAAGAGTTCTTCATCATGAGAAGCCAAAGATTTATTTCCCTGCTTTTTCTAGGCTGGCCTGTAAACACTGAACAAATCCTGCACTTAGATGGGATGTGTATATGTCCCCTAAGCAGCAGGGTGGCCATCACTAATTTGGATAGAATCCTGGCAAATGAGGATTTAGGTATAAACTGAGGGAGAAAACAAACTTCTTAGAGAAAGGAAGAGATCCCCTTTGGGATGAGCTGGGGAGAGGCATCTCCCAAAAATCCCCCAAATACATTACTGAAGTATTAAAAACTAATAAAACAAAAAGAAGCTCAGTAAAAACCAAATTACTCAGAACTACACCTGAAGGGGAAGCTAGTTAAGAAAGTTGGCACCATAAGTCACTCTATCATAGGCCAAGGAAGTTGAGAAGGAACTGAGGGAGATCTGTCCTACACTGCTCTTGGTATGGGACAAGGGGATAGCTAGAGAGTATGTGCAGACTGAACACTGCTACCAAAAGTCTCTGATTAAAGGCGCATGTGCTCTTGAAGTGGAGTCCCCATATAAACATTACTCAAAGAACTATGGGGTTATAGTTGGATAGATTTCACTGTATTTGACATGGGTGCTCCCTGGTATGTTCCCAAAGAATCAGGATGTCTGGGTATCCTGGTGTAGGGCACATTCTGAAGAGAATGAGGTCCAAGGGAAAAGTAGTGGCATGGGTGAAGAATGGCCAGATCTGATGATATCATCTGCTTCTCTGCAATCCTCTTGCTAATGAGGCAATTAGCAATGTGCTTCTCTCTCAGGTCTCACTCTTCCTAGTAAGCGGAGGAAGAATAAGTTGGTGGCCCTGTAGCTGAACTCATTAGTTCAGGGCTGGTTCCCCTCTGCTGCCCATCTTCATCAGCATTATAGGCACAGCACTCTGTACACAGTTTTCAAACTCTACATTCATCACTTTGAACTGACATTGTCACAGTCTCTGAAGAATAAGATAAATGTTTTTTAATCCAATAGATCCCAGAAATCCACATCCTCATAGTAGTAAAGAATAGCCCAGTCTTTGGGGGAAAATACCATTTCAATAAAATAAATACTCCATTCAAGTTCTCAGATTCACATATACCATAAAACTGTTGTACCAGAGCTACCAGGTACTTAAACCCCATTGAATTGTCCTTGTTATTGCAGCAGATATGTAATAACCGTTTCAGAGAAGAGGTGTACTGCATAACTGTATATTAAGGAGTCCTTTCAAAAGGAACAGAAATTGTAAATAAAGGGTGTGGTTTTCTTTCCAAAATTAATAAAGCACATTATTAAAGTTAGGTGATAAGATACCTGAGTTAAAATGAGTGATGGGAAAATGAAGTGATGAAAAAGCCCCTGAGTAGGCTAACAAATCCTGCAATTCCCCCCACACACACCCAGCACCCCCCAGAAAGCAAGGAAGCGTGCCGAGTTTAGGGTGAGCAGACAGTAAGTATGAAAAATTGGTATGGGAGTGGGGGGTAATAGGAGCCAATATAAGAAAAAGACCCAAAAATCGAGACATTGGGTCACCCTAGCCAAGTTACAGGCCAACTCCTCTTAGCTGGTATTTATAAAAGACACGTCCAGATTCAGGTCTGGTGTCAGCAGATGAAACTCTACCAAAGTCAATGGAACTACACCATGGCTGAATTTGACTCACTTTACCCACACTCCTAAAAATA
This sequence comes from Dermatemys mawii, assembly GCA_007922305.1. Classification (NCBI taxonomy): domain Eukaryota; kingdom Metazoa; phylum Chordata; order Testudines; family Dermatemydidae; genus Dermatemys; species Dermatemys mawii. The sequence goes on from ML677348.1 coordinate 2,140,857, forward strand.
AAGTACAAAAACTTGTAATGTCCAACTTCCTTATGAACTATGTCATTTTTCAAACCAAATACACAGCAAAGGAATCACCTTTAAAGTGAGGTGCTAATGCTGGTGAGCTCAGTAACTCAGCACATGAACTACAGTTGCATAACCACACTGTTCGGACATTCTCTAAAAATGGTTCTATGTGCAAACGTGCTCTTTTGCAGTAATGTTTTCACATAAAAATGACAAATAATTTCTCATTGAAGTTAGCCAACCTGAAATAGGATTTTATAGCTTAGGGAGACTGATTTAGACATTAGGTAAAAGCATACGTTGCTAGGAAACCACAGCTCGAGCAAGGAACATTACATTACAGATTTCTACATGCTGATGATAAGACTGTTCGCATCACCAACAGTCTTAACAATTCTAAAAGAGAACTGCAGCATTTAACTGTTTAGTTAAAACATACATAACTTGAGTGATTTAAGCAGCTGCTTATAAAAGCAAGCCAGTCCGGTAGTAAAAGGAGGAAATCTGAAATAAAAACAAGCAGTAAAGAACACTACCCCATTAACAATATATAAATAAATGACTCCATTCCTACCAGTTTTTTACTGAACATAGTGTTCAGCAAGTCTGCTCCATCAGAAGCCATTAAACACAGCACATTCAAGAAAATTATGATCTTTTCAGCATACAGAGCATTTGGGGCTACATGCCATATAAAAGTACAAGAGGTGTGGTGGTCAGAAAAGGATTCCCCCACCCTAAAGAGTATGCTGATACGTTGCTTGGTTTTGTTTGGGGTTTTTTTTTTGTCTTCTCATCAGAAGCATCAGAGATGGCTACAGCAGAAGATAGGGCACGGGGGGGATGGACCATTGCTCTGCGGTGGCACCAACCCACCCCTCTGTCAGGTGTTTGGCTGGCTGTTTCTTGCTCAGATGTTCAGGGTCTAACTGATAACCATTTGTGCGGTTGGGAAGCAATTTTCCCTCAGGTCAGACAGGCAGTGACCCTGGATAGGTTTTTTTGCCTTCCTCTGCCACATGGAATGCAGATCACTTGTCAGGATTATCTATTCTCTGCCTCTCTAGGGGTCTCAACACTGACGCACTTCAGTCCCTCCTATTCTCTGCATGTGGCACATAATAGTCTAGCAGTCTCCCATGGACTGTGACATTTTGGTCTATTTTTGGTTGTTGGGTTCAATGTGCAGATGCTGGCTAGCACTGGTGGCCTGTGATTTATCAGAGGTTTGATCCGGTAGTCCCATCTGAGCCTAAACTTTATGATTCTAAGTGGAATTGGTCATGTTTGTCTGAACAGCCAGAAGATTCTGGTTATACTAAATATGTCCTGTTGCCTGTCATTTAGTTGGAATGGAAAATGTTTGTTAAATTCACTATGTACATAAGCAATTGAAATTCCAAGGAGTCTCTTTTTCTCCCTGGTGCTCTGACTTAAATGATAAATATTCATTATCCCACACTCCTCATTGATCAGTTTAGAGATTCCTAACTGAGAAGAAAAAAAGACTAAGTAGACAAAACAGACAAAGAAATGGGAGGAAAGAATTGTCATCCACATTTTACAGATGGGGAATTCAGTGACTTGCTCAAGGTCACATGGAAAAGCTCTGGCAGAGCACAGAATGAACTGAGTTCCTGTCCAGATTTTTTTTTAATCACAAAGAACTAGGGAAAGTGCTTATACTGGATGTGAATTGGTCTTTTAGTTGTAATTCTGTATTTCTCTCAAGCCGATATGCAAAGCTGTGTAATAGTGGTGCTAATGTTAAGACTACAATCTTTGTAAAGTGTTTAGAAATACACTTCAAAATTAGGCTGGTAAAATCATATCAGAGCTGTACACAAGCTGTGAGAGTCTGCTAAGCAGTGTCTGTTGATAATGAAGAAAGAAAGGAAAAGACAATTCTGCATTGCTTTATATTGTTGCAATTCTAAGTAGATAAAAGTTCCAATCTAAGCTAAATGATGATAAACTAATCCAATTTAACTGAGTATCAACTAAGCCATGTTCTGTACTACTCTTTTTAAGCTATGTTATTAACTAGTCATTAGTAAGCAAGCAAACAGAAATCAGATGAAAGCATTTATATTTCTAATTCTCATGCAATTGTAACATTGTAATTTCATAGAAACATGATATTTTTCCTCTGTTAAGCAACATATCTTAAAACATGCTTTGAATTGCTCTGATAGGGCCTCATTTTACACTTTCAACAGGAACAGCTGCACACAACAAATCTACATAATTGTAGAGTTAATTTTAGCAGCTTCATGCAAATCAATGTTAGCTTTTTCCTCTGAGTCTTCTGAATTCTCTTTCTCTCTCCACAAACCTATTAGTGCCACCTTTGCACACTGCAAAAATATGCAGATAATATTGGAGAATGACTTCTTAGGAAAATTCTTTGGTCAAAATCTTAATACACATATCCAGCAAGACCAGCACTCTGAAGAATAAGCTTACATGTGAAGATTTTTGCTTCCTGATAAACTGGAAATGTTACAAATAGAATATTATTGAATAATATTAAAGCCATCAATTCAGCTAAATCACTAGATTACAAGAAAGCACTCAGAAATAAACAGAAAACCTTTTTGTTTCACTGGAATATATACTTCACATTAGGCAGCATTTTAAGCGTGATAAAAAATTATGCCAAAAATAATGCCCATTGATTTTAGTACATTAAATGACGTGTTCAGTGACCTTTATCTCTGAAGGTCAACGCTCTGGAGAATTCCTTTTACAGTATTAACTCTAGCTATTAAGATTAATATGCTGCTACAATATATAAAAGAAACATATGGAGATAAGAAACAGATCTTGAATTCAATAAAGGCCTTTTTAACAGACATCCCAAACTCACGAGAGAGAAAAATAAAAACAGAAATTGAGTTTGTTTGTCTTAATTGGCTTGTGAATTGCTTGTTAGCTAGTTTTTGTAGCTTGTTGGGCTTGTAGCTTATTGCTGCTTTTTTGTTGTTGATTGGCTCCCGTCAAACGGGGGCAAGCCGGAGAGAGACTGAGGGGTGCACAGCAAGCCCACCACAGTCCCAGATGCACGCTGGGGGGGATCACATAGAGTCTTGGGGTTCTTAGGGATTGGCTTGTTTTGGCCTTGTTCTGAAATGGGGTTAGCTTGATTTTTCGCTTACTGTGAAAGTCGAGGTGCTTATTTACCGTGTGAAAGTTGGCAACTGTGCCTTTTAAATGTGAGAGACAGTTTTAAATCAAGGTTATCATACAACCAGTGGCAGATTATCCACTGGGCCAAGGGTCCTGTGTCCAGGGGCACAGGCCAATGCGGGGGGCCCAGGAAAAATGGGTTCCCCCAAACTCTCACCTGCTCCGCCCACCCGACGCTCCGGCAGTGGAGTGGGATTGAGGTGTGGGAGCATGCCCCACTCTGCCCACCTGGCGGTCCTGCCAGGGAGAAGGGTCGGGGCACACCTGCCTACCCAGTGCCCCAGCCAGGGAGTGGGGGAGGGCCAAGCCCCCACAACTCCACTTCCTGGCAGGAGTGTCAGGCAAACAGAGTGGGGCAAGCCTCTGCACCCTGGCAGAAGCACAGTGGTGGTGGGGGAGGGGGAAGGGACTGCAGGTGGAAGAGGTGGGGAAGGGCCCTCACTTGCTCTGGCCCAGGGGCCCCACCAAACCCTAATCCATCCCTGCATAAAACTACAATCATACTGCTCTTAGTATAATCAGTAACGTTCAACATAAATCAGATGAAGGCCTCTGGAAAAATAAATATATCTTAGTGAAAGGATATAAATGTATACCCTACCTATAGTGTTTGTCAAACTGGGGGTCCCAACCCAAAAGGGGGCCATAAGGCTATTGTAGGGGGGTCAAAAATATTGTCGTGGGGGGAGCTGCAAGGGAGGGAATACAGCACCACCGCTCTCTGGCCTCCCAACTCTGAAGGCAGCACCACTGCCAGCAGCCAGCATGAAGCAAGGGTGGGAATATCATGAGTATGCTCCTGTGAGATGGAATTTGCTATCACTTATTGGGGAGGTGGGGTTGTCAGAGCCTGAAACATTTTCAAAGGGGGACAGCAAAAGAATTTGAGAAACCCCTGCCCTATTATATACACACAGGGTTAGATTCCAATGTCCTTAGCTTGCACTCAAGTTCTTAGCTCACCTTGAAGTCAATGGGAGCTTTCCTGGGTAAGGACAAAGTACAAAATAAATCATCAACTCAGGATATGTCCACTAGTCAAAGCTGCAATATCAATCCATTCACTGTTAGCAATATTTCTTTCAGAAACAAAACACAGAAGAGATTCTGTATTACATCAGTGATCACAGGATGCGTGAAAGCTATCAGGTCTACCACTCTCCTGCTTTCTCTGCTAAAGCCAGAAAGCTTTTAGTACATTATAAATCACAGGACATTGAAACATGTGCAAGGAATACAGGATCAGGGCCTCCATTTTCCTCTCACACTTCTGCTTCCTTTAGCTCTACTGAAAGTGACAAAGCTCTGGAAACGCTTTCGCTGCGTATCAGGTCTCATCTAAATGCTGAGAGATGTGAGTCATAGTGTAATGTGATGTGCTGGATATAAAACAAGCCTTTGAACATATACCTGCAGCCAATCTCAAATTTCATCAAGATTAAATGTAGTTGATGAGGTCACATGAATATTGTTTTATGGGCCAGATTTTCATAATTGCATACACAAAATCTATGTGTGTGGTTACGATAATTCAGTGGTTCTCAACATTTCCAGACTACTGGACCCCTTTCAGGAGTCCAATTTGTCGTGTACCCCAAGTTTCAACTCCCTTCAAAACTACTTGCTTACAAAATCAGGCATAGAAGTGCCATAGCACACTATTACTGAAAAATTGCTTACTTTCTCATTTTGTTTGTATGAAATTTTAGTTTGTACTGACTTCATGAGTGCTTTTTTAAAATTTAGCCTGTTGTAAAACTAGGCAAGTTTCTAGATGAGTTGAGGTAGCCCCTGGAAGACCTCTGTGTACGCCCAGTGGTACACTTACCCCTGGTAGAGTACCATTGCCATAATTATTATAATACCCATGCTAATTGCACATACAAATGGCTAGTTAAATGTATACATAAGAACATAATGGCCATACTGGGTCAGACCAAAGGGCCATCTAACCCAGTATCCTGTCTACCAACAGCAGCCAATGCCAGTGCCCCAGAGGGAATGAACAGAACAGGCAATCATCAAGTGATCCATCCCGTGTCGTCCATTCCCAGCTTCTGGAAAATAGAGGCTAGGGACACCAACCCTCCCCATCCTGGCCAATAGCCAAGAATGGACCTATCCTCCATGAACTTATCTAGTTCTTTTTTTTTAACCCTGTTATAGTCTTGGCCTTCACAACATTCGCTGGCAAGGAGTTCATTTTGTTTGTTTTAAACCTGCTACCAATTAATTTCTCTGGGTGACCCCTAGTTCTTGTGTTATGAGGAGTAAATAACACTTCCTTATTTACTTTCTCCACACCTGCCATGATTTTATAGACCTTTATCATATCTCCCTTTAGTCGTCTCTTTTCTAAGCTGAAAAGTCCCAGTCTTATTAATTTCTCCTCATATGGTAGCTTTTCCATACCCCTAATCATTTTGTTTTCCTTTCATGAACCTTTTCCAATTCCAATATATCTTTTTTGAGATGGGGCAACCACATCTGCACACAGTATTCAAGATGTGGGTGTACCATGGATTTATATAGAGGCAATATGATATTTTCTTTCTATCTATCCCTTTCTTAATGATTCCCAACATTCTGTTCTCTTTTTTGACTGCTGTTGTGCATTGAGTGGAGGTTTTCAGAGACCTATTCACAATGACTCCAAGATCTCTTTCTTGAGTGGTAACAACTAATTTAGACCCCATCATTTTATATGTATAGTTGGGATTCTGTTTTCCAATGAATCTTACTTTGCATTTATCCGCATTGGATTTAATCTGCCATTTTGTTGCCTAGTCAACCAGTTATGTGAGATTCTTTTGTAGTTCTTCACAGTCTACTTTAGACTTAACTATCTTGAGTAGTTTTGTATCCTCTGCAAATTTTGCTACTTCACTATTTACTCCTTTTTCCAGAGCATTTATGAGTATGTTGAATAGGACAGGTCCCAGTACAGACCCTCTGGAGAGCACCAGTATTTACTCTCTGTATTCTGAAAATTGATCATTTATTCCTACCTTTTTTTTCCTATCCTTAACCAGTCGCCAATACACAAGAGAACCTTCTCTCTTATCTCATGATAGCTTACTTTGCTAAAGAGCCTTTGATGAGGGACCTTTTCAAAGACTTACTGAAAATGTAATGTGATGGGGCAAGGCCAGATGGCTACAGGAAAGTGCTGAAGAACAGATATGTGGGTCTCAGGCTAAACAAATCCCTGGTACCACTGGAACCTTCTAGAAATCAGTAGAAACAGCTAGCCTTATTGGGACACCTGAAGCCAATCAGGGACTGGCTGAAACCAGTTAAAAGCCTTCCAGTTAGTCAGGTGGGTATTGGATGTCAGGAGCTGTGGGAAGAAGTTGTGCTGTTGGTGAGTGTGGCAGGGCAAGGGTAAAAACCTTGAGAATGTCCTACCCCTGCGGGCTAAACCCTGCCTTCTGGCAGAAGGGCCAGGAGAGGGGGCAGGGAGCAGCCTGCAAGGAGCCCAGCTGAGAGCCCTAATGAGGGCTAGCTCGGAGTACCAAATGGGGCTGAGTGGGCACAGCTGCGGCGGTAAGCAGTGAGGGCTAGAAAAGCCCTGGGCTCTAGTCAGTGGGAGGCTAGCCAGGAAGGGAATAGGAGACTGTTGCTCTGTTCTCTCACAGGGGCAGGGAGCCTCAGAGGGTCTGGAGACCCTGCAACTGGACTGAGAGGGTAACTGTTGGGGACATGGGGAGCACTTTGCCTTCACCAGAAGCACCAAATGGACACTATAAATAAAGACACTGGGAAACACCAAAAAAAAAGAGTGTGGAAGCCTTTATTTTGGGACTGCAGAACACAGGGAGCAGCCTGTGTGGATCCTGTTACAGTGAGACTGAGTGATAGCCATATCATATGCAAGGAAGGAGGCCCTGAGGTAAGGGTGAAGTGGAGTTTGAAGAAGCAGGGACTGCTGTGGGGAAGTAGCCCAGGGAATTGTATTGTGTTTTGTGGCTAAAAGGTCAGCCATCTTAGCTGATACTATTAGGGTCCCTGGGCTGGAGCCCAGAGTAGAGGGTGGACCCGGGCTCCCCCATTTCTACCTCCCCTAACTAATCACTGAGATTGGGAGACAACGGAGACTGTGCCAGGAAAGATAGCTTCTCTTCACTGGCTTATGATGAAAATGGCTCAATAGGCTGTGACCTTCTCTCTAGAGAGAGAAGGGCCACGTGGAGGGTCACAGTGAGCCTCTGAGGCTAGTGAAATCCACCAGGAAATGCAGAATCCACGAAGATAAGGACACAGCTTTGTCACACTAAGTACAACATATCCACTGGCTGCCCTTTGTCCAAATGCTTGTTGACTCCCTCAAAGAATTCTAGTATATTGGCGAGGCACAATTTCCCTTTACAAAACAATATATAGTAGTATATCTGATCATCTGTGGATGTATTTTTTTGTGCAATTTTATGGAAATCTGGCCCTAATTTTCCAACTTTATGATACTATAGCTTTCCATTTATTGTTTTATTTTACTATTGTTTTTTCTAACTTGTTGACTTTCCTTTTTCTGTTATCTCACAAGCGGTCAGTTTTTATTATAGCAATCATTACTTCAAACATGAACCAAATATGTAAACATTTACATTTTCAGAAATTCAACCCTCATAAGATAAATATACCACAAAAGTTTATTTCTAATGTAAACACACTCAACGACCCATAATCATATAGCCCTGAAATCTCTTAAGAGCCAAACAAATGTTTCCTTGCTCCAGATCAGCAGCTAGGCCTGTCACAGTCTCTAGATCTTTTTCTTGTTCTGTGTAACAAAAACCTCTGTAGGCAATATAACTCAATGAAATTCACAATTGGAGGGATATGTTTAAAAAATCCCTAAACAATCAGCCATTTAAAAAAATACAGCATAGAAGTCAGTATGACTACACATTTGTAGTGGTTCACTTCTAAATTCTCAGCTTCCAACATGATCTCAGAGGGGTGTTACTAAAATTATCTGGGATCATATAGATCATTGGTGCAACCAGGGTCCTGTAGGGGCACCAAATATTAGGTAAAGGGGGTCATATAAGGTGTCTACGACCAGGTTATGATCTGCTGATTATGAGTATGCTATCTGTATGTGTGTATCATTTTTGTAGTTGAAGTTATGAATATTGACTCTATACTATCTGTCTTTCCAAATATTGTGCTATGCTGTTGGGGATATTTCAGGCTCCTTGGTGTTAAGCATTGCTTGCCATGCTTGATGGCCCATTAAGGACTATCAGCTATACAACGGACCCATTAAGGGAAGGCAGACATATCCTGTGTCTTAGCAAGGGGGACAGGAGTTGCCCAACTGACTCAAACTCCATCTTGCTGTAAGTTTCCACAGCGAAGGACAAAGAACATTCCTGCACCTGGGAAGGATATAAAAGGGTGGTACCCAATCCCCATTTTGTCTTCAATGTCCAGTCTCCAGCCTCGCTCCTACTTTTGGATGGGACTTTGCTGCAAATGGGTGCTCTGGCCAAAGGACTGATGACCCATTCCTCCAGGGAAATTCCAGAGACTTTGATTTGAACTTGCAGTTATTCTACAACTGATGCAAGCCATTACTGCATGTATTTGATTTCCTTTAACCATTTCTAACCCTCATCTATATCTTTTCCTTGTATAATAAACCTTTAGATTTTAGATTCTAAAGGATTGGCAACAGCGTGATTTGTGGGTAAGATCTGATTTGTATATTAACCTGGGTCTGGGGCCTCATTCTTTGGAATTGGGGAGAAACGTTTTTATTATTTGGGGTATTGGTTTTCATAACAATTTGTCCCCAGGACAGGTGGCTGCTGGTGGTGATACTGGAAAGCTGGAGCGTCTGAGGGAATTGCTTGTGTGACTTGTGGCTAGCCAGTGGGGCGAAACCAAAGTCTTTTCTGTTTGGCTGGTTTGGTTAGCCTTTAGGGTGGAGAAACCCCAGCTTTGGGCTCTACTTGCCCTTTTGGAAGCAATTTGTCCTGATTTGACATTCTCAGCTGGTCCCACCAGGAACAGCACCGTCACAAGGGGTTAGCTAAGAGTAGTCTCTAAAAAAGAAATCCCTGTAAATACCAATATGGCATAATTGGGTCTGCTTCACAGTGAAAATTATAAAAATAAAAGAGGTTGAGGAAATAATTTTATATTAAAAGCTGTAAGCTCATTAACGAAGTTCAACTTCAATGGTTTGCAGTTTAATATATTCCATGGAATGACTGAAAAATAGTTACTAACCTGTTTAGTAACTGTTGTTCTGGGAGATGCATTGCACATGTTCATTCCGCTCTTGGTGTCTGCATGCCCAGTGCAGAGCCAGAGGAAACTTGTTTCCACAGTAGCACCCATTCGGTGGCTTGAGCATCCTCTACTGTTCTGCATGCAGGTATAAAGGGCAGAGTTGCCCCTAGCGCTTCTCAGTTTCTCCTTGGTGGAATTCCAGTGCAGAGGGGTAGGAGGGAAGGTCGTGGAATGGACATGTGCAATGTATCTGAAAGAGCAACATCTACTAACAGGTTAGTAACAGTTTTTTTCTTCTTTGAGTGATAGCACACATGCATTTCACTCTTGGTGACTCACAAGTAAGGCTAACATTTTGGCTTGGATATTTTTATTAAAAGTCACAGACAGGATGTGGGCAATAATAAAATCACAGAAATGTTCAAAAGGCCGGTGTTAGGGGGTAGCAACTAAGACAATTGTCTGGGACCCCATGCCACAGGTGGCCCCGTGAAGTTAAGGTATGGGCAACGGTGTTTGGGCTTCAGGCATGGGTGGCAGTGCTCAGGGCTTGGCTTCAATCCTGCACAATGGGACTCAGGCCTGAGCCCCATAGCCTGAGACCAGAGCTCAAGTCTTGCCACCCGGGGCTGGAACCCAAGCCTGGCCACCCAGGTTAGTGGAATTTTGAGGAAGTTGCCGATCTCGTAAAATCATGGAATCTGTTATCTCCATGACTGATTTGTAGCCTTACTAACAAGTCATGAAAACATGTCTGATGTTTATGTGTCAAGCTAAGTCTTCTGGGGACCGCAGACAAGAAATCTGTAGAGAACCCAGATGGGCTTCCCTCCCAGGGCAGGTACATTTGTCACTAGAGTCTATTTAAATAAATATTGGAGGACAAGTTTTCCAATTCTAGCATCATCTCTGGAGTCTTGAGCAACAACACAATGGGAAGCAAACATGTGGAATGAGGACCAAGTTGCCACTCTACAGATGTCTATACTCAGAACCTGCTCCAGAAACTCTGCTGAAGCCAATATTGTGATCTTGTTGAATGAGCTGTGACTCTGCTCGGTGGAGTGATATTAGCCAAGTCCTAGCACATGTGGATGCAGAAAGCTATCCAAGAGGAGAGTCTCTGTGTGGAGACTATTGTCCTCTTATTCAGTCTGCCACTGCTGCAAACAGCTGGGAGGACTAACAGAATCCTGGTTCTGTCTGGGTAGAACACCAGAGCTCGTCTGACATCTAGGTCCTCTTCCCTGCTCAAATGTGGCTTCAGAAAGACTACAGGCAAATAAATGGGCTGGTTGATATAGAAAGATGACTTTGGAACAAACCCCAGATGAGGACCCAGGGAGACTTTTATCCTTAAAGAATATCACACAGGGAGGCCTGGACATTAAGGCAGACAGCTTTCCTACACTTCTGGATGAGGCGATGGCCACTAAAAATGTCACCTTCATTGACAGATACAGCAGAAAGCTAAGTAGCCAAAGGCTTAAAACAAGGCAACCCATCAAGGAATGGGATCATGGGCCTGAGGATACAGCTTGACAAGACTTTTCAAAAACTTTAGGGACATGTTGTTAGAGAAAATAGAGCAATTATCCACTTTAGGTTGAAATAGCTGCCAGATGTACTTTTATTGAACTAATAGTAAACCAGGTGCAATATGTGGGCCAGGATATGTTGAACCAAAGAATGGGACAATGATACCCTATACTGGTGATACCAAACGGAAAAAAAAAATCTCCACTTAGACAGAACTCTCTCTTGTAAAAAAAAATTTTTTAAAACTATTTAGCAGGTTCTCTTGACCCTTTTTCAAGACCATAAGCTTAGATGGAGTAGGCGGCATGATCTTGGGAGATTGTCTGACTCTAGAGGAAGATTGGAGATGTCACTGACTGCACCAGAAGAGTGGACAATCAATGTTGATGGGTCCCAGATTGGATCTATGAGTATGACTCTGGCCTGGTCCCGTCTCATCTTTATCATTAGTACACCCTGTGAATGAGCAGGACTGTGGGAAAAGCATAAAGAAGCCTGCCTGACCACAGCAGCAAAAAGCTGTCAAGGAACCTGGGCTGTGACCTTGTAGAAAGTAGAATTGCTGACACTTTCTGTTGGTGTCTGTTGCAACTGGGTCCACTTGGCAAATCCCCTACTAATGGAAGATGTATCTGGCCATATCTGGATAAAGAGACCACTGGATAAAGAGATCACTCGTGGCGAGATGTAAACAATCAGCTCAGGTGGTCTCCTCCTTGCTTGTGGAGATAGAACATAGCTGCTGTGTGGTCTGTGAGGACTAACAGGCTGTTTCCCTTGCTCTGCGGCAGCAACACTAAACATATCAGCACTCTATCTACAACAATGTAGACAAGGAGTAGGGAATTCTCTGTCTCTTGATGTATTCAGATCAAGACTGGATGGCTTTCTGGAAGATTTGCTTTAGCCAAACCCAAGGTATTGGGGTTTACTGGGTGAAATTACTGGGTAAAATTCTGTGTGTCATACAGGAGGTCTGACAAGATGGTGATCTAATGAATGCTTCTGGCCTTAAAATCAATAAATCTATAAATGGAGCTAGGATTATTTACACCAGCTAAGGCTTGTCCCCTTGATATTTCTAGAGTTAAGAATGGAGCTAGATGGATTTTCAGATTAAAAAGGGATAGTATCTAATTTTTAGCTGCAATATGTGGTGTAACCAGATTGATTTTTTTCTTTGCCGAACTAGAAAAAGATACAGTTAAGATTTTTAGACATAATATTTGACCATTCTTGACTGTATTCCCTTCAAAAGGGCTTTTCTTCTACAGTCTTCTCATGCTCTTATGATTTTTTAAAAACCAATTGTTGCAGCACTAAGGGAACTTACTGTAAAATAATGACATAATAAAATCAGTTCACAATTAACTATGTGTAGGATGTAATATGTAGAATGTATATTTTAGGTGTTGGGATGTCTGCAGAGATGTCTGCTTGTCTGTCAAGAAAAAAGAACAGCCAGGTAAAAAGCTGAGCCATCAACCTGATCAGGTAAACAACATGGTCAGCATCCAATCAGGTAAACAACCGAGTTAGCATACTAGAGCTGGATGAAAATTTTCCACCTAAATAGGTTTTTGACAGAAAATTGTGGTTTCTGCAAAAAGTGTCTGTTTTCTGCAGAATATTTTTTTGTTAACCCTCCTTTTCCTTCAAATCCCTGAAAACTGAAATATGTCTATGTGGATATGCTACCATGCCACCTCATGGGACTTGTACTTTGGTTGCCTGAGGTCCCTATTCTCATCTATGGGCTGGCCTCCCAGGCTAGATCACATCCCCCATGATTCTCCAGGGCCTGGGACTTTCATGCTTGGAAATAGGGTGGTGCATCATGGCACTGTGGTGCATGGGAGACTGTAATTTGCTCCAAGAGTGTATAAGGCACCCACACTACAATTCCCGTGAGACACTACAGCAGCATTTCTGAACTGATTTTCGGGGGGTTTGCCTGAATATTTTTAGTTTTGGCTAACCATAATTTTTGCTGTTTGAGTTCTTGCCCCCAAATCAAAATTTTCTATGGAAAACCCCTCATTTTCCAACCAGTTCATGAGTACACACTTCACCATGTAAGACAGACAACGTGCAAAATGTCACTGAGTGGAGTCAGCCTAGCCTTCTCCCCGGCATGGCCTTTGTCAAGCATGTTGCCCTGGAAACTGCTCTACATGCAATAATGGTTTCTCTTAAATAGTGCTTTGCCTTTTAATTTTCAGAGTCTGCATTTCAGGAAATGCAATTTAACCAGTAAAACAATATAATAGTAGGAAAATGTAAAGTCAGGACCCATAAAATCACTCCTTTCATAGCAATGGAGTACAGTACTGTACACAAATATGTGCATGAGTCTTCCTTATTTCATTAAAAACTGGACATTCCATGGCATTTTTTTTCCATTGAGTACACATAGTAAAACCCACACACGCCATGACTTTTGGGAAAGGAAATCATGTGTGTCCCTATTTAATTCCTTCTTCGTCTGTGACCATGTTCCCCATCGGACACCCCAAGCCAGATGCAAACAAGCTGAAAGGTTAGCAGGGCATGGCAAAAAACAAAACAACTGAAGTTGACTTGGGAATTCCTACTAAAAGATCTACGCTTTTTCCTTACCTTGGTAGTCTCTGGCGCCAGACCATGAGGAAACAATACAAACTGAATAAGGAAGGAGGTTCTGCCTGACAGAGAAGGCAGGTAATCCCCCAACAATTTCATTATTAGAGTTGTCAGCTGTTTGGCAAGGGGATGTGAGGACAGTAGACTGACAGAGCCCTAGTTGGCTGTTGAGAAATATCAAAAAAATTAATATGCACAGAAGACCCATTGCCACATATGGGGTCATCTTGATTATACTGCAAATTTCTCATAACTGAGAAGACTTCCCTTGCATCACCATCCAGAATCTGGTGGATGGTACTGGATCATGTATACTGACAGGTTCCAGTGACTAGCTGGGAATACAGAGCAGTGAGGTTACCTTAATAGGTCTCCCGTCTGGTGTAAGTACCTCTTCTGAAAGTTCCATCATCTTCAGAGCCATCAAAGCAATGGGTTTTGCGTGACTAAGGCTCTTCCTATGGAGCCCTGCTGCAACACAGTATGCATCACCTATTGTTTCCACCTGCAGCAATCAGACAAATCAAATGTAAAAGTATGATAATGAGCAGAGATCTGTGCCATTAGTTATCAGCAATCACAAAATGTTGCTTAAAAACATGTCAGCAAAATATCAGTAAAATAAGCAATTAGACAACGGAGCATAATTACTCGAGTTTGCAAACAGGCACAGTCAAAACCTGACGTCTCATTGCATAGTTGTTCATCATCATTAACTGCAGAAGATCATTAAATCTAGGACAACGTGCACTATCAAATGAAGTATGATAGCATTACCCCACAAGAAAATAGGATTTTCTGTATTAGAGTTAGACCAAACACTAGTTACAGTCAAGAGCTGGTGCCACCATTTATTGTCCTGCTGTGGAGCAAGAACTGTACTAAGCAGTAATAATTCATAATTATTATTTACTCTGTTTGAACAATACATTAAGATGAGAATTACAGGAGCTTAAATGTTTCCAGAAAAAAACAAGTGAATAGTCCATCACTTATTAGAATCTTGCTCCTTTTAGGGCTGGGAGAATTCAAGAGAGGATTTTACAGCTTACCTATAATTTTTATTTCTCATAATCACACACCCACTGATATTAGGGTTGACTGCTGGGTATTGTCTGCCTACCAAGATATGCAGCTCTTCTGAAACCTCTTATTTTGTATAGGAGAGTGAGGCTCTCTGTGCTTCATAGATTAGCTGAGCACCAGTTCCCTGCTTCAGGCCAAAGGCTGCAGAAATTGCTTCTTCTATCCCTTAGCCTCACTGTTCCTGATGGGAAGCCAATTTGTTGGAGTAAGGGGAGCAGGGGAAATTAAGGGAGCCCTCTGGCTTAGGACAAAAATCAGCCTCTATCAAAAAGCCCTATAATTCTCCAGTTATGCTGACAGAATCGCCCATTGCAAAGTTTGTCTACCCGCCCTTCTGTAGCCAGCTTCCTGCACAATCCTTCCGGGCACTCTCAAGCAGGCTTGGCTTAGAAGCACGGATGTAGGTTTTACTATCCACCACCAGACTCTTTCCCTGCCCCTGCAGCTCTGTTAATAGAATGGCAGAAAAGCATTCTTCAAAGATTAGCATGAGGGGAGAGACATATGTGCTGACTGTAGAGCTGCCCTGGCAGTCACTTTGTGCCAGGCCCTTTTGTCTCTGGGACGTCTACTTATATTTCGTCCTCCGTGTTGACTGGTGAAAAATCAGGTCATTCAAATTGATTAATTTCCAGTCCTGGTAAGGCAGCAACATAAGACAGACTTTGAAATCCCTCCACTGCATCTGAACATTACACAGGGCACCAATCCAGAAGGTCAGTTGACCTTAAGATAGGTAATGACTTGGCACGCTAGCCAGATCACCAATTACATTCTTCTGTTCTGGGGAAACAGAGTCCAACAAAATATATAGAATTCAACATTCCCAGAAAAGAAAAGGTCTCAGGCTGCCTCTTGACCCCTGGGGGTGGCATGCCCTTGACTCAGCAGCTTACAATGTCTTTATCCTGTCCAAGTAGGGAAGTAGAGGAAAAGGGTTGGTATGGGAACCCAGGCCCTCCACCAGGCTCCAAATCAGGGCCCTGTGAGACGCAGAAGTAGCAAACACACCAGAGCTCTTTGGGGATGCCTCTATGGGCTTCTTCCTGCCACCTGCTTCCCCACAAAATTCAAAGGCCTTTGCTTAAAATTCAATAGAAAACAGTAAAAACAACAGACTCTTCAGCTCAGCTGGTGGTAGTTTTCTTTGCAGGCTCGCCACAGCTTCACAATGGTCCATGTTGCACGCCATCTGCCTAGGGTCTGTCACATTCTTCTTCTATCCAGAGTTGCAGGCAGGCTGCAGTTCCTGATCAGTCCCCATCTCAGAACTCAGCCTCCCAGATTTTTCTCACTCTTTAGTCCAAGAGAGAAAGAACCCTCTTATCTGGGTTTCCTCCCTGGACCTTCTTCTAGGACCTGGGGTAGCTGCTGCTTGCAGACGCCTCCATTGCAGTAAGGACTTCTGCTATATCCTTCTTCAAAAGCTTTCAAAACAGGTCTGTCCTCCTATCCCCTCTGTCTCTCTTCTGAGCTTTCTGGCTCCACTTCAAACTTCTCCTCCAGCTGCAGTGGGCTCTGCAAGTGCAGTAGGGTGGCATCACCTGGGCCCAGAACTGTTCCTTAACCCCTTACGTCTCAGGGTGGGGTTTATACACCTCATCACAGCGTACCCCACAAGGGAGAGCAGAGGACCAGCAGACGGTGGGGAAAGCTGAAAAATCTCTTCCCTGACTTCAGAAAGTTCCTGGAGGTACTTGCGGATGGAGAAGATAGCAATTGGCATTCACTCCTACCATCTGCCTTCTTAGCCCCTTCCCCATACCCCATTCTCATGGCAGCCATTTGCTGCAGTAATACATGTGGAGAGCCACCATCCTGCCCAACCACTAAAATAGCAGAGCTCTTTTTTCCCCCCAAACACCAGTAGATGTGGTAAGCAGACAGAGACTACAGGGCAGGAAAGGAAGTAGTTAGAGACGCTGAAGAGGGAAGGCAGGACCACCAGCAGCAAGGAGAGAGTGGCGTGGGATAGAATAGATATTTTGTGTGTATGGGAAAGGGGAGAGGCATGAGATCACCATTTTAAAGTCATAACAAGGCCTGTTCTGAATTTGTGTTTAAGGACCCATCTGAATATTGTGATACTTCTAAATGTTGGCCTCGCAGAGAAAAAAGGGCAGAAAAATCAAACAACGCTACCTTAAAATTAGAGAAGACAACTGGATTGAACACAAATAGAAGAAATTACAACCTGAGGAGCTGAGACTGGACTATCTTAATAAAAAAGCGATGGCAAAATTCTGCTCTTTTTTACAGTGATGTAAATTCAGAGTAACTCCACTGATGTCAGTGAAAGCAAGAAGAGATTTTGCCCCATAGACTATTTTTTTCTTGTAAAATTTAGATACATTTATTTATTTTGTCAGAGACTTAGAAATGTCCATTGATATGCAAGTAAAATTAAGGACCAAATTACATTCATATACGTTCACTCAAAGAGAGTGCATATGAGTGCAGAACTGAGTCAACAAAAATCAGTTACAAAACCTGCCCATTTATGAAACCTCCCCTACGTGGAACAAATATTGGACTAACATAAGAATGGCCATACTGGGTCAGACTAAAGGTCCATCTAGCCCTGTATCCTGTCTTCCGGCAGTGATCAACACCAGGTGCTTCAGAGGGAATGAACAGAACAGGCAATCATCAAGAGCCATCCTGTCACCCAGCACCAGCTTCTGCCAAACATAGACTAGGGACACCATCACTGTCCATTGTGGCTAATAGCCATTAATGGACCTATCCTCCATACATTTACCTAATTCTTTTTTAAACCTTGTTATAGTCTTGGCCATCACAACATCCTCTGGCAAAGAGTTCCACAGGTTGCTTGTGCATTGTGTGAAGAAACACTTCTTTTTGTTTGTTTTAAACCTGCTGCCTATTAATTTCATTTGGTGACCCCTAGTTCTTGTGTTATGAGAAGGAATAAATAACACTTCCTTATTTACTTTCTCCACACTAGTCATGATTTTGTGGACTTCTATCACATCTCCCCCTTAGTCATCTCTTTTTCAAGCTGTAAAGGGAAATTGCTTCTCCAGATTTTCTGCATGTACTGTCAGCATGAGAGAATCAAGCTGTGTGGTGATGATCATAGCTGGGAAATGAATGGGACATAAATATGATCCATACATGTGACTCCATCTCTTAAATGGCCCTCACTGCTACCAAGCTCCTCTCACATTAATGGTAAAATGTGAAACACCAAAATTGCTAAGACTGCCCTTACAAATGGCTCTGGTAGCAATTCCTACTGTGAAGATTGCCTAACTCTTCCTATTATAAGACCATTGTCAGCTGCTTATAACTTTGCCAATCTTTAACCATTTCTGCTGAAATGTGCCATGCTAAATTTCTGCCTCTGACTGGATTTTTTTTTTAATTCTGGCATTTTCTGACTTCTGAGTCTTTGATTTTACAACCTTCATATTCTTTTAAAACAGGATTTTGTATGTGCCAATATATAAGAATAGTGTAAACATCTGTATTTGCACAACAATATTCAGAAGAGCCTTAAGTCAACACACTTTATCTTTACTAGACAATTTCTTCCTTACCCATTCCCATTCCCACAATTCTTAAACAAAACCGTAGTTTTATGAGGCATAACAAAGGTGGAAGCCAGCTTCCAGCTATTAGCCTGATCTATGTTTATTTTATTATCAAATTTCTGTATTTAATTAACTATTGATGGTAAGGATTTTAAAATAGTTATATTGCTATATAAAAACCTGATCTAAAGTGCATTCAAGTCATTGGAAAGGTTCGGATTGATTTCTATAGTCACAGGTTAGGGTCATAGTGATTTCTGTAGGTTTTGTATCAGGCCCTCACATTTGAATATATAAATCAATGAAATAGTTTTCTGCAAATCAGCAATTCTGTTCTAATCTTTTGCTGTAGATTCTGAAACTGGAGTATGTAGTGATGGGGTGTGGTCTCCCTTCCTGCCAGATGGGAAGAGAGTCGCAACCGCCCCCTGGTGGGCAGATCTGAGATACCCATGGCTGCCCCGCTGAAAGCAGAGGGGAAGGACAGGAATTGTAAATATAAAAGGCTGGCCCCACTGCTACAGTGCCAGAGATCCAGAGGGACTGCCGGAGCTGCCAGACACTGAGGAGCTGTTGGGGCTCCCACTCACCATATATCCCAGCAAGATCATCAACAACCCCAGAACCCAGGTATCCCCTGACCAGGAGAGTAGGAAGGAGCCTAGGGAAGCTGAATAGGGTTCAGCTGTGTTACTAACTGCAAGCAGGCCGTGTTGTGGCCGGATTTCCCTGCTGATCCAGTGGCTTACCACTCTGCCACTGTTAGGTCCCTGGGTTGGGACGCAGTGGAGCCTGCGTCCACTTACCCCTGCCACCACATCCCGGGGGGTGGCAGCCTCCCCACCTTTAGGCCAGGAGGCCTACGTTGGTCTGGTACCCCCCTGAGCTACGATGCCACAAGGTTTTGCTAGCTCTCTTTCCAGAGAGCTAATCTCCTCCTAAACTGCTGGTCTGTTCTGCATGACAGGAGGCCCAAGCCATTACCTGATTGTTGTCCTGCCCTAACTGAGGCCCTGAGTAGATAAACTCACTACTGCTCTGCCTGACTGCAAGCCAGAACCACTAATGGATTACACTCTCGCCCTGACTGAGGGCACCGGGCCTATAGACTTTCGGCCACCCTGCCCAACTGTGGGCCTGAAGCATTAACTGTGTGCTGCCCTGCTCTGGCTGAGAGCTGGGGTTCACAGACCCAACTGCTGTCCGGCCTGGGCTGCAGGCTTGAACCTATTAACTGTCGGCTATTTCCTCCCTGAAGGCGCTGCTCTAGGAGCACTGCAGTGAGAGGGTGTGGTCCCTCTCCCTAACAGAGAGAGAACCATAACCACCTTACAGGGTAGAATATGGCAACTGCTTAGTAGCACACAGCAACAGTGCATAAGCACCACAGGAAGCAAAGAAGGAGATCTTGTCCAATTGAGAGTTCAGTCACTTTCTGTTCAGGTTGTATTTCTCATTAATAGATGTTTCAGACAGAAGCAGCATGGGATATAGATAAAACATCTATTAATCATTTGTTTATTCCAATTATAAATGGAACCTTAATACAAAGTGTGACTGAAAATTCAGTGAAAATGTAAGTACTGTAGGCAGGATGTAAGTTCCCTAATTAGAATAAGGCTGAAACATAGGGGCTAGTACTCCATCTCTTGGAGAAAGTGCCATGGGATCTTTAGTAACCACTAATCGTTAGGCCCTCCATTATCCTGATAATCTAAACAAATGGAACCTTCAGCAGCATAATGTCCCCCATTACAGTGCCGATTCAGTCCTAACTCAGAAGGGAACAGGGGTATATGTAACAACTACTTTCGCTTACTTCGTCATGAATTAGCAGCGAACATTAACTGAATGTGTAAAAGTAATGAAAGAATTAGAGTGTCACACACAATTTCCCAGGCTTCTTTACATAGGGGAGTAAAAAAGTGCATCTTGTGTTTGAAACAACAAACCTGCCCAAGGAAGCGATAAAGATTTTCATCTGACACGCTTGAGAATCCCGATGCTCTCGGGAATCTATTAAACACTTTTTTCAAAGTGCTGTTTAGAAATAAACATCACAAAATGTACTCGCAGAGGTCACTCTTGTGGGCTGTCTGATGTAATGTTCCTTACACACAAAACCAATACACTGAAAGCAAGAGCTTCTGGCTGCTGTCATGGTCCTGCCTCTCTCAGCAGGTTCTCTGTAAAAACTTAATGGACAATTTGGATTAACACAGTTGCAGCTGAGCACTTGCCACTATCTTTCTTAAGCACAGTGAATAAGCACATGTGGATTTGTCCAGTGGCCAATGATGGGGGTGGGTGTGCAAGGCTGGTGGCAGGGCAAAGCTGCAGCGCGTGGGGCTAGTCACTCCCCATGCTCATTCATCAATGCAGCACTGGCAAGGTGCAGGCTCTCAGCCATATGGGCCCTGCCCCCTTTCCTGTTTCCAGCCAGCACTGGCTGTGCATTGTGAGCTGCAATGGCTGGTGAGTGCTGGCAGGTGCCAGGCGGTTGGTTATGTGTCTTCTCTGCTGCCCTGTCATGCTCTGCCCCTCCTGTCCCTGCTTAGCCCTCTCGCTGCCCCCCACATCCCACTGCTCCTCTATATTCCCCACCCCCCTGTGATGCGCACCCTGATCCCCAGTGCTTTGTGGAGAACCAGCCCCTAGTCGGAGTGCTCAGCTCACCAATAGCCTGGCAGGCAGGCTCCTTCTTCCCCCACTGCCTCTGGCTGGGTCAGCACGCTGGGAAAGCCCAAGACCCTGCAGCCCAGGGCGCTGGCCAGGAGAAGCGAAGCCCTGTATGTGCCAAAGCCTTGCATAGTGCAGCCATGGGGCATTATGGCCATACTCCCTTTTCTTCAGCGGCTTTGCACTGCTATGCTGGTGGTCATGGAGGTAGGGGAATGGTGTCAGAGTCCCTACATCAGCTCTGTGCCATCAAAGATTACCCTCCTACTGTGATCATTAAAGCTGTGTGAATAACAGATTTCTTTTGATTTGCTACCAATTAAAAAAAAAGTAAAAAAAAAAAAACCTTTCAGATTGCCCCAGCAACTGAATTATTTGAAATGTTCAATATATCAAAAAGTAAAAAAAAAAAAAAAAAAAAATCATTTTAGCATATTTCATTTAGAATTAGAGTGGGATTTTTAGATTTTTGCTTTTTTGTTCTAACCCCCTTTCCCCGCTGAAAATAAAATGAAAAATGTAAGTCTGGAAAATGTAAAATTTCATTTCAAACATGTCATAAAGAAATATTTTGATTTTTTTGGAATTATTTTCAGCTTCCCTCCACTGCCCCTCAACCAAAAGAATTTTCCAAAATCCACATGAATTCATGAAATATTTCAGTCAACTCGAAACCGCATTTTTCAGAGGAAAAAGGTTTCGGCCAAAAATGTCTGCCAAGCACTCGTAGTAATCTTACCTGCCCTCGCTAGAGAGTAATGCTGTGGCACCAGTTACTGGACTGGGGGATCTGGCCCACTTGTGGTTAACATCATGAAAAAGAAGAACCTGACTCTCATTGACCCTTAGATATTTTAAGATTCTTTCACAATCCATGTAAGATCAACTCAATTTGCCTGTTTCACATCCCAGAAAAGATCAAAGGAATTTAAATGTACAAACAATCCCCTAGTTGAGATTTTATATCTATACCTGTGAGTAATCTGGAACTCTTGCTTTAAGAATCTGAGTCTTCGGTCCCAAATTCAACAAAGCATCTTTATTCAGGGGAGCACACACATGTGCATGCTTAAATCCCAGTGAAGTCATAGAGTTACAGAGATTAAAGCCAAAAGGGACTAACTACCACGCCATCCAGTCTTACTTCCTGTATATCACAGGCCACCAACACCCCCCAGCACCTGCACACCAAACCCAACAGCCACAATTAGACCAAAGTATTACAGTACTGAGAAGATTAGACTATTATATTCCACAGGCAAAGAATAGGAGGGAGCAAAATGTACCAATGCCTGAGGCCCCTGCAAAGGCAGGGAAATGAATTAAGTCAAATATACCCAGATAATTCTGACAAGTGACCTTCTGCAGTATTTGCGTGCAGAAAGTGAAAGCCCCCTAATGTCACTGGCCTTGGGGAAAATTCCTTCCTGACTCCACCTCTGGTGATCAGTTAGAACTTGAGTGTGTGAGCAAGAACCAGCCAGTCAAGCATCTGAGAGAGAGGAAGAGAGAGAATGTTCAGTCCCACCTCAGACCTTTGGTCCTCCTTGTCCTATATCTGATTTCCAGCCATGGCTAGCTCTGATGCATGATAAGCATGTGCATAAGTGTTATCCCAAATAGGGATGGACTTAAGCACGTGCACATCTACACAGTCTACTAGAATTCTTTGAGGGGGTCAACAAGCATGTGGACAAGGGAGACCCAGTGAATGTAGTGTATTTAGATTTTCAGAAAGTCACTAACAATGTTCCTCACCAAAGGCTCTTAGGCAAAGCAAGCAGTCATGGGATAAGAGGAAAGATTTTCTCCTGGACTGGTAACTGGTTAAATGATAGGGGAAAAAAAGGGTAGGAATAAGTGATCAGTTTTCAGAATGGAGAGAGGTAACTAATGGTGTCCCTCAGGGATCTGTATTGGGCCCAGTCCTATTCAACATGTTCATAAATGATCTGGGGAAAGAAGTAAAGAGGGAGGTGGCAAAATTTGCAGATGATACAAAACTACTCAAGATAGTTAAGTCTCAGGCAGACTGTGAAGAGCTACAAAAGGATCTCTCAAAACTGGGTGACTGGGCAACAAACTGGCAGATGAAATTCAATGTTGATAAATGCAAAGTAATGCACATTGGAAAACAGTCCCAACTACACATATAAAATGATGGGGTTTAAATTAGCTGTTACCACTCAAGAAAGATTTTGGAGTCATGGATAATTCTCTGAAAACATTCACTCAATGTGCAGTGACAGTCAAAAAAGCAAACAGGAAGTTGGGAATCATTAAGAAAGGGATACATAATAAGACAGAAAATATATTGCCTCTATATAAATCCACAGTATGCCACATCTTGAATACTGTGTGCAGATGTAGTTGTCCCATCTCAAAAAAAGATATATTGGAGTTTGAAAAGGATCATGAAAGGGCAACAAAAATGATAGGAGTATGGAACGACTGCCATATAAGAAGAGAATAAGAAGAGTGGGACTTTTCAGCTTGGAAAAGAGATGACTAAGGGGGGATATGACAGAAGTCTATAAAATCATGAGTAATGTGGAGAAAGTAAATAAGGAAGTGTTATTTACGCCTCATAACACAAGTTCTAGGGGTCACCAAATGAAATTAATAGGCAGCAGGTTTAAAACAAACAAAGGAAGTATTTTTTCCACACAATGCACAGTCAACCTGTGAAACTTGTGAAGGTCAAGGCTATAACACAGTTAAAAAAAGAACTAGATAAATTCATGGAGGATAGGTCTATCAATGGCTATTAGCCAGGATGGGCTGGAATGGTGTCCTTAGCCTTTCTTTCCCAGAAGCTGGGAATGGGCAACGATGAGGTGGATCACTTGATGATTATCTGTTCTGCTCATTCCCTCTGGCATTGGCCATTGTCGAAAGACAGGATACTGGACTAGATGGACCTTCGGTATGACCCAGTATGGCCATTCTTAGGTTCTTATACATAAATACTTTCCTGAACTGAGGCCTTGGACCTCGATTCAGCAAGGTTTATCTTAAGCACGTGCCTATGTTTAAACTTGTAAATAATTCTACTGAAGTCAATGGAGTTACTTTTTTGCTTTAAACTAGGTATGAGTTTATACAGTTTGATGAACCAGGGCCTTGGGTACAGAAGAATATTACTACACTATTCCAAGAAAAAAACACAACACAGATGTTGATTACTATAAATAATTGGCATCTGTTTCTATTTCTTCGATTCTCCTTTGAATTGATACATATTTTTTAAAAATTCATTTCAGCTTCTAGCTGGGTTAGATCATGTCCTTTGTCTCATGTGTTTTTGTTATCTAAGTATGCATTTGCATTTCTGCTTCAATAGGTATGTGTTCACAGTTATTGTCATTTTAAATTGGCAGTGAATTTGGAATCCTGAGCAGTTTTCCTCCACTTCAGCAATCCCTTTTCAAACCACAGTACACAGAGTGGATGCAATACATTTAAATGAAGGTAAGTTTATTATTAGAAAAAATGAGAAGTCCTTGTGGCAATTTAGAGACTAACAAATTTATTTGGGAATAAGCTTTCATGGGCTAAAACCCACTTCATAAGATGCATCTATTATTATTAGGCTGTTTCTTATCATTTATATGTAGGCTGGGAAGATTAAGAGTTTTATTGGTAAACATGAGTAAATGTTAATTTCACTGTACACACAGAAACCAACAAAAATATTCCCATGATAATAACAGAAATTTATAGACAGGCAAAGTAAGAAAAGTACTGCTTGAGAACTTCTTAGAGTTTGATTTAAAGATACTCACTTTGTATATTGATGTGTGATATTGACAATTTGTGTTTTAATTATAAAGCTTGAACTTTTGAATCTCAGCACCTTCTGTTATTAAATAATTGTCCCTCTAATTTCCTACAACTGTGAAAATTTAAAAAATGCTTTAATATAATCCATATTATTTGTTGAAATTCCAAAAAAATAAAAATAAAATTCTGTCATGCCTGTTTATAACTCAGTTGCTAGGAGATTGCTTATGTTTCACGTTATAATATTAAAAACAAACAGCAATGACATTACTATTAATCTCCTGTTTAAAAGCCCCACCACTGAAAATATAGATATAACTGCAGAGAAAAGGCTGATGGTTTGGAAGAAAAAGTGTTAATTAACATTCTCTTTTTACCACCAATTCCCACCCACATTTTTACAACTCTATGCAACTTTTACCTAAAAGAATATTGTGTCCCACATGAATAAGGAGCAACTACTCTTGAGTTATCCCTAAGTGATAAACATTTGTTCAAGAAACTATCATAAGTAAGACTACAGTGTAATATAATTCAATATCCTTGTGCTTTAGGGGAGTAAGAAAGCATGTGGAACTCACTGCCACAATATATAAACTGAGGCCATAGATCTTAGCAAAATTCAAAAAAGTATCAGGTGGGCTGGAAAGCCTAAACAATGAGACTGAAAAAGGATGTGGAGTAAGGTGTTGAAAACACCACATTATTGTTTAAGTACATTTAAATACTTTACTTAATTGTCTTGGAAGAACATGACTGCTTGTGATGAGGAATATCCAATGTGCATGGCTAAAAACTGAAAGGAAGTGGTTTACAGGCAGTGTTGGAGACTCTCATAAAATTTTTTAAAAAAGAAACCTAAGAAATGTGAGGTTCTGTCATGGTTGTTTTTCTAAAAGTAATTTCACTCTGTGCTAAAATGGCAGGCTATGTGCCCTATGCCGACACCACTTAAACTCAAAAGAAAAGACTAGCAGCTCTGCATGACAATCTATTTTACTACACAATACAACCTTGATTAATTGTCAGATCAGGAAGTGATGAGAAAAAAAAATATCTTGACAATTTAGATGACTACTTCTTGGAACAGAAAGCTAGAAAACACACATGAATGAGGTGAGTCTACTTGAGTTATTCTTAAGTGTAGTGGGGCAGCTGCCCCACTCCCATGCCAGAGTGGGCAACAGTAAGCCATACCAGCTGCACGGGCTGGCAGCCAATCAGAAAAGGACCTAGTGAAGGCCAATCAGGGCCAAGCTTGTAGCCAGCCAATCAGGGCCAGGCTAGATGCTATATAAAGGCTGTCCAGGAGAGGAGCAGTGAGTCTCTCCTGGACCTTCGAAGGGGGAAGGTCTGGCTCCTGAGAGAGCACCAGCACCAGCACCAGCACCAGCGACAGTGCAGTGGTGGGCAGGCTCAGGGGAGCAGAATGGAATTCCAGCCTGGTTACCTGTCAGGCTGCCGGCCCTGAGGGAAGGGCTTACCCAGTGCAAAGGAGTCAAAGAGGAAGTGGCCCAGGGAGAGCAAGATGGACTAGGGGAGAGGAGGGCAGGATGGCTGGTGCCACAGGGTCCCTGGGCCAGGACCCAGAGTAGAGGACGGGTCTGGGTTCCCCTCTTCCCCCCTTATATTGCACCTGGCTGCTGAAGTGACCTCCGTGGACAGCACCAGACCCCTGCCAGAAGGGGCTCAACTTGGGGTGTGGCTGGCCACTGCAACTGGGGTGCCTAGAGAGACTGCTGTAACACTCCCTCCCCCGCCCCGAAGGGGGCTAGTGTGGACTTGGGAGCACGGCTGGAGGGCAGTGTCCTGAATAGGATGCCACCAGTGAGGAGCAACGTGGGTCCAGATGCCAAAAGGAGGGGGCCTGGACACCACCAGAGGAGGGCGCTCTACAACCAACTGAGCTAATTCCCAGACTAAACAGCAGGAGGCACTGTGGTGGTGAGTCCCGACCCCAAATAATATCAATTACATTAGTTCTTGAAATTGTGACATACACAATTTCAAGAACTAATATACTTGATACTACAGTATAATAAACTTCAACTTTCTTGCAGGTTAGAAAAGGAAGGGAGTCTGTGGAACTCATTGCCACAAGATATCGCTGAGGCCACAGAGCTTAGCAAGATTGAAAAATGAATCATATTTATGTAGACAATAAGAAAATGCACAGAAACATTAGAAAAGATCACACATTCATACAGGATATAAATCCTTGTGTTTCATGGCATAACTCAATCTAAAAGTTCTCCTACCTGCAAATTACTCCATAATTGGTCACTGGGTTATCTTGTTCTTTTCTTTGAAGCATCTTATGCTTGTTACTGTCACAGACAGGTTACTGAAGTAGATGTACCATGTAATGATCAGTGTGACAATTCCTACAATTATTCAAATCTTAATTATGACATTCCCTGTCCCCCATATATATCTATTAATTACATTGATAATTCACTCAATTATCCAAATTTATTCTGTCTCTTGTGTCATTTGAATAATTGAAGTTATATTGTTTTCAGTGATGTTTTCCCTTGGTAGTTTATCTTTCAATTCCAAAGAGAAAGATCTGCTAAAGCAATCACTCCGAAAGAGTTAACGTTGAAAACTATTGATGTTCTCTGATTTGCTGATGATCTAGCATATGAACTGCCCAGGGAGGCAGCATTAAAATACTTGTAACATTTAAAGAGGATAACATTTTTATAACTTAGTCACTGAGACAATATATGACCTTTTCTTTAAAAAGAAAATATTGCTATCAAAATCTATCTACTGTGATCTTTTATTTTAAGAGAACCTTGCTGTTGGACTGATTCATGCACTTGTATGTTGTTTGATGCTGCAACACCTCTGCTTCCCTGCTGATAACCACACAGAATAGTATCTGCCAGAATGTCGTACTTTCTTTAGCTCTCTCTGGTGATTGTCAGTAAAATTACCACCTCAATTCCCTCAGATGATGTAATACTAGCTTATTTTTCTCTTTTCAGCTCCGAGATGAGAATTGAATTGGATAAAGGACAGAAAAGTGAAGGATTCTACAACAATCATTTATGCCTTATGGGCTCAATCCTGCAAGGTGCTGAGTGCCCTCAGTGAGAGTTAAGTGTGCTCAGAACCTCACATGATCAGTAGTAGTATTGTGATTACATTTTGCCTTGCCTTTTGAGGTCTAGACCGGGGTGAAAGTAAGGCAGTACAGGCCAGTATGGCATACCAGTAAAAAGTGGTCGCCTGTACCGGCCCCTACTGCCCTACTTTAAAGCATTGCCGCAGCAGCGCGTTAACGTCGCTGCTCTTTTTGTGTCTCCCCCTCCCCATCAGCGGCCCTGGCAGTAGGGATGCGGCAGAGCCGCTGATGGGGGCGTGTGCAAAAAGAGCAGCGACGTTAAAGCACTGCCGCAGCAAAAGGACCCTGCTTAAAGCGCTTCAACATACCTGCCCCAAACGGGAGGGAGCGCGCAAAAGGAGCAGCTACCCCAAGGCTGGAGTGCGGGGCGGGTGGGCTGGCAGTGGGACACTGCCCCCGTACCTGTAAGACAAATGTTACTTTCACACCTGGGTCTAGCCCTGGACTATTCCATAAGATACAACAAGGGAACATACTGTGAGGCAGCACTACAGCCTTAGCTCAATGGTAATGAGAATTATTTTAATGCCAGCCCAACATAATGCAATGAGATCACTTAAGATGTTTCCAGAAACTGATAACAGTGGAATATAACTTCATTTTACACACAGTATTATTCATGCAAAATATGTTTGAAAAATTTTATCAAGTAAATAGTATAGGAACAGAATTATAAAAGCAGATGGGGAGGGAAAAATAGACGGCATAATCAAGGGCAGGAAAGATATTTTCAAGGAGTTATCAGATACATGTGAGATTATAAGGTGAAGAGATATAGGAAAGTTGTTTCAGAAGATACAGAGAAGAAAGATTTGGTGAGACCGTGTGAAGGGATAGAAGAGTGCACAGATCATGGAGGATCAAAGAGAGAGATGAGATCTTTGAAGGCTGGAGCAAAATAAGAATTTTAGAAATGAGGAGGGCAATTTTCAACTGGACCAGAAATTGAATGGGGAACCAGCAGAGTTGTTTTAAGGACAGGGTGATGTGGTTGCATTTCTTTTAACTTTCTGCATATGGAAGCATCTGGAAAGCTGGGACTTTCAGAGGCCAGAAAGAAAGGAACAGAAAATACAGCACAAGTTGTAGGTTGTTTTTCTGAACTTCACTCATCCGAAACACCCTGTCACTCCTACATGATAGCACAAACAGCTGCAGCTGGTGTCTCCAAAGCCAGCAGGCTCAGTACTGTTGCACCATGCTGTAACTGCCAGACTCAATGAAGCTACTGAACCATTTAATGTCCCAATCATCTGAACCCCCAATTTCAGATATCCCCCCAAAACTTTGGATAATTGAAGTTGAACTATTCTGAGACACAAGGTAAAGAGCCAAAGGGCACCTATGAAAAGATTCAGTGCTAGCAAAATACATCCCACAGTGATGTTGTAATAATTGGGTTGACAAATTTACCCTAACTGCGAGAACAATTATATAAAGTGTATCAATGTTTGTAAGATACTACAATAACCTATAATAAAAAATGGCTACTAATCTTTTGTAGCTGTTATACTTCAAAATCTGTTGCCCATATTCGTTCCACATTAGGTATCTGAGCATCCCATGCACAGTTGCCAGAGATTTTTCCTCAGTGGTATCTGTGGCACCAGTTCTAGTGCCCGGAAGCCGCACACATATACACTGGTATAAGGGGTGCTGCCAGGTCCACACACACTGTGTTTCTTCTTGCCAACAATTCCAACGGGGTAGGAGGGTTGGTCATGGAATGGACATGAGCAACACATCTCAAAGAACAAGTTATAAAAGGTTAGTAACCATTTTTTTCCTTTGAGTGCTTGCTCATGTCCATTCCATGTTAGGTGATTCACAAGCAGTACTCCCGGAGGTGGGCTCAGAGTTTATGGATGTGCTGACTGCAACACTGCTTTTCCAAAAACTGGCATTGTCACAGATCTGCTGGGTGACTGCATAGTGGGACGCAAAGGTATGAACCGGCAACCATGTTGCCGCTTTGCAGATGTCCTGGATTGGTACTTGTGCGAGGAATGCTGCTGACGAAGCTGAGCTCTTGCAGAATGAGCAGATGTGATGGTAGGAGGCAGAACCTTCTCCTGCTCATAGCAAGCCCGGATACAGCATTATCCAGGACAGGATTCTTTGGAATGACACCCATAGGCCTCTCATCCTTCCTGCTACTGCTACAAAGGGTTGCATAGACTTGCAGAATAGCTTGGTCCTCTCAATATAGAAGGCTAGGGCCTGCCTAACATCCAATATATGGAGCCAATGTTCCCCAGTGGTCTTGTGAGGTTTTGGAAAGAAAACAGGAAGAAAAATGTCCTAGTTGTTGTGAAACTGCACCACCACCTTTGGTAGGAAGGCCAGATGGACCTTGTCTTTGAAGAATGCTATATAAGGAGGCTCTGATGTCAGGGCTTTGATCTCAGAGACCTTTCTGCCCCAGCTGATTGCCACAAGGAATGCCACCTTCCAAGATAAAAGTAGTATGGGACAAGAGACTAATGGCTTGAAGAGACACGCTCCCCCCACCCCCTCAGCCGCATGAGCCTCGATAGGACCAGGTTCAAGTCCCACAGGGGAATTAGGTCATGCACCTGAGGGTAGAGTTTATACAGGCCCTTGAGAAATCTGACTGTTATCTTGTGGGAGAACACTGATCTGCCCTCCATTGGAGGGTGGAAGGCTGAGATAGCTGCCAAGTGAACCTTAATAAGAACATAATGGCTATACTGGGTCAGACCAAAGGTCTATCCAGCCCAGTATCCTGTCTACCGACAGTGGCCAATGCCAGGTGCCCCGGAGTGAGTGAACCTAACACGTAATGATCAAGTGATCTGTCTCCTGTCATCCATCACCACTCTCTGACAAACGGAGGATAGGGACACCATTTCTTACCCATCTTGGCTAATGGCCATTAATGGACTTAACCCACATGAATTTATCCAGTTCTCTTTTAAACCCTGGTGTAGTCCTAGCCTTCACAATCTCCTCTGGCAAAGAGTTCCACAGGTTGACCGTGTACTGAGTGAAGAACTACTTCCTTTTATTTGTTTTAAATCTGCTGCCCATTAATTTCATTTAGTGGCCCCTAGTTCTTACATTATGGGATGAGACAGCCAGACCTTGATGTTTTAGGTGGAGCAGACAGTCCAAGATAGACTGCAGAGAAGAACAGGATGAGAAAGATTCCATTTTGAGGCCAAACTAGTGAAATGTTTCCACTTAGCCTTCCACCAGGGCTACCTATTTGGCTTTCTGCTACCGAGCAAAATTTGTCAAACCCGTTTCGAGCAGGCCTGCTCTTTTGGGTTCAGCCATGCAGCAACCATGCCTTCAGGTTCTGGGATGCAAGGTTCAGGTGAAGCAACTAGCCGTGGTCTTATGAAATCAAGTCTAGATGGGGTGGGAACACGAGTGGAGCTGCTACAGAGAGGTCCAGAGGCATGCCGAACCATTGCCAGAGCTATCAGGATAATTTTCACATTGTCTCATTTGATCTTTGGGTGATGTGATGCCTTGAGATGAATGGTGTGTTTCTCAGAGAAGTCCAAATCAACCTGTAGAACTCTTTGGCGAAGGAGGTTGTGAAGGCCAAGACTATTAATTTATATAGTTCTTTTCTGAACCCTGTTAATGGAGGATAGACTTATCAATGGCTATTAGCCAGGATGGGTAGGGATGATATCCCTAGCCTCTGTTTGCCAGAAGCTGATGATCACCTGTTCTGTTCATTCCCTCTGGAGCCTCTGGCATTGGCCACTATTAGAAGACAGGATACTGGGCTAGATGGATCTTTGGTCTGACCCAGTATGACAGTTCTTAGGTTCTTCTGTTGACTCCTAGATTATTAATTTTGTTTCAAAGACCTGGGTATGGTTTCCTATTTGTGCAAACACTGGGGATGAGAGTTACATATCCTCCCCACTTTTTTACTGCCTTGTTTGTGTCTGCTTCATTTTGGTTGAAGGACTCAAGCATTTTTACACTTGTTGCCCCTTTGACTCTTGACAACTATTTGTTATAAACACAGCTGAACCATTATATTCTGACCGCACATCAATGACACACCTGAAAACTTTCTGTAAAGCATTCTGTAACATACTAGATGTAACCTGAAAGATCTCTGTTCTAAAGAGAGACTGCAAAAATCAATCTATCCAGCAACACACACTCAAGCTTCCCTCTGTCAAGGGTCTTCTGAGTTTTTAGGCATTCCCAATGGACCCTCATCTCACCAATACTCTGACCCATGTTTTACTGCAGGAGAATTTATGAAAAGGCAGTGGTACTTAGAAAAGTGACTCTGCAGACCTATCATAGCGTTTCATCATTATCACCTTTCAGTGACTTCCAGATCAATGGCAAACTAGCCACTTCTATGGTTCTATGTACATATACCCAGCGTGTGTATTTGTATGCTATGTATTTGTATGCTAACATCAGTGCACTTGTTTATTGACCAGAGTTTGCACGTGCCTAAGTATGCCATGCAAAAAAAAAAAAAAAAAAAAAGTATGAACTTGTGCATGTACACTTTGAAGCCCTTCATAGCTTTCTCTCATCTGGTAAGTGAGATAATAAATACTTAATATTTACAGCACAGGGAGTTGTCAAGGAAAGTTATTAATTATTGAGAACCATTTTGAGATCCTTGGATGCAATGTGTGAAATAGTGAACTATTACTACTTTTTGGTTAGTTTCCCTTTCTTAGGTCAAAGTCAGATGCACTCTCTCTCATGGAAATTCTGAATTCAACATATTTTAAAAGCAGAGCTGGGTGAATAACTGGTAACAGGTAATTTATTTAATAAATTTTGCCTCATTTTCTGTTTTACAAACAGATGTCAATCTCCCCAAATTTGCTATTCAAAAATAATCACCAACTAATCTCTGCAAATTATTCTTGAATCGGTTGCTTATACAGAAGAATATTTGAAAACTGAGTTGTTCTGATTGCACATAAGTCATGTGGTATGTTTCTGTTCCCTGGTTAGATGAGCATAACACTTAAAATCTGGTTTCAGGTACAAATATTGGTGACTACAAATTCCCTTTCTGCAAATATTCCGCTAAAATAATATTTTGCTATTTCGTGAAAACCAAATAGAGGAAGGAGGCAAACACAGTAAGAAGTTTTGTTTAAAAATTTATACAAAATATTCAGTAGAATATTTATTTTGGTATTAATTATTTTATTTATTTATTCACTAGAATATTTATTTTGGAATATTTTTGAAGCTCTGCTTATAACAATCTGTTCTCAGTCACTTCTTCAATGTACTACCTTATTGCAGTGAACAGGACAATACTTACTTTTAACTACCTTACAATAATTCATGATGGAAAGTGGCACACAGTTGTACAAAAGGCAGTAAACCATAAAATAACTTGTCAAAGTAACAGGATGATTAACAATTAAATGTTTCTTTTTATTTTTCTCAGAGGACTTAGCCAAGCTTCCTTCAAAACTAATGCCAGGCCAGATAATTTGAGTACTGTGATGTGCTCTTCCCATGAACTCACAGATTTCAACAAGGAATGTCTCAAAGCAGATAATTAGAGGTAATAATCCTCAGAATGTATAACACATACATGTGTGCCGCATATGGTACATAACAGGGTCATCAGCATCACTTTTGATTCTGGCTCAGAAAATAATATATTCAAGTGTCTCCTCATGATTTGGGCTCATATCCAA
Source organism: Dermatemys mawii (assembly GCA_007922305.1). Lineage (NCBI taxonomy): Eukaryota > Metazoa > Chordata > Testudines > Dermatemydidae > Dermatemys > Dermatemys mawii. Next base: position 2,174,375 of record ML677348.1, read on the forward strand.
TGCTCACACTTCAGGGCAATAATTATATGAGTGATGTACTAATGTAAAATGTTAAATTGATGTCACTTCCATCCCTATGATAATGTATTGGTGACAGTTAAAGATCCCATGCCAGTTTTGAAAAGGAATGGAAGAGAACACTCATTGTATTCCTTTCTTGGTACATGCTTAAAAGATAACCATGTCCTTAGGTACTTCGCTGAATCAGGCCCCTAATGTCCAAGTCTGCGTGACAGCTATTGCTGAGGATTCATTGTCAGCTTTGCTATTACAGTCATTTAGCTAAGGGGTTCTCAAGCTCTTTCTACTGTTTTTTCTGAGAGCTTTATAGATGGTCCATGACAATCTCCACACCCATTTGTGATCACATGAACTATTTCCTCTGTGATAACATAACATCTTGTCAGAGTTCCCTCCCCACTTTGAACTCTGGGGACTTTGAACAGATGTGGGGACCCACATGAAAGACACCCCCCCACAATCTTATTTCTACCAGCTTAGGTTTATAACTTCCCCAAGACACAAATTCCTTTCCTTGTCCTTGGACAGGATTGCTGCTACCACCAAGTGATTTAAACAAACATTCAGGGAGGAGCCACTTGGAGCCCTATCTCCCCCAAAATATCCCCCTGAGCCCCTTCACCTCCTTTCCTGGGGAGGCTTGAGAAGAATATACTAACCAATTGGTTACAAAGTGAGCACAGATCAAACCCCTGGGTCTTTAGGACATTGCTTTCAGATCCTGAGGGGCTTGGTTCAATCTGTTGTATATCAACCAAGGTGGCCACAATTACCTAAAGTGAGACTTGTCCATGATTTAAAATGGTGTAGGCCTCAGACACTCAGGATGAGCTTCCCCTGTAAAGAACAAGTGTGTAAGAGAAAGTTACTCACCTTGCTCCACCCCAGGTGACTGTGTGTCCCGGCGCCGTTGATCTGAGATCTTTGGTAGCAGTGCCTGGTCGGGACACATGCTCTCAGCTGCTGTCTCGTGGTGTGGTTTGGGTCTGTTTGAATACACATGTCCCACACCCCCTCAGTTCCTTCACTACCATAGAGTTGTCTGATTAATACTCCAAAGTACAGGGGAGGAGGGTGGGTAGTGGAGCACCCACAGGGATGCACAGCTCAAAGAACTTCAGTTACTCACCTTGAAGTAAATTTCTTTTCTTCGAGTGCTGTCCCTGTGAGTGCTCCACTCCAGGTGAATGTGAAGCAGTACCCACTATGGTTGGCAGGATTTTGGAGTTGTGTGAGGGAAAACACTAGACAGTAGCATATGGCTAACTATGGTGTCTGCTGTGGTAGAATAATGTTTGGCAAATGTGTGGTCAGATGTCCATGTGGCCACCTTGCCGATATCTGTAATAGCTACATTGTGGAGGAAGGCAATGGATGTAGAATGAGTTTTAACACCTTCTGATGGTTGAACATTCTTGGTCTGATAGCAAGATCTCATAGAGTCTGAGACCTACTTGGAGAGTCTTTGCTTAGAGAGAGCCTCACCCTTTGATTGCTTGGTAGACGAAACAAAGAGTCTAGGAGATTTACGAAATGATTTAGTTCCGTCAAGACAGACTGCACAAGAGCCTGTTGGATATTGAGGGTATGTAATGCCGCTTCCTTTGGAATTGTGAGGCTTGAGATGGAATGCAGATAAGTGTATTGGCTGGTTAAAGTCTACTATACCATGTTGGGGAGGAATTTGGGGTGGGGTCACATAATATCCTTGTCTTTAGAGAAAATGGTGTAGGGAGGGTAGGCTATTAGGGCACTTATTTCACCAACTCTTCTCACTGATGTTGTGGCAACCAAAAAAGTCACTTTCATGGATATGTGCAGCTGGGATGAGGTAGCCAGGGGCTCAAAAGGAGGTTTCATAAGAGTGCAGAGAACTAGGTTGAAATTCCAGGAGGCTACTGGTGAATGAATCTCATGGTAGAGATTTTGCAGGCCCATGAGGACGCATTTCACGGTGGCATGGGCAAAAAGTGAAAAATGATGTCCAGAGTGTCATGGAGGGTGGTATGGCTGCAAGGTGTACTCTGATAGAACTGAGCAAAAGCCCATCCTGTTTTAGTTTGAAAAGATAGTCTAGGGTGTCTGGCATCTGTGGAAGCACCAGATAACTACAAAAATGGAAATGCTTCTCTAAGTCTTATGAGTTAAGTCTTCTACAGTGCAGGACGATGTATTGGACCTGTTCCAAGCAGGCTAATTCATGGGATTAAAACCATGAAGGAACCATGCCATCAGATGGAGTTTCTGGAGCTGCAGATGAAAAAGCCGATCACATTTCTGGGAGAGTAGATCTGGTTTGTCAGGGAGTGTCCTTGGAGGATGGATGGACATGCAGAGCAGGTAATGATACCATGTCTGTCTGGGCCAAGCTGGGGCAATAAGTATGACCCAGGCCTTGTCCTCTGTGATCTTGCATAAAGCCCTGTGTATCAGTGTGTAGTGGGGCGGCTGCCCCACTCCCATGCCAGAGTGGGCAAGAGTAGGCCAGAGTGGCTGCACGGTCTGTCAGCCAATAAGAATAGGGCCTACTGCGGGCCAGTCAGGGCTTAGCTTGTAGCCAGCCAATCAAGGACAGGCTAGGCACTATAAGATTGGGGGTACTAACAAAGGGCAGTTCCCTGAAGACGACGCCACACGCAAGGAGCAGCGCATGTCCAGACGCCAAAGGAGGGCAACCGAGAGCAAGAGATGGATGGGACACCACCAGTGGAGGGAGCTCTGCCATGAACTGAGCTAATTCCCGGACTGTCCAGCAGGAAGCCCATGGTGGTGAGTCCCAACCCGTTACACAGTGGAAAAGCGTACAAGAGAGTTGTTCTAAGGAATGAGGAATGCATCCCCTAGAGATGAGTGCCCAAGTCCCACTCTGGAGCAAAACAAATGGCATTTGTGGTTCTGAGATGTGGCAAACAGATCTATCAATGGGGTGCCCCAGGGGAAGAAGAGCTGTCAGAGTATCATGGGATGTAGTTCCCATTCGTGTTGCTCAGAGAAGTGTCTGCTGAGTGTGTCGGCAGTAGTGTTGTGATATCCAGGCAGGTAGGAAGCAGTGATTTCTATGTGATGTTGAATGCGCCAGTTCCATAGTCAAATGGCTTCTATGCCTGTATTCTGGGGCGAACAGAGATGGTGCGTATGAGATGCATAATAGTGAGGAATCTGTTGTGTGGAAATAAGGCTCTGGTTTGAATCGAGTCCAGGTGAGCTCCAATGAACTCTATGTGCTGTGTAGGTATCAGGGTGGATTTCTGGAAATTTATTTGCAAGCTAGACTGTGGAAAAGGGAGATGATAAAGTTTGTCATTTTTAACATCTCGTTGTAGGAACTGGCTTTGATAAGGCAGTCATCTAAGTATGGGAAAAGTATAATCCCATGTTTGCGGAGTTGGGCTACTACTACAGCTAGGGTCTTAGAGAACACCCGCAGTGCTGTGGAGAGACCAAATGGAAGTACTCTGTATTGAAAATGGTTGTGTCAGAGTATGAATTGCAGAAAGCATCTGTGTGCTGGATGAATGGTTATATGGAAATGGGAGTCTTGTAGGCTGAGGGATGTGAACCAGTCCCCTTGTTCCAGCATGGGTATTATTGTGCCCAATCTGACCATCTTGAATTTTTGTACATGTACAAACTTGTTTAGCCAGCATGGGTCGAATATAGTTCTCCACCCCCTGCCTTTCTTCTGGGTCAGAAAGTTGAGAGAGTAGAACCCTTTTCCCCCGGATGTTGCATCGGTACATGTTTGACTGCACCTAGGTGGAGATGAGCAGCCACCTCTATGTGGAGAAAGTACTCGTGAGAGGGTTCCCTGAAGAGGGACATGGAAGGGGAAAGGGCGGGCAGGGAAGATAAGAAAGAGAAGGAGTAACCTGACCAAACTATTTCCAGGACTGAGGGGTCCTGCGTGATCTGTTGTCAGACATGGTGGAAAGCCTGGAGGCAGTTGCCAAATAGGTGGCAAAGTCAAGGGGTGGTCACACAGACCCCCAACCAGCACTTCAAAATGGCTGTTTGTTACCCGAAGGGTGGGAAGAAGTTGGTTGCACCTGGTTTTGCCTGCGCCTAGGAGGTCTGTTGCGGTTTCTCCCAGTGTCATACGGTCTGGACTGGGGTCAGTGATATTGTTGCGTGTGAAGCCTCTGATAAGGTTGATACCATTGACTCCTAGGGATGGATGGGTATAGGTCCATTGTGCGCAAAAGTGGCTTTAGAGAGTCTTTCATAGCATGAAGGACTTCATAATTTTTTTTTTGGAAAAAAGAGTTTCTTTGTCAAAAGGAAGATCCTCCACTTTGGTCTGCAGATCTTTGGGGATACCGAATGCAGACAGCCAGGAAGACTAGTGCATCACCACAGTGGCGGGGGTGTGGGCTGCTGCATCTGCCATGTCCATGGACACTCACAGGACTCTCCTAGGACACCAACTGACCTTCGACAAGGACTGACTAAAAGTCTGCTCTCCTGTCCTCCAGGATATGGGAAGCAAAAATCAAAGAGTTTGTTGTAGTTGTCATAGTCATAGCTTGCGAGGGGGGTGGAATAATTTGCAATTCTAAATTGTAGAGTAGAAGAGGTATAAACCTTGCAGCCCAGGAGGTCAAGGCGTTTCAGGTCCTTGTCCTGGGAGTCGGCTGGTAGTGTGGCTGTTTTGTTCTCTGCGTTGCTGCATCCACCACAAGAGAACTGGGTTGTGGGTGGGGGGAAAAATAAATAAACGTCCTTCGCGGGAACGTCGTATTTATGTTCAGCTTTCTTGAATGTTGGTGGGATGGTGGCAGGGGTCTGCTGGTTCTAGGAGGGCTTTGTTTATGGGTAGTGAGATCTTTGAGGGTGCAGAGGTTTGGAGGATTTTGAGGATTCTATGTTGTGTCTCCTGGACTTCCTCCAAAGGGATGTCCTGGCTGAGTGTCACTCTCTTGAAAAGTTCCTGAAATTGTTTAAAGTCATCCATGTTCTGTAGAGGTGGAGGCACGAGGGTGTCCTCTGCACCTGATGGTGAGGCAGGAGCCGGTAAATCCAGGAAGGGTTCATAGCCCACCTTTTCAAGAGGGGGTTCAGAAGCTCTAGACATTGGCAGAGCTGGGGATATAGGCATAAGATAAACTTACAGTCTGGTAGAAGGGGCACAAGGAGGAGTGGTGGCAGGAGCCAACCTTGGGTACTACTGAGGCCAGGGCACTGGACAGGAAAAGTTGTGTCCCAGACACTGGGGACAAAGTAAGGAAACTGAGGCTGATTCTTATGATACACCATGTCTTGTGATATGTATAGCTCTGGTGGAGGGGGAAACTCAGGCAGGGAGAACTTTGCTTGCTGCTGTATGTTGTACTCACTGTCAGTGAAAGTAGCCAGGTCAGGTAACAAGAGCTTCTGTTCGAACAGTGAGTGTGTGCAGTGTCTACGAGTGGAGAGTCAGGATCAGGAGCCACAGATACATCCTGCTGATGCAGGAATTGTTGCTGCTCCCTAGGCTGGTGTGCTACAGAGAGTGAAGTGTGAGTGGCAGCCTGGAGTGATTTTTGTTTTGCTTTTATAGGAGCCATGAGACATCATCGGAGTTGGCAGGACCGGTGACAAGAAAAGCTTCCCGCTGTGAGAAGTCGGGTCCTTACTTTTGCACCCTGTGTGAGTTGCTGCTGAGGAGCTGGGGCGATTGGAGTTGCCTGCTCTCAGCGCTGACAGCACCAAGAGTAAAGACCTTGCGGGAGATCCTTTACCCTTTTGAGTGTCTCTCAGAGGAGACATTAGGGCTTCCTGCCTCTTCATGTGAGAGGGTGAAACCATGCTCCCAGTCAGTTCTGACTTGGCAGGGGAGCATGAGGAAGAGGGTTTACTGCCCTTCTCCATAGGTGGCTGCAAAGCTTTCTCCACGAGGAGCATTGTTAGCTCTGTCACGGCGAGCTCTAGTTTTTACGTTGGTACAGTGAAGACACTTCACAGGGACATGTGTCTCGCCAAGGCATTTAACACAGAGTGAGTACCCGTCCGACCGCGGCAAAGACTCCTTGCAGGAGCCACATTTCTTAAAGCCTGGTGACCCCAGAATAATGAAAATATGAGTGGCCGGGGAAGTTTCAATGAGAGACTAACTTAAGGGAAACATTTATTTGTTTGTTTTAAATTAACAAACTATGCTAAAGGAAAGGGAGAGCTGGGAAATGTCTAGTTAACTATTTCTATTTATCTCTACTTATTTCCTACACTAACCAGGGAAGAGATGAGCACTGCCCCGAGTCCTTTCTTCAGCCAAGAACGGTTGAGAAGGAACTGAGGGGGGTGAGGGATGTGTGCGCTCTGGCAGACCCTAATGACACCGCGAGATAGCAGCTGTGTGCGTGCATCTCGAACAGGCCCTGCTACTGACAATCTCTGATCAACGGGTGCTGGGACGCACTGTCGCCTGGAGTGGAGCACCCACAGGGACAGCACTCAAAGAAGAACCTACTGGTCAGTCTGCGTCCTCCTCTGTGCCCATCGAGAGGATAAAAGTCTTCTCCCATTAATAATCTTTTCTTCATAGTTTTATTACCAAAACAGTTTTAATCAAAGGCAGACTGTGTAGTCTGCAGAGGGCTATAGAGATAATGTCTAAAGATCCCAGGGTCCTTCTGGATGTCCCCCAGGAATGTGCACTCAGAAGCAAGTGTATACTCACTCTGTCCTTGGAGAGAGCTCTGAAGGTTGAGATGGACCCTAGTCCAACTCCAGCATGCCAGAGGAGAACTCCAACAGTTTTACTTAAGACCAGATGTGCTATAGGCCTTAACATCCTTCATGCATATATGTATGAATAGCCCCTACCTTTTACCACATTTCAGCTTCCTCACCCTCAGTTTTTTGCGGTGTCCTCATCCTAATGGCTACTATGTTTGTTAATTTAAAGCCATGGAGCTGGTGCTCCCACAGCTTTGTTCAGGCTGTAGGAGCAGAGAGGAACTGAACTTGCCCTTTGCATAGCAATACAATCTCTCTGCCATTCTCTTCACTTAGCTGCTAATGGAAACCATTTGCGCTGCAGATTGTTATTTCTGTGATTAGCGTCATTTATTGTTCCAAAAGTAACAGAGATAAAAAGCTCAAGGGTAAAATTACATATTTTCTTTCTTTTTTTTTTCATTTCAAATAAGTCAGGGCTCAATCAGGTCATGTAGACAAACCCTACGGTAAAGAGTGACACCTGGGGTGACTGCCCAGGGAGGCAGAGCTAGGTGAGATTGTGCTTGGGGGAAAGGAGGGGATGGAATGACTCCTGCGTGCACTTAGGACACATGTTCAACACTACGCTTGTTTATGAGGCACAGCTCTAGGGGAACAGAGCCATGGCACTGTCCTTTTCCCACTGTGCCTTTCAGGGAGATTAGAGGGAGCAGCCAGTGAATACCCCAATTTTATATGCAGATACCATAATAGTTTAGTGAAGTTCCTCTCAATTTATGCCACTGCAGCTGGGATCAGAACCTAGCCCAGAGCCTCCTTCTGGAGCACATGCTTTCAGCAGTGCTGCATAGCAGATGCCTTATTGAAATCTTATTAAATAGATCTTATCCACATCCTTCAGATAGCAACTACAGGTCCGACTATTCAACTGTTGCTTGGCAGGCATGACTCTCATGAGTAGTCCCATTGAAGTTAATGGGCCTCATGGTTCCTTGAATCTTGACAGCCCCACCCTGTCACATTATGTAGAGGCAGGGCTACAGTGTGTTTACATCTCCTCTTTTTCACACCTTCCATGTTACTGCTTCCTAACCTCCCTAGCAGTCCATGGGGGTAAGTGTTCACTAAGGCTATGTCTACACTAGCACTTTTGTTGCTATAAATTATGTCACTCCGGGGTGTGAAAGAAAACCCATCCCTCTGGCTGACATAAGTTCCACCGACAGAAGTGCTGGTGTGGTCAGCACTACGTCAGCTGGCGACACTCTCCCGCTGACATAGACACCATCACTCATTGGACGGGGTTTAATTACAACAACAGGAGAGCTCTTTCCTGTCAGCATACAGTGGCTACATGGGCGATCTTACAGGGGCATAGCTGCATTGGTATAGTGTAGACATGATCTTACATTAGTAAGGATTACACTCCTGGACCCTGAATCTTTAACTTCAGAAGCAGTCAGTGACTTAATAAAATTATATGAGTAAGCTAGTTCACAGGCACAAAAGAAAATAAGATGCTCACTAACTATAATCAACAGTGATGTTTACAAGTCTTTCCATGGCAAAATAAGGGAAACATAAACCAACGCGTGCTTGTTAATCAGCGTGTTTTATCGGTGTCTTTCAATGATCATGTAATGGGAATATCACCAAATCTCATTGAGGTTCTACCATGCAGTTTGTTTACAAGACAGACAGGTATAATATGAAGTTAGTTTCATCAGGTTTACATTTTTACTGGGGCTGTCAAGCAATCAAATAAATTCATCAAGGTTAATCGTGTGATTAACCACAAAGTTAAATAATAGAATACAATTTATTTAAATATTTTTGGATATATTCTACATTTTCAAATATATTGATTTCAATTAGAACACAGAATACCAAGTTTACAGTGCTCACTTTATTTTTATTACAAATATTTGTACTGCAAAAAAAACAAGAAATAGTATTTTTCAATTCACCTAATACAAGTAATGTAGTGCAATCTTTGTTGTGAAAGTTGAACTTACACATGTAGAATTGTGTATAAAAAAACCCTGCATTCAAAAATACAAAATGTAAAACTTTAGAGCCTACAAGTCCCATCAGTCCTACTTTTTGTTCAGCCAATTGCTCTGACAAACAAATTTGTTTACATTTGCAGAAGATAAGGCTGCCTGCTTCTTGTTTACAATATCACCTGAAAGCGAGAACAAGCATTTGCATGACACTGTTGTAGCTGGCATTGCAAGATATTTACATGCCAGATGCACTAAAGATTCATATGTCCCTTGATGCCTCAAACACCATTCCAGAGGACAGGCATCCATGCTGATGACAGGTTCTGCTCAATAACAATCCAAAGCAGTGCAGACCAGTGCATGTTCATTTTCATCGTCCGAGTCAGATGCCACCAGCATCAACCAGAAGGTTGATTTTCCGTTTTGGTGATTTGGGTTCTGTAATTTCCACATCAGTATATTGCTCTTTTATGACTTCTCAGTGCATGCACCACACCTCATCCTTCTCAGATTTTGGAAGGCACTTCAGGTTCTTAAATCTTGGATTGAGTGCTGTAGCTATCTTTAGAAATCTCATATTGGAACCGTCTTCGCATTTTGTCAAATTTGCAGTGAAAGTGCTCTTAACACAAACAACATGTACTGGGTCACCATCAGAGACTGTTATAACATGAAATATAGGCAGAACGAAGGTAAAACAGAGCAGGAGACATAGAATTCTCCCTCCATGAAGTTCAGTCACACATTTAATTAATGCATTTATTTTTAAACGAGCATCATCAGCATGGATGCATGTCCCCTGGAATGGCAAAAGCATGAAGTAGCATATAAATCTTTAGCACATCTGGCATGTAAATATCTTGTGATACCAGCTATAACAGTGCTGTGCAAATGCCTGTTCTCACTTTGAAATGACATTGTAATTAAGAAGTGGGCAGCATAATATCCCGTAAATGTAAACAAACTTGCTTTTCTTAGCAATTGGCTGAAGAAATAGGACTTAGTGGACTTGCAGGCTCTAAAGTTTTACATTTTTGAGTGAAATTATGTAACAAAAAAATCTACATTTGTAATTTACACTTTCACAATAGAGATTGCACTACAGTACTTGGTATGAGATGAACTGAAAAATACTCTTATTTTTACAGTGTAAATATTTGTTATAAAAAATATAAAGTGAGCACTGTACACTGTATTCTATGTTGTAACTGAAATCAATATATATGAAAATGTAGAGAATCTCCAAAAATATTTAATAAATTTGAATTGGTATTCTATTGTTTAACAGTGCAATTAATCAAGATTAATTTTTTTAATCACGATTATATTTTTGGATTAAATCGCATGAGTTAACTGTGATTAATTGACAGCCCTAATTTTTACACTTCAGATCTTGGGGGGAAAAAAATTATACATAAAAACCAGCACAGACATTATAAAAAAAAAAAATGACTAAACTCCAAGACACTTATCTGATGGATCCCAGGACACACTTCATCAGGATTGATTAAGGTTTGCTTAGTTGAACCATATCAATTCTCTTAACTGACAGTAAAATTTAACACAGACATAATGCAGAAATTTTCTTTTCATAGTTTATTGAGCAACAAGTAGAGGTCAATGTGTAAGGAACTGAGAATGTTTTTATTAGCAGAAAAATGATTATATCCAAGGAACCTTCTCATGGAAAAGAGGAGAAAAGTCAAGAAATTAGGAATAGGGAAAGACTGAAGAGAGCTAGAGCTAAAGCCTGGATTCACAAAGGTAAAGACTTGAGGATTTAGATCCCTAAGGGCTAGTCTACACTAGAAGTGCTACAGGGGCACAGCTGCACCAATGCAACTGAGCCACTGTGGCGTGTCTGGTGAAGACACTCTATACCGATGGGTGAGAGCCCCGTCAGCATAATAAAACCACTTCCATGGGAGCAGTTGCTATGTCAACAGGAGACACTCTCCTGCCAACATAGTGCTGTCGACACTGGCACGGAGGTTGGTGTAACTTACATCACTCGGGGGGCGGCTTATTTACACCCCTAAGCTACATAAGTAATACCAAGATAAATGGCAGAGTGTACAAGCCCTAAGCCTGGTTTTAGGTGCCTAAGTCCCAGTTTTAGGCTCTATGGTAATTCACAGAACTCTCATGCAATGCTGTAGATGCCTACACTGACTCAATGCCTAAGTTTCTGCCACCGGGCATGTACACTGCTGTCTTACGCTAAGCCTCAGAGCCATTCACAGACTGAGGAAGATAATATAGATATACCTATCTCATAGAACTGGAAGGACCTTGAAAGGTCATCAAGTCCAGCCCCTGCCTACACTAGCAGGACTAAGTATTGTGCCCTGCCAGATTTTCTTGCCCCAGATCCCTAAATGGCCCCCTCAAGGATTGAGCTCACAATCCTGGGTTTAACAGGCCAATGCGCAAACCACTGAGCTATCTCTCTCCCCCCACTGAACTCTCCCCCCTGGACTCACATTTGGTAGATGCCTGGACTCACATCTGGGGCCCCATCTGGTAAGTGTACTCAGACTGCCGACTGAATTTCTGCCCAGAAGAGGTGGTGGCCACCTTAAAATTTTTAGCCCAGTGGTTTGAGCCCTTGGGATATAAGAAAGCCAGGTTCAATTCCCCACTCTGCTAAAGTGGGAGAAAGGATTTGAACATGGGTCTCCCACATGGGTGCCCTAACCATGAGGTTAGAGAGCTACACTGATTTACACCAGTTGAAGATGAAGATCTGGCCCCTTCTTTATTAAAAAATCACAAAACACAGCATAAAAGGTTGGCTGATTCACAGTTTAAGAGAAAATATTGCAGGAGAGTTCTGCTTTAAGGGTCTGCCTGTATATCTCCAAACAAGAGTTATTTCTCATTTTTTAAACTAAGAGAGCCTGAAAACTAGGGCTAGTAAATAAATTACATTGAAGCTTTTTCATGCAAAAACACAAGGTTTACAAATAAAGATTTGTTGTGATAACTGTCAGCTTTCTGTGGATAATATTGATTTATTTATTGGTTGAAAAACTGAATGCCAAAAAACAAAAATATTTCAGTTTTTGGACCAAAACCAAAGTATTCTGACATGGAAATGCCACTGAAGTACCTCATGGAATCTGTCATTCCAGTACCTCCTTCTCCTCTATGGAGTAATGTCTCCAGACTGACTTCTTCAGCCGTACTACATGATGGATATCTATCATGGTGCAGTACCTCCTCTCAAAAAGGTGAGACAGTGGTGCATCGTGGGAGACAGTCCGACCATGGAGCCCAGGCCACAGAGGAAAATGAAAAGGATGAGACACCTAAACTACAGCTCCCATAAAGTACTGTAGTGGCATTTCAGAATCAAAAGTGTCTGTTTTCAATCAAACTATTTTTGATTTCAAATTTTTCCACCAAAAACTCAATTCTCCACAAACAAATACCATAACATTTTCCAACCAGCTTTATTAAAATTGTTTTGGAAACTTAGAAAGTTAGCTATGGGGGCATCTTAAGAAGACATGTTTTCTCTAATTTATGGACTGAAGTACCTTACCTTATAGATATCCAGGAATCCACACTGATGGTCAAATCGTGTGTAAAGCTCATTCAGCATGCTGATCACCTGCATGGGGGTGCACTGGGCACACACAGCTGTGAAGCCAACGATGTCCGAGAAGAGCATGGTAACATCATCAAACTTCCTGGCCTGAACTTGCTGCCCCTGCCACAACTGTTGAGCCACCTCTTCTGGAAAAATAGAAATAAGAAGATCCACTGTCTTCTTTTTCTCCTCTTCCAGAGCTTGGTGTGTTCGCTCTAATGTTGCCTTCAGTTTATCCATTCGTTTCTTCAAGCCGTCTTGGGCCTTTGCCTGCTCCCCAACCAATATGACATCACGGGTAGCATCGTGGATAGGTATGTCAGAAAGATGTAGGCCTCGGCCCATCAGTTCATCCAGCTTGTCCACACAAGGGGAACCCAAAAACAAAATAGAATTTGACTCGGGCACATGGATCATTTGTCCTTTGACTTCCATCACCTGCAAAATGTAAATGGAGTTTAAAAAACAAAGATTTAATGAGTAAGTGTACATGGACCCTCACTCCACTCAGCACACATGCAATGGGCCATTGGTAGAGTCTTCTTATATCCTTAACATAAACCGTACCCTAAGCACTCTCTTAAGCTGGGTGTTCCTAGGGTTTCTACCTTCACAACTTCCCATCTCTCCTTTTACCTTGGTGAGACTCAGTGTTTTATACTCCCAAATTGAATCTAAAGAGACTCACCCAAAGGTGTTTGAAAAAAATTTGTACAGTGGGGGTGCGGAGAGCCAATCAATCTGTAAATCTGCATATAATGGAAACTACTTCAAACCAGGAAGTGCAACAGCACCCCCAGCATCCCAATTCCAGCAGCTATGGACTCACCTGGTCTGGTTGCCAGGGTGAGTTAGAAGAATAGCCTTGTATCTCTTTGCAGGGCTCTCTACAGCATGACATTCTGTCACAATGATACCCAAAAGTGAGATCCTGGTCCCACCTGCATCACATTTAAGTGTGAAAAACAACCACAATAAAATATGCTTCTTAAGATGAGCATAACTAATTGCAGTTATGGGATAACTTAGCTGACATGAGCAGGCCCAAACAAGTTCTTGCTGAAACAACTGTTGTGTATGTTTAGAGTAAATAAAAGAGGCAGGAACTAACTAAGCTATTTTGGGTATGTTTATAGTAAACAAAGTAGGCAGAAACACCTTAAAACTAATAAGCTTGCCTTATGCAATATGGTCCTTACATGCAAGTAGTATAGATTAGTGGCTCTGAACCTTTCCAAACTACTATACCCCTTTCAGGAGTCTGATTGGTCTTGTGTACCCCCAAGTTTCACCTCATTTAAGAACTACTTGCTTACACAATCAGACATAAAAATACAAAAGTGTCACAGCCACGCTATTATTGAAAGATTGCTGACTTTCTAATTTTAATCATATAATTATAAAAAAATTAATTGGAATATAACTATTGTACTTGCATTTCAGTGTATAGTATATAGAGCAGTAGAAACGAGTCATTGTCTATATGAATTTTTCGTTTGTACTGACTTCTCTAATGCTTTTTATGTAACCTATTGTAAAACTAAGCAAATATGTAGAACAATTGATGTAACCCTTGGGAGACTGCTGCGTACTCCCAGTGGTACGCATGCCCCTGGTTGAGAACCACTGGTATAGATGTTAGCAGCTAGGAAAGATGTATATAAAGTCAATTCTGTAGTACGTGACATGAATTGGAATTGTGGTATCCTCCATAACTAAACCAAAGAGCTATTACATTCCTAATAAAGTAACCCGAGTGACAAGCTGGGGTTGAACTGAGTTTTTTGGATCCCAGAGAACTGGAAGAAGGGTTCTTGCAGAACTGAATGAAGCATTCTGGATAAGTGGAAAAGATCTCTGAGGCAATCCCAACGCTAATGTTACTAGGTTTGCTACTAGAATACAGCTGGCCTGAAAAGCAAATTCAACAGTAGCTGTCTCACTATTAACCAACAATAATTCACAACAAGCACAAAAAGAGATTAAAGGGGAAAGAGGGACGTCATTTGAATGAAAGTGAGACAGTGAAATAGCTTAGGTCTATTAGAAAAACCTAATTACTGACAGAGTCAGAGGAGGCTGAATTAGAGAGGACGCAAATAAGGGGACATGACAGAAGCATACAAAATAATGAATGGCAGAGAGAAGGTAAATTAGGTGCTCCTATTGACCCTTTCTTATAATGCAAGAATAGAGAGACATCCAGCAAAACTGAAAGGAAACATTCTGTTACAATTCATTTATTACCTGCCAATGTAGGATTCACAAGAGATATTTGAATTGTATTTGCAAAATGGAAAAAATAATCAGAAAGGCCAGACAGGACAGAAAAATCTTGTGAAGGATCAGATGGTTCCCAGGCCTCATTGTGATCTGCAGAAATACTCCTCTCAGTTACTGGCTCAAATCTAGCTCAGGCTGTTAGCGGACAAAAGTCACTTTCCTAAAGGAGATCTTCAGTGGTCTATGCGAATAAAGCCTTACAGCTTGTATACACAGCCCCACAATGCATACTATAGCAGTGTGAACTGCAGCGCACACCGAAGAGTTACTGTAACCACATGCTGCTAGATCCTACTAGTGCAAATGAAAATGGACCATGTTAACAGGAACTAGGTACATTTTCATTCACACTAGCAGAGTCTACACTTGAGGGCACACCGCAACTTACCCTGCCATATTCTGCACTTTGGGACCATGTAGACAAGCCTATTACGGTCTATTACAACTGACACTTTTGCTGGCAATGTAAGTGCAAACATCAAAGTCTGAGAGGGCATCAAAGCATTTAAATGCAGTTCAGCTTAAATGCAGTCTTTCAATTTCAGCACTGAGGCGTGTCAGCAGGGTACCATGGGGAAACTTGCAGTGCCACTGAATGTGCTATACTCATCAGTGGATAGAGCACTTAAGTTTTTCATATATCTAGCACGGTTCACCAGCACTTCAACTGAATAATAGGTTTTTTAATGAAAAAGTTTATGGGCTACACTCTGATCTCCATTGACTTATTCAGGATTACATTGGTTTAAGTGAGATAAATGCTCCTGTTTCTTCAGGAAGACAGTCAAAAGACAGCTTGGGAGACACGTATGATTTAAGTGAACAGAAAATCAGTAGAGAAGAACTCTTGTTGACTATTGTACATTACTTTTAGTCATAAATAAAACAAGATTGGCCATTCTAATAATCATGATTCAGGTTCACATGCCAGTAGTGCCTTAAGGTCACAATCAACACTGAAGCCCTATCATGTTAGGTAACGAACATGCACATAGCAGGACACATTCCCCGCCCACGGAGTTAACATTCTAAATAGGAAAAACAGAGAACAATGGACAAACAGTATCCGGAGCACAAAGTTCAAGCTGATGTCTAGGGACCAGGTCTTCTGAATTAAATACTTTTCTTTTTTAATCATAAACCTCTCTTCCTGCTAAGCTTTCTTTCACCCATCCAGCTGCCCAAGCAAACAGGTTTCACTATGGCTGCTACTGCTGCAACACTTTACCCTTCTTCCTACCCCAACCTCCAAAATAAAAACCAAAAGCCCAAACCATCTAACGTTATCAGTATTATTGTCTTACTGTAAGGGCCTAAAGGCCAGAAAGCATCTGCTGTGCTGATAGCTACTGCCACCACCGTGTCCACTCAGTGGCATGGGGAGATGTTGGGAGATTCCTTCTTCCAATCGGGGTTTCCTGAAGTACAGCCATTGGCCAGCATAGCCTCTCCTACCCCTCAGTCTGCTGCTGATGGCTCCATGCCCCTTCCCAATCTTGTGATATTGATTGACATACAGTACAACCCAGATAGCAGCAATACACATCTTATTGCCAACTTCAGACTGAGAACTTAGCAAGTGAAAGATCTTGGGCAACTGAATTGCTACATGCCTAATTTATTTCCCCAGGTGCCTATTGTTAGTGTTTGCATTTCTAAGTCTTTACTCCCTAACTTCATTCTGGGAGATTCATTTGAATGCTGCTTGTATGAGAAAGCTACTAAACTATACAACCCAGAATACTGAATTCTCCAAGATTAAGTGCTTTCTCTCATTTTAAAAATATACTGATCTTTATTTAATATGCAAGATAAAGAGGTGCCTGTTTCATATGCTCAGCACAGCAGTTTAAAAGGGCATGTGAGGAGAAGTTTTAGCTCTGCAGTGCAAATTGCCAAACATGAAATTCTCATGTATGGCATTTCAAATTTGTTCTCCCTTTTCAGGGATTAATAGTCATCAGGTTTCAAAAACAAACAAAGGGAAGTATTTCTTCACACAACGCACAGCCAACCTGTGGAACTCCTTGCCAGAGGATGTTGTGAAGGGTTCAAACAGGGTTCAAAAAAGAACAAGATAAATTTCATGGAAGATAGGTCTCTCAGTGGCTATCAGCCAGGATGGGCAGGGATAGTGTCTCCCAGCCTCTTTTTGCCAGAAGCTGGGAATGGGCGACAGAGGATGGATCACTTGATTACCTGTTCTGTTCATTCCCTCTGGGGCACCTGGCTTTGGCCACTGTCAGAGGACAGGATACTGGGCTAGATGGACCTTTTGAAGTGTAGACATAGCTAGCTGGAAGTGGAGGAATTTAGGCTATCCGGTGTCACTTTCGAGAGAATATAAAATAAACTGAAGGAGACAAGATTAGCCCTGGACTGGAAGGGTGGTCAAGAACTTCACAGATTTTCACTTTTACTAGATATATTGGGCATGTCTTAAGTTTTAATTAACTGTATTTTATCTTCAGGATGGAAGCATTTCAATTTCTATTTTAAAAAAGTTAGCCATACTGTGCAGGATGAGTCCTCTTGAACTGAATGTGTATCGTTATTATCTATATAATAATTACTTTAAAGGGAAATTCTGCTCTCCGTTACATCAGCATATATTGAGAGCAATTCCATTGGCTTGAGGGGGCATTACTCCCAATTCACACTAGCATAACTGAGCAGAATAAACCGTCTGAAAATAATAATTACACATTGTATAAAGGACTATGTTCTTTTGCAATTATTGTGCAGCCAAATAGCCTCAGAAAGATAAATAAAAATGCAGGCTCAGAGATATTTACTTCCATCACACATTACTGTGGTAAGCTCCAATGCCTCTGTTTTAGGTGAGGGACTGCCTCCAAGTTCTCTAATCTAGCAGCTACCTCATTAGATTTTCCAGGGTTGGCAAACTCTGGATTCACACTGTTTTAGGAATAACTAATCATGAGATCAAGAGCTGACAAACTGAATGCCAACTCTTTCACTGACTCTACAGCAGCACATGGTGCATTGATGAAAGGGTAAAGTAGATAATCTGGAAAATTCTGTGAACTGTACAGACTGATAGGCCAATGGGAAGTGCAGGAGAGATACTGATGAGCATCTTTGAGTAAGTTTTTGAAACAAAACTTCCTGCTTTTTTGAGCATATTCTGTAGCTTTTGTAATATTCCTGTAAGCAGACAGCTTCCGCTTGGACTTTGGCAACTATGCAATTTTCCCTGTGTTGTGACTATTTCCTTTTCCTTTGTAGAGGGAGGGTCGGGATTATGGCATTGGGCCCCACACCTGCAAAATATAGTTATGAACGTGCTTTATGCATGGGGTGGATTAAATGGAACTTCTTGTGTGAGGAAAGTTAAGTAGTCTAAGTACTTTAGCTATGTATATATGGTGTGACGGAGTCAGACCAGAAGGATATAGGAGAGTGCTGGAAGGCAGGTATATTAGTCTCAAGATGTGCAGGTCCCTGTTCCCTGGATAGCCAAACAAAGGCTACTCCAGGCCAATCAAGACACCTGGGGCCAATTAAGAACCTTCTAGAAAGGAGCAGAAACAGCTAGCCTGATTGGGACACCTGAAGCCAATCAGGGACTGGCTGAAACCAGATAAAAACCTCCCAGTTAGTCAGGTGGGCTGTGGGTGCCAGGAGCTGTGGAAGGAAGTGGTGCTGTTGGTGAGACTGAGTGGTGGACAACATATCATACGCAAGGAAGGAGGCCCTGAGGTAAGGGTGAAATGGAGTTTGAAGAAGCAGTGACTGCTGTGGGAAAGTAGCCCAGGGAATTGTATTGTGTTTTGTGGCTAAAAGGTCAGCCATCTTAGCTGATACTAATAGGGTCCCTGGGCTGGAGCCCAGAGTAGAGGGCGGGCCTGGGTTCCCCCCTTTCTGCCTCCCCTAATTAGTCTCTGAGATTGGGAGGCAACAGAGACTGTGCCAGGAAGGATAGCTTCTCCTCACTGGCTTGTGATGAAAATGGCTCAATAGGCTGTGACCTTGTCTCCAGAGAGAGAAGGGCTCCGTGGAGGGTCACAGTGAGCCGCTGAGGCTGGTAAAAATCCACCAGGAAACGCAGGATCTACGAAGATAAGGACAGAGCTTTGTCACAATGGCTACCTTGTTCCTCCAACAAATTAAGAAGTCTTGCTTTTCTGTATGATTATGAGAAATGTATGATTGCCCAATTGGAGGGGAATTGGAGAAGTGCATTTTCCATAGTAGAATGTAGGTTGTAGTGTAAATTGGCTACACTACACCGATAGGTGTAGGCTGGCTGGATAGGTGGGTAATTTTACACTGGAGGGTTATTTTTTAGGGAATTCATTTGTACCAGAGTTTATTTAATTCATCACATTTGAAACCCTGATTCTTCTTTTACTTACATTTGTAATGTCTACACAGCAAATCCCACCATCCTTCAGTGCTGTTGCTTGCAGTGAGTTAGGTGTGCAAGGCCTCCATAATTTAGCAAGCATACACAGGGACTCTGCACCTCCTTCATGCAAGAGCTCCCTCCACATTTCTGCAGTGACACTTGCATGTAGGATGAAAATGGAGGCGGAGTTAGGAATCGGGAAGTCACTGCTGCACTGAGGAACTAGTCATTTTCCCCACACTGAGTGGTGAGTAGAGGGCACAGGAGCACATGGGGATACTATAGATTCAAGACTTGGTAAGTGCAGAATTCCTTCCTTATCCTCACAGAACTTTCTTTCATATGAGCTATTCAGTACAAAAGTAATGAATAGCTCATATGAGCTGCAGGCTGAAATATTGCTGCCCTGCCTTTCTAGATATTTTCAAAAAAACATAAAAATTGGACACTTCTACGGCTACGTTTTTCTACTTAGAATTACATCCAAAGCACCACCACCAAACAGGAGAACAAATGCAACACATTTCATGCTGATATTGACACCTCCAAGTCACTTAGTCTTGGTGATAAAAGAACGGTCCAGCCTTACGTATGCGATCAATTTTGTACATTGCAATCTGCAAGATTATTTTTCTCTTCTTCTTTCACCTATAACTACACATGATCTACTTAGTCTGAACTGAGTGTTCAGTCTGAGGACAGACACTTTGGACCATACCTTCAAGTCAACTGTGGGATGTCCATTTACAGCAGCTGAAGATCTAACCTTCCACCCTTCATTTACAAGTGCTTATGAAGATTTACTCTAAATTTGTGAACTTTCTAGAATTTTTTTTTTTTTAAAAATCAAATATACCTCTTTTTCTATCAATTTCCCTCCTTATATTTGTAATTCATGTCTATTTGCTGAATTTCTGAAAAAAATCATAAAAACAGGATCAGGGGAAGACTAGTATGCCCTGATATTACATATTGTAACAGACCATTGAAGTTGGCTTCTCTGCTGAAGAGATGGTAAATGCCACTAAGATCTGCTCTACTGCAGAAAATCAATTTACTTATTGTAATGCAGCTTTGTGCCACGAAGTGCAACAAAATATAACAACTGATCATTCCCAATCGTTGTCTTGCAACAATCCCATGAGAAAAATTGTGTACCAATTAAAGGGGAAGCAGAAACTCAGGCATTACTTGCCAGAGCAGTCTAAGAGAACTAGATATCTTTTTTTTGGTTTGTTTTCTAGAATAAATATCATGAAAACTGTGTGGATTAATCACAAGAATCAAGAAATCCCAAATCCTAATCTCAACCTGAAGCTAATTGTCTTCTTCACTGTTCTGCTTGTCAGTTTCCATACAGGGGAAGATATCTATTGCAAAAAGGGTGCTTGACAATTAATTACCAAATATATGCACAGGGCTTTGATGATGAAAAGAGAAATATAAAAGGCAAGTACTATTATTAGTTGTCATTTATTTATGCATTTAATAATCATTACATCACCAAGACACAAAACACACTGGAGTGCAGTTTCATCTCCCACTAGAATTCCCAGCTGGCCGACCAGTGGGGCAATTTAGTTAGTGAAAGTAATGAATAGCTCATATGAGCTGCAGGCTGAAATATTGCTGCCCTGCCTTTCTAGATATTTTTTTTAAAAATGTAAAAGTTGGACACTTCTACGCCTAAGTTTTTCTAGGTTTTATACTTACAATTACGTCAAAAGCACCACCACCAAACGGGAGAAGAAATGCAACACATTTCATGCTGATATTGACACCTCCAATTTACTACATCCACTTAATAACCTTTTAACAAAACTGTTAAGCTTCAAGGGGATCCTTCCTAAAAATCAAACGGCTTTAGACCACTGCACTCAAAAGTTCTAGTTTGCTCCAATATTTTAGATTCAAGTGTCTAAGTCCCAGTTTTAAGATCACTGCAATTCACATAACACCTGCTGGATCCTGTATGTGCTTAGACTCCCTTTAGTGCAAAAACTTAGGTGCCAAAACGTTCCTCAGTACCAATGTTTCTGCCTCTACACATGTGCATGCCCCCCTCTAGGTATCCAGACAACTATCTCCCACTAGAGCCCTTGTGCAATTCACAAACCAGGGAAGACAGATAGGTGTTCGCCAGCCTAACTCATGTGTGGGTCCCAACGAGTACGCCTACCAGACCGGCCCTTCAGGCAAGTTCACACAAAAACAGCCACCAGGTGGAGAAGAGGCCTCTGTCAATACCTTGAGCCCAGAGGGCAGGGTATGCACGTAGGACGTGGGTGACCCCCCAGTTCAAGTCCTCCCATCTTCTGATGAGACGAGAATTGAACAGGGGTCATCTGCCTCTGAGGAATGTGCCCTAAGCACGGGGCTACAAGATATTCTGATGCAGAGCTCCCTCAGCCTTTCCAGTAGAAGCTGTTTCATTGTGGATTAATTAAGTAAAGAATCAGTGGGCCAGAAAGACGAAGTACAAAGTGGGTAGGGCACTCAAGTCATTCTCACTACACCTAAGTTGACTAATTTGGGAATTTCACAATCACAAAACAATCTAAATTTGCTATGAGAATGACAAATTTCATTCAGCTCTGATTTCGACCAAAGCAAGTTTTTATCTTAGAGGGAAGGGAGGGCACAAACCTTTTCCAGAGGTGCATGGAAACATCTGTATGCATTTAAGGACTGATGCATTGCATGAAGTGTATTGGAGCTGACAGTGCTCAGTACTACTCAGAAGATGCTCAAGACCTTGCAGGATTGAAACCCTTATAAACTCAGCTTAGAGCATTGCCAGAAGACGTTATTCCATCCAGCAGCAAATGGACTTACAGATTTCAGGTTATTTTTAGAAATCCCCAGGGTGTTACATAATGTGCAACAGCCTCCTCACTGAAGTAAGGAATTTTAGCATTTTCCATTGTAATTTCTTGAAGAACCCTGAATGGCAGTGTCTATGCAGCAGGGATCTACCTTGAGAAAAATCAAAGTACTGGATCGAAAATAGTAATTTGCCATAATGTAAAAGAAAAGGAAAGAAAAGATAATCCTGCATTTGCAACTAGCTCCATGAAGCCAAATTCTTAGAGATTTAATTTCCCATAAATATGAGTGGGCTAGATTGAAAAAAAAGATTAAATAACCCAGAGGCCCCCATCCTCTCTCCCCCACCCCCCGCCACCCTTTTGTATAAGGAGTAAAAATGAGATTATTTTAAATGGAAACAGTGTACCTTGATATCCTATACTATAAAGGCAAAATTCCTGCATAAATCACACAACAGAGTAAGGAGGATCAGGTTGGATCTACTCCACTTGCAACTTGGGTGTGCATGGAAGGAGAAAGCATGGGCTAAAGATTGGCTATTCCCTTTCAACCCCATGAACAATACAATGGGTAATGAAAAACTTAAGTAACTTAAATGATCCATGGAGTCTTCTACAGTCCCTCTGCACTGGCATGAACTTCAATCTCCAATAAGTTTTTCATGACAGGATTACACCACTTGCCAACCAGTGGAACTGGCATAGCACAAGGTGAGGAAGAAAGTAACTACGGACTGAAAACAGGTTTCACAAACTAGAATGCTTCTTCTCTTGCTCCAGGAGAGAAAAGACTCTTCCCATTTTGCAGTGGGGAGACTATATGCTGCTCCCAACCCAAGGGTGGGTGGCCTTTCCTTTCTTAGAGCGAATCATCTTATCCTGAAGCAAGAGGAGTCCTTCTAAAATAAAGAGCCATAATTCAAGTATCATGGCAGATTTTCTGAATCTTGTCCACTTACAGGTATTCCATAACAGAGCAATGACTGATGTGGAATTTCTGTAGAGCATTAAGGATGCGTTGCTTAAAGTTCCCTTTCCCCCAGACATAAAAAGACAGTGAAAGGCATTCAGCAAAATCACAAAGAAAAAACAAGTCCTCTGAACTGGCATGGGCATTCCAAAATATCTCACTGAACAGAAGAGTGATCTATAAACCATTGAATAAAATGTTTTGGAATAGAGAGATTAGAATACATAAAGATGACCTGAAAAGATTTTTTTCCTTTAAAATTGACTTTTTAATCTTTTTCTGGAAAACCTACTACAAACTTTAGAAACCATTATTAGAACTTTGATTGGAATGGGAAATTTTTGGCATAAAAATATAAGCAAAGAATTGTAGTAGATTCCTAGGGTGATGTTTTCAAACTGGTCTGAGTTAGGAGCACAATTCCCTTTGGCTGAGAGACTATTTTGAAAATCCCATCTTTAAACACTATGTGAGCCAACCACAAGGGGGATACAAGATCACATACATTGGATAAATGTGTTATAATTATATAATAATCTTGCCACAATGTTATTATATTGTGTCTACTGGTCCGGATCTTAAAACAACACATGTACATTAATTCTGCACTACAACTGCCGCAGAACGCATTTGTTTTATTGATAGCCATTTCACGGTTTGAATGCAGTAAAACAAACACTAATCAAGTTGTAAGACAACCATAAGCAACTCCTTATCCCTCAAGTTCTCTCTCGGTGTTTGCAAGGTGTAGCAGCACACTGCATTTCCAATAAGTGTTCACCAAACAATTATCCCCCAGAATAGCAAATGATAGTAAAGTAGTACAAGTTAAAATGGGAGCAAAAGCACAAGAGGTCAAAAATAAGTCATTTAATGGCTAAAGAGGAGAACTGATTTTTTAAAAAAAGAACACCACACTTCGTACTTCCTGAAAAGTTGGTTGTATAGATTAAAGTAATCGAGGGTGACCTTATAGCAAATGTGAAAAATTGGGATGGCAGTTGAGAGTAATTGGCCCCTATACAAGACAAAGTCCCAAATATCAGGACTGTCCGTATAAAATTGGACATCTCGTCACCCTAAACAAGCCCTCCTTTGGTCGAACAAGGCAGCAATCCAAATGCTCACTCAGTTTGCCAGCTTCACCAGGGTAAAATCATATTTTCTACAACTAACTCTCCTGAAATAGTTATCCCAAATTATTAGTTGCATTTTCCTTCTACCTTCTGCCTTCTTTCTGCACCCCTTTATATTTTAGGAGCATTCAACGTGAATATACACTTACACACTGTGGATTATCACACTTGCTACCTGCATTCCTGACGTCTCCTTATGTCTTTAACTCTTACAGTGTATTAGGTCAAACTCATACCTTTCTCATTTGAGTGTCCTAGCAAGGTCCTACTCAGAAAAAAAATAGTCTAAAAAATGAAATGATGTTTCAATAACTTCTAGTTTAAATATGTCAAATTTACAAGTAAAGACACCTCCATCCCTTCCTCCATAGGCCTGTGACCATACAGATGCAATAGACCTAAGGATAAGGGATAGCGTATATAGTGTGACACAGCAGGGTCACTATTTGAGTGGTTACCTCCACCAACTCTTCATGGCAAGCCATCCCAGCCTAGGAATCAATCCGATTCCCATTGACTTCAACAGAGCTTTTTGGGGCCCCTATTGCATATTCAATTTCACCTACATTGAATATGCTGAATTACAAGCAGTAGAATTGAATTTTTAATTGAAGATTTTATGCAGATACTAAGTATGTTTGTCTGCTGACCTATTTTTTCAAAAATATCTTGTCATTTTTTGAAAATATCTTGGTATCACTCTTACCACAAATTAAGGTAATAATCAGTACTGAGAGCTAAGTATCATCAGTATGTTTCAGCATATTCCACTGGAACCAATTTTCACAAAAGACAGACATTTACAGGGAGAGTTTCTCTTATAATAAATGTCTTGACGTATACTAATGAGAATAATCTATGGAATAGCTTTCAAAGTTGTAACTTTTTGCTTTTGTTACAAATTCTATTTTTACCTTGTGCTTGCATCAGACACAGCATGCATCAAAGCCCTTCTTCCCATTCCTAGTGAATTCTTTGAAAAAGACCTCAGAGTAGATTGAGAAATGCAATAGCAGTAGTGCTCCATAGAATTGTATTACTGAAAATCTCAGTCATGCACATTAAGCACTGGTCCACTTTCCCACAAGGCCAGTCATAAGGTAGAGCTTTTCCTACAGCTGTGGATGGGCCAATGTCAGGTTTTCTGATATTCAGAGTATTTTGTAATCATATCACATAAAAGCCTGTTGGAGACTGAAGTTCACCCCCGTGCAGAGAGACACCCCATTGATCATTTACTCTACTTAAGTTTTGTATTATCCATAATACATATGCACAAGGGAGATCTAGAAAACAGAATATAAACATTATAGATAATTAAGCACCAGAAGCTCCATTCAGGACTGGGACCCGTGTGCTGGGTGTTGTACAAACAGATAGACTTCACTGAGCTTGCAATTTGAGGCCCTAATCCTGTAAACATTTTATTCCCATTCTTAACCCGATGACAATGGGGACCACCTATGTGTTTACAGATAAGTAGGTGTATAAACGTTAGCAGGATCAGGGCCCTCTTACTTAGTGTTTGTAAAGCACTTCAATGATGTAAAGCATTATATAATTGACAACTATTATTCTTTTGTTAAAATCAGCCTTTTAAATTAATTATTTCTTTCAAATTCTATCAGTGTGTATGTGACGGGGCGCACTTGCCCCACTGTGGTACTGCGAGGGTTAACTCTACTCTCTGGGCCGAGGAGGCCAGGCCCCCATGGCCCTGCTGGGCATGCTGTGGCTGGAGACTAGATGTCAAAAGGAGCAGCTCAGCTCATTCAGGCTGACCACCGAAGTGAGGGGGCACACACTGAGAGCTCCCGCTTAGGAACCACAGACGTCCCAGACAGCAGAAACCAGGGATGCTTAGACTCTGAAGGACACCCAAAGAATGTCAGAGCTGCACTGACAGAGGAGCCCAGAGACCCCAGTGACACCGGAGGCACTGCATCAGGAACAGTTTGGGAAGTAGTTCAGGGGGACTAGTTATTGTGCCACATAGGATCAGTGCGTTTTGGGTGGATTCCCCACTTATAGGCATACTTGCCACTGACAGGGCCCTGAGCTGGGACCATGCCACCATGCCCCTCTGCCCCCCCAGCAGCCCCCTCTTCCGACCAACCACCCAGCCAAACAGCCCTACTGAAGAGGGCCATTAGACCACGCAGCCCCGAGAGAAAGCAGTTAGACTGTCTCTGGCCACTAGATCACACAGCTCTGCAGAACAGGGCAGCCTTATTGACTCTGGCTGCTAGGCCACAGAGCCCTAAGAGAAGGCAGCCATATCAACTTCCTAGGCCAAGGTATCCCAAGACAAGGGATGGTTGTATAGCTCAGCCCTGGGGCTATCATTACCCCCACGCTGTCCCAAGAAGGGATGGGGTGCACTTGCCCCGCAGCAGTGTACAAAAAACACTACGTGTTTGGAGCGTGATCCAAAGCCCTCTGAAGCCAGTGGAAGGGCTTCCAGCCTTCAGAATTTCAGGCCAGCCCCTAAGTATCTTTGTCACAAAACAAAAGTGCAACAAATGAAAATCAAACCAACAGCTAGCCCCTAAAACTTCAACTCCCCCCAAAATTTCAACTTTTAATTTGACCAGTCCTGCCGTCTTGATCGATCTGTTAACAGATTACGTCCTTCATCACATATTTTATTTCTTTACAGCTCCAGGTATCCTTTTTTTGGTGCTTTTTTGTTTTTACACCAAAAGCAGTGAAACAGTTAACTGAGAATAGAGGGTTAGTCATAAAGCCAGGAGACAAAGAAGCAGTAGTAACACTCCCCTTTGATCAGTATAGAACAGACAGATAGATAGCACCTGTTAGGAGATTTGACATTTCATAGATCACGAACCAGGTATCTGAAAATTCTTGAGTTTAATAGGTCTTTTAGGCTATGCATTAACTGAATAGTAGACTGGAGACAGCAAACACAAAAAAATATGTTCTTTTTCTTTAAGACGTATGTACCAACTCCTTCCTCTTCCACTTAATCTGAAGTATATAAGCCAGCCTCCAAGCCCTGGCACCACCACACCAACTAAATAGATTAGACGTAGGATTTTGTTTCTTTTGGCTTTTTGAAAAAAAACTATTACGCCATCTATCACCTGTTCTGCAGCCTTCGTAAGACATTTCACATCTATCATTCCAGCCTGACATGGGCATAATTTATTTCTTGCCAGCTCTTTTGGGTGTACCACAAAGTGTTCAATGTACCATATTAGGTAAGCTCTAAGGCTGCTTTTCCCAGACAGATCTCCTCCAAATTAGACATAGATGTGCATCTGGGGCCCAATCCATCTCCCAGTGAAATCAATATAAGGGATGCCCAGGGATTTTAATGGAAATTGGATCAGGGTTTTTTTTTTTGTTTTTCCAAAAGGACCTTCTCTGTATTACACATCTAGAGGCCTGAATTCCCCATCAGAATGTATGTTACAATGCATCATGAAGACAATAAGCCCTCCACTTGTGTCGTTCTATTTATAAATCTCTATCTGGAGTCTCTTAAAGGGCCCTTGGAAAAGTAATGTATTTGGGCCTGAAGAACTGACCTACTTTGACTGTTCCATGTTGAAGGTTTTGTTTTTAAGGAATTCCACTGTGTATTTTACAACCCAATCCTTGTTGCATCAAGACATTTAAACAAACTCAAAACAATTAACACTTCTACAACTTTACTATAAAAGGTAACAGTGTATACAATATTATAAGGAAGAACAAGGCCCTTGTCAATATTATTTTCCCCTATTTATTTTATGTTAAAACATTTATTTAGAGTCCTGTTTCATTCATTATGATTAATGTATTTTTCTCTGAATGATTCACAAAATTGGAAAATTACTACATAAATGCTGTTATTTCAGTTTGGGACATCTGCCAGGATGCCCTGATTAGTCTAGTCCCAATTCAGGGAACTGCTTAAGCAAATCATAGCTGCCTTCCAGTGATGCTATATTACACAGGTTGTCACATACTTTGGATCCTTTGCTAATAAATGGTAAAACATTTTTATTATTGTATTAGTTGAAGCTTATACTGTGGATGTGACAACTTGCATTAACATATAGCAGTCTGGTTTCAATGTTTCATATCATAGGGTGATGAGTTGGTGTAAAAACTTAGATAAACAGACTAACAGATTAGATAACTAGGAATTCCTCTATGATTACTGAGGGTAAAATTTTCAAAAATGCTTAAATGACTGGTAGCAAGATTTTCTAAATCTCCTAGGTTATAAAAGTCCCATTTTCCAAAGTCACTTTAAAAAGCACTTGAGTCCCATTTTGAAAAGTTTTACCTGGAATCTTGCACTCCAATAAAAGTGTGAGAAGTTTTTCCTTCAAATTTATGACTTCTGATTTCTCATGTTAGTGACTAAGACACTTACAATATAATATACCCAGTAAAGTTAAGAGAAATAAGATATATGGGTAAGAAAAATATATAGCTATGAAAGGATCCTTCTGCAGTTTAAACACTTATTTATGCAGTGAGACCATCACATTTCCAATTCTAACACCACCACTAGCAGCAAAATTATCTCCCAAGCACTGCAGCCTCAGAGTATGTGAATAAAATTCCTCGGGGAGATAGAGTATTCCCAGCACTGCTCAAAGGAATGTACTGCTGAAAATCCAGCAGTCATAGTACTTATAACATCTCAATCAAATGTCTTAAACTCAGGAAATAATCTCTCTAAGACTGGGTACACAATTCTCTGCACACAGTCTGAAGGAGCACTGCAAGAGTATGAAGAGCAGAGATTTCCTCCTCATCTCCTGCAGAAACCAGTGACTAGAAATCCGAAGGATGCTGCTTGAAAGCCTCCTGGAGCTCTCAACATGCAGAGAGAGCACATGCACTGTACAGGATCACTCCCATGCAGAGAGTCAGCAAGGTTTGAATCCTATTCCTTCAGCACCAAACCACAGATCTCTACCATCTGTTTCTTATTGGCTTATTGAGTGACAAGCACAGTGGGGTTGGCCTCTGAGTTCTACTGTAAAATAACTGTTTAATAAAACAGCAATAAATAATAATGGACTTAATCCATTAGCTGGCAGCATTTGCAGGTATTTATTTCTTGTGGACTAGCCACAGAGTGGGGCACGTAAAATACTTTCCATGTGTATTACAAGTGTAACGTGGGCTCTCTTCTGCAGTTGGCCAGCTCTTTCCCTCTTCATCTCATATAGGGTGATTGCCATTGTGGCTGATCCTTGCATGGGGGTCTGAGCAGAAGGTGGGAGTTCCTGGTGCACCCTTCTCCAACCCGCCCACTGAACACCTGTGCAAGAGTCAGGCCCTAGTGTCAAGAGGAAAAGATATTATGCAAAGTTTCACAAGAAAAATGCTGGCTGCTTTTAAATGAAAAAAAAAACAAAATATGGAAATGTTGATTTAGTTGGGGATTGGTCCTGCTTTGAGCAGGGGGTTGGACTAGATGACCTCCTGAGGTCTCTTCCAACCCTGATATTCTATGATTCTACCTAAATGAGTAACTGATTCTTTGCAGTTATGGTTTTGATCCTGTATTGCAGTTTCTTTCATCAGACATCCACAAAGACAAAGCTATTCTGTTTATATCCGCAGTATATATTTATGGAAACGGATGAAAACATGCTTCCTCTCAGATCAAATGTGTCAGGGTAATAAACAGAATTGCAGTGAATTGCCTTTAAAAAAAGGTGGGGGGTGGGGGGAAGAGAGAGAGACACTATTGCTTGGGAGCACAGACAAAAAATAAAACAGAGAAATTTAGCTCTTGCACGAGCAAAAGAAAGCATGAAAGGAAAAAAGTGAAGTATTGGGGTTGTTTTTAAGCCAATGAAAAGTTAATGGATTTACTTGTGGGGCTCACAGGAGGTCCAATAAAAGTAAAACAAATTAAAGATTTTCCCTTGCAGTCAGAAATTCAGTTTTAAAAAGGAACGTCAGAAGGCTCGGCTCCTCTTCTGGCAGTGTTTTTCCTGTATATTCTGCTATAGCCGTGTGTCAGACTATAACTATACCAGAAATTCAAGGTTTTTAGCACAAATGGGCTACTAAGGACAGGAAGTAAAAATGTTTAAAAATAAAGTACATTATTTTCATGAAAATGAATGTCCTATGACAATTTTGGTTAGCACTGCTGTAAATCCATAGGCTCTTATGCCAAAGATTCATGGCTGGACCATGTTGCACTAAACCCATTATGGTGCCTATTCTTCTTGCACGTCACTTTTTATGAATCATCTTATTTCTTTGTACCTAACGGTGATATAGCCTATCACTGGGCTATGGAGGAAAACAATTACATGCTCAGACTCACCTCAGTGTTTGGGCCCAACTCACCTGCTTTCACTCAAGCAATAAACAATGCCAAGTTCAGACCTGGTGATACATAGACACACCTCAAACTATTTCACACTGAGGCCTCAAGGCTCTGATGTGTATTCCTCCTGCAGATTTACATCAGGTATCCGATCCTTTTCATCGCATGCTCCATTGTCCAACCTGAAGTACACTTCAATTTTACATGTTGCCTGCTGTGATGAAGTGGGAATTTTCTGTAATATTTTTATGAACCCTACGTGTGCCTCAGTTTCTCTCCCATTCGAACAGCTACCCAGTGAGGGCACCGGAGATGACTGTTTGTTCTCAGGGTAGGCTGAGCGATACGTATAAATCTCACCTTGCTGTATGAGCCTAAAGATGACATTGGAAAAAGACTGGGTGAGGATAACTCAATATCAGTGGAGAATCCACTAAAACAACGGCAAATCCAATCACCAGGACATTGATCATTGCAACCAAGGACCCAGAGGGAGATGTATTTCCCCATATCTTAGCAGGAAGCCCCTGCAGAGAATGTAAGGACTGGAAAGGTGTGAGGTGGGGTGATAAAAGTGGACCTCTGGAAGGAGTTTGTGGCTTTCTCCTGGAATCAGATGGAGGTCAGAGAGAGAGACAGAGCCTGAACAATGTGGTTCACTACCGCTTGGCTGAGGCTCTGGCTAACCAGAAGGGATTTAGAATAAGTTTTAACCTTCCTTTCTCTGTGCTAACTTAAGAACTTCCAGATTCTGTGGCCTGGTGACTAATAAATGGTTACCTTGTTTTGCAAAGACTAAGCGTGTCACTGTAAATACTCCCTGAGAGCACTGCATCCAGAAGGGTTATAGTACAAACCTCCTGCAGCAGCCTGGCTTGCTGGATTCACTGCAGGGAGCCAGAGGGAGAGAGACAGGGAAAGCTGGATGCTGAAGGCCCAGTCTTGGAGGCCACGGACCTATCCCAGAGGAACTATGCGAGCCAGGGCCCTGCCCACAAAAGGAGTCACTCCCAGGAACTCAGTGACAGGCTGGGGCAGAGACCAGACCTTGGCCCTGTTGAGAGCCTTGAGAAGCTGGCTGGCTGCCTGCTAAATCAACAAGTGTCTTTGCTGCCAAGATTTTCTCAGCGTTGAAATGTAATTCCTATCTAGCGAGATTAGGAGAGTTTGGAAAGTAACTAACTGCAGCTGTAGCTGCATCTCTAACCTTCAAAGTTAGCAAGTAAAGAGTCCTTTGTAGTTGCTGGTGAGAAAATCACACATGCGCACTATGTTTTTCTTTGTTTGCTCAAGCCTACAACACGCTTGGCTCACACTCAATAAAGTGTCACTCCCATCCAGCTTGGAATGTGGATTTGACCCTTTGTACAAAGTAAGTGTGTGAGAGTGTTTTCTTTCCTGAGGGCTTGCTGGGTCTCATCGGCTCTGCACCCTGCTCAGGCGGAGAGCCTTGAGAGGACAGCCTGAGGCTTACACTGTGACACAAGAAAGAGCAAACATTTATTTTATTTTCAAATACCACTTAAAATATTAAGCTGTGACTGCCCTAATCAAAGATTTTCATTAATTAATGTGCTGTTTAATATAACTGAGCTTAACAGAACTTCTCACATGAGGAAGTACGGCACAATCAAGCCCTATTAATTAACATTTCTGAAGTATTATGAAAACAAAGCATTAGCGAGGTACTAAGCATTAATAGAACACTGAGCTGATGGTATAGTGAAAAAAATGTAACTCAAAACACTAGGTTGATGAGTGAAGATACAGAAGGTTTGATCTGAGCTTCTCACTACTATGATATGTGCCAAGTCTCCTACAACCAAATAAATCCATCAATGTGCTACTGATTTTAGTTTTTGTGCAAAATATTAGTTTACTCTGTGTGGCACATCTAGATTGTTAGGCAGACCTTATAAAAATAATTATCCAAAGCCCCAAAAATCTATTCTTGCATAGTACTATCCAAGAAGAATAATTGTGCGCACACACAAAAAAACCCTGAAAAAAAATCAGTTCTGCAAGCCTTAATCACCTGGTAATTAACTCCATAAATAGGGTGATTTAAATCAGGACTACTCAAAGTAAATTACTACTACTCAGGGTAAGTGTCATAATCAGAGCCTGTATCAGCAATTTGGAGCATTTGGGGTATTTATTTAAAAGGGGAAGCTTTTTTAAAATTTCCAATTAAAATATTCCACTTTGTGAAGTTCAGAAAAAGTGAGAATATTAGTCAATATCAGAAATGAAGTACCAGAGGAAAACAGAACAGGTGCAAATGTTCACATGATAGCATTTTTCTTAACTACCCCTTTTCTTTAAATACTTTCCTAATGGCCTTAAATAGCTGAACAAGTGTGGGTCTGTTTCTCTTCTTACTTGCACCAGTTTTACACCAGTACAACTCCTTTGATTTCAGCAGTCTTACTTCTGATTTATCACAGTGACATAATTAAGGTCAATCGGAGTCTTTCCAGTTGGTCCCGAATCAGGGCCTAAGTGAACTGAGAATCATTCATTTTTGAAAACATCGAAACAAATTCATTAATATGTTTTTAAAGCAGCAAGAGCGTCTAGGTCTGATTTGCCTCTCCCTAAGAGTATGTCTACACATAACAGCTATAGCAGCACAACTGCATTGCCATAGCGCTTTGGTGAAGATACTACCTATGCCGATGGGAAGGTTTCTCCTCTCAGCATAGGTAACCCATCTTCCTAAAAAGTAATAGCTAGATCAATGGGAGAATTCTCCCATCAACCTAGTACTGTCTACACTGGGAGTTAGGTTGGTTTAACTGGGTCACTCAGTTGTGTGGATTTTTCATACCCGAGTGACATAACTATACCAACCTAATTTCCTAGTGTAGACCAGATCCAATACTAATGTACATCAAGAGTAACTCTCCAGTCTAATTCCATTTATTTCAGGTGTAAACCAAGTGTAAATGGAAGGAGAATCAGCCTCTTCATTTCTTGTAATACTGGTAGCTTATCAATAGTAGTGAAACAGCAGTCAGTCCCTCCTCATCACCCCACTGCTTCTCCACAGACAGATACATTTAAGGAAATTACATCCTTTACTGAGGAGGTGAGATAATAAAAAGTTGTTTACTAAAAACTCAATTTTCCATCGATCAACAATCTGGGAAAAGATAAAGTGCAATCTCCTTTTCTCATCTTTCTGATTTGATCAGAGGCTCTAAGGCTGATCTAACGAACAATAATATTTGTTTTAACACAAAAACATATTAACAAAACAACAATCATGATGCACAAGTTATGCTTAGGCCTCCAGGGCAAAATCCTGGCCCTTTTGAAGCCGATGGCTAAATTCCCATTGACTTTAATGGGGTCAGAATTTCACTTCTGGGACTTGTCTACATGAGCACACTACACAATATTAGACCACGTGTTGACTAACACAACGAAGAACACTCAAGTAAAGCAAGGATTATCACGGTTTAACATCATGACAGCTAGTTATTCCCAGGGTCCACTACATATGAATGTTCGTATTTTATTATGAACAGCTAAACTTTCAAATCAATGAACCAAGCCAACCAAACCTTGGCCTTGGGACAAAGTTCCAGAGATCATCTTCAGAGTTAGACTGCACACATGGCTTGCTAAAATCATTGAAAAGTCACACCTACTGTAGGCCAAACTCTGCTGTCAGTTCTGTGACAGAAATGGCAATTTAATGGAGAAAACTCAGTGAATTAAAATTTTATTTTAGGAGATTATTGCATTGAAAATACAAAGGTTTACGTAGTATTGTAGAATTGCATGTAACCTCCCTAAGCAGGATAACAGGACTAATGCAAACCCTGGGAAGCTTCAAGGACTATTAAAAACAATGGGCCAGACAAGAGTGAACTTTTAAAGTTAAGTGGGTTTTCCAGGAATTCTCTCGGACAGCGATACTCAACAGGCAGCCCATGGGCCAAATGTGGCCCGCCAAGGCTTCCTGCGTGGCCCACCCAGCTCACTTTAAAAATGTTCATAATTAAATTCACAAAATGCGATGCGCTGCCTATCATTTGCCTATGACTTTCTTGGTAAGTAACTTACTGGATTTTAAGTTCTCACAATAGCATCAGCTATGATTGAGCTAGGATGCCACCCATTTTTCCATCAGTGGTGGAAATGGAACCAAAAATGAACGTGAGTGGGAGTGAATGTTGCAAAGATGACCGTGAAAACTGAGCTTTTACCCCAAACTGGATAGCAGATTTTCTTTTTATTATGTCACCTCATTTAAATGCAAAGTCTTTGTATTTAATATGCCAAACCACTGTATCTTACTGTAAGGTCATGATCATGAGACACCACTTTGAATCAAAGCACCGTAGCTTCAACGTAGTCTATTCTCTCAAAGTGTCGCAAGACATGACAAAATTGAAAATTTGAAGTCTTCGTATCTTGCTTCAAATAGCATTCTCACAACATCAGTGACTGTACAGGAAAAAGCAACAGCTGCTTCTCTTTGAATAATGTGGGGACGAGCTAAAAAGAAAAAGCCTTTCCTGGATGCCAAGCTTGTGAAGAAGTGCAGGCTGGAAATGCTGGAGGAGCTTCTTGTCAGAGATAAAAACAAAGCAGACAGTGTGAACTGTGTGAAAAAAGTTCTCCATTTGATTCCATGGAAGTGCAAAGACTGCAGGTAATTTATGAGGATTGTTTGTCAGCACTGCTTTCTGATTTAAAAAAAACCAAACAAACACCAAATACACATCTCTTGCAGAGGACAAAGCAAGCGGTTTAAGTGACATTGCCCAGCTATTGCTGTTTGTCACCATCAGAAAATCTAACATTCTCAAGGAAGAATTTGTGCTTAATACCATTAGAAACCCACACCACAGAAGAGATCATTTTTGAAAAGGTAGAAGGCTTTTTTGAAAAAATAGATCTACAGAAAGTAAACTTGCTTGGTACAGACAGAAGTCCCTCCATGATAGGGAAAATGCATCCTTCATTAAATACACTTCACTGCATCATTCACCAGATTGTCCTGTGCAGTAATTTGTCTGGGGATATGAAAAAAAAGCAGCAAGTATTGTGATGAGATTAGTGAACTACATACGCTCAACTTCTAGCTTGCAATATTGTCTTTTTAAAGCTCTTTTACAAGATGTTTCAGCTGAATACAGTGACATGCTGCAGCACAACAATGTTTGTTGGTTAAGTAGGGGACATGTATTAGAGGTTTTCTGTGCTTCATAAAGAAATAATAAAATTTCTTTCAAAACCACAAGACCAACAAAGCTTGCAAGTTCTGGGAATTTATGAATGATAGTCCTCTATATGTCACAGTAGTTTTTCTATGCAATACTACTAGTCACTTGAATTCCTTCTACTCGCAGCTTCAGGGCTGTACAAGAAGTGTCAGGGATCTGTTTGAAAGTGTGTGCCTTTCAGAGGAATCTTGAAATCTTTCAGACAGACTTAACAGGAAAGATGTTGCACTTTCCCACATTATGTGTTGTTGCTACAGATGAAACATCAATGAAAATGATGCAAGAATTCCTAAACAATCTGATCAAACCATGTAAAATGTAATTTGAGAATTTTAAAATTCTAAAGGATTTGCTTTTATTTGTTCATGAACCATTTGTTGTCTCTGCCAATGGACCTTACCCTTCTGAAGCAAAGAACATTCTTGATTCAATTGATGAAAGTGCCTTCCAATGCGAAAATGTAAGGCTCCAGGGCGCCAATGTCTTGAAGGAAAAATTCAGAGAAGTGCGACTGTGTGATTTCTGGATTCAATATGCTGACCAGTTTCAGAATAACCAAGTGTCTAGCCACGTATCTGTTAATGTTTGAATCAATGTAACCACTGTGAATCTGGGTTTATTTACTGAAAACCAACAGTGCAGTTGCTAGACAGATGACTTTTCTCACCCATGCATACTCCTTACCCTGACCTCCTACAAACTACTCTTCACAAAGCTTGCCAGAGATCGTCAAGGTCACCCCTCCCATTAGAGATTATCTGACTTTTGTGACAATAATGTTCATTTATAAACTTTGTTAAAAGATTGAAACACTAATACTTGCATTTTAATTGAGATCATAGAATCATAGAATATCAGAGTCGGAAGGGACCTCAGGAGGTCATCTAGTCCAACCCCCTGCTCAAAGCAGAACCAATCCCCAACTAAATCATCCCCAGCCAGGGCTTTGTCAAGCCTGACCTTAAAAACCTGTAAGGAAGGAGATTCCACCACCTCCCTAGGTAACCCATTCCAGTGCTTCACCACCCTCCTAGTGAAAAAGTTTCCTAATATCCAACCTAAACCTCCCCCTCTGCAACTTGAGATCATTACTCCTTGTTCTGAATCAGAGAGGTAGCCATGTTTGTCACTTCTGCAAATCCAGACTAAGAGTCCTGTGACATCTTAAAGACTAACAAAAGTATTGAAGCATAAGCTTTTGTGGGCTAATACCCACTGTATCCGACGAAGGGGTATTAGCCCACAAAAGCTTATGCTTCAATACTTTTGTTAGTCTTTAAGGTGCCACAGGACTCCTTGTCACTCCTTGTTCCGTCATCTGCTACTATTTTATTTACTGGGAGCTGAAGTTTTGCTTTTTTAAATTTTGTCAGCCTTAGGTGCAATTGGTCCGCCTCTTGACATAAAATTCTCCAATCAGCCCACAGGTAGATCTAACTGAGTATCACTGATCTATAACTCTGTTGCTGATTGTATTGGGTATACAAAAACACCATCATGCAGACTGGTTTCACAATAACGATCCTGAAATATTGAATCTCCTTGATGTCAAGGAACAAGCACATGCTGCACTCTTAGCTGACCCAGTCGGAGTTACACAAAAAAGCTAGATATATGCTCCAAAACAAACTCCACCAAATGCAAAATAGATGGTTCGACTGTAGAGTGGATGAATTGCAGGCCCTTTCTGATAAGCTTGACGTCAAAGGTTTCTGTAACGTGGTCAAAGCTGTGTACAGTCCTACCCACTCTGCCTTCACACTGCTAGCAAGTGCTGATGGTGAATCTCTCATCACAGATCACACTGCCAGCCACCAGTGTTGGCATGAACAATTTAGTAAGTTACTTAATCATTTATCTACTGTTTCTGACGAGTCACTGGATAATGTCTGCAAATTACCCACCTCTAACTCACAGATCCACCCACACGAGCTGAGCTGTTGAAAGCTGTTCAAGTAAAGAAAAACAACACAACACATCTCCTCATCTCAATGCCATTTCAGTTGAAGTTTTCAAGCATGGAGGAAATCTTTTCATTGATGGGCTTTTTGAATTTCTTACATGTCTGGCTTCAAGAAATTGTATTGCAACAACTAAAAGATGCTGTCACTATCTATATGCTTAAAGAGTGACTGCGGTAACTGCACTGGTATTTCTTCGCTCTCTCTGGCCAGCAAAATTCTTGCACAGATTCTCAAAGACATATTAAATAGCTTGACAGTTTGTGACACCTATGACAGTTGCTGAGCATCAAATGGCAGGATCAGGTTTTAACATGCAAGTCCTGGATAAAGCTAGTTCCATCAGCATTGAGGCTCATTTCGGTTACTTAGGGAGGTGGTGGAATCTCCTTCCTTAGAGGTTTTTAAGGTCAGGCTTGACCAAGCCCTGGCTGGGATGACTTAGTTGGGGAATGGTCCTGCTTTGAGCAGGGGGTTGGACTAGATGACCTCCTGAGGTCCCTTCCAACTCTGATATTCTGTGATTTTATCTGCAGCCAATCAAGATGCACTGGCCATGTAATTCATATGCCTGAGACTTATTTTGATAAACAAGTCATATATTCCTTATTAAACTCCAGAAATTGTAAACAGAGGACAGACGAAATGCTTCAAAGACATTGTGAAACAATACCTAAGCAAAACAAACATTTCCAACTCAACCTTTGATTGACTGTATTGCATGGCACCACACCATAATGGTAGATGTCCCATCTGTTCGAAGTGATTCTTAAAGATGTGAAACCCAGCACCAGTCATGGAAACAACACGCTGCTC
Source organism: Dermatemys mawii (assembly GCA_007922305.1). Lineage (NCBI taxonomy): Eukaryota > Metazoa > Chordata > Testudines > Dermatemydidae > Dermatemys > Dermatemys mawii. Next base: position 2,212,573 of record ML677348.1, read on the forward strand.
AATCAAAACAAATAGGCAAATAGTTCTGTGCAGTAAACTTAGTTCCTCCCAAATTGGTCTATGGAGTAAAGCACTAGTACAAACTATGATTGTCAATTTCAGCTTCAAAATCCAGGTGGCTGGCATTAGTATCATAATGCACACAATAAATAATTATTAGAGCTGGTGAAAAGCTTTCACACAGAATATTTTTTCCATCAGAAAATGCTGGCTCCACAAAATGAAACATTTTATGATTTTGTCAATTTTAGATGAAGAATTACTGAAACATTTTTATAAGATAAATCAAAACAAATCTTTGTTTTGATTTTATTTAAATATAATTAATACATAATATGTAAAAGTTGAACCTGTGAAGTTAAAATGAAGCACTTTGACCTTATCAAAACGAAGATTTTTTTGGAAGTTTCATTTTGCAGGAGATTTCAGCTTTTTTCCAGTTTGGCACAAAAAGGAAATTCTGAAGAGAAAATTTCAGGTAGAACAAAAATTCAGAGTTTTGACCTGCACTAGCAAGGATAATAATCTCACAACACCACTTTAGGGCACCAATCACCTAACTATTAAACTGCAGTAGTTTCCTTTCCAATAGAGGGAATTGGACTTGTTCTATGATACAGAAGCAGGTCTCTTAATTAAATACAGGTTAACAGAAGAGGAATCTAAGAAACTCTACACTTTGGTACCCACATGCTCTGAGTCTATCATACAGCAGCCATAATACAGTACTGACACAGGAAAAATTTCATGACAATGAGGGGGGAAAATGACAAATCATTAAAAAAAATATATATAAAATGTTTTAAGTCAAAAAAGGCCTCATCTTATTACTGTGCCAGTCATCATTTATCAAAGTCTCTTTTTGTGACAAAAGTTAATATACTAATGAGATTAAACTACTTTGGCATTATTTCAGTCGAAAGGCTGTATTTTTAAAGACATTTGTAGTCAGATTTGTATTTTAAAATTTTTAGATATATCAACACTATTCAGTTTAAATTAAGTATGTTAAAACAAACATATAATTAAATCTCCCTTACTGAGATCTGGACCAACTGGAATAGAAATGGCTATTTTACCAAGCATGTTACATAAGATTTTTTTTAAATTATTTTAAACTAACTGTATGTATGCCTTTCCAATAGGTATTTTAAGAACTTTTTAAATCTATATATTTTTGTTAATGCCTCAGTGAAGAGTTAAATAGTTGAGTTAGTTAATACAGCACAGAAGCATATGTCCGACATTCTCCGCTCCCCCACAAAATCAAACTAAGTTTTCCTTACTCATACCAGTAAATGCCATGTCATACTTTCTCATGTCTATTTTGCTGCATTAACATTCTCAGCAAACAGGCAATGCCAAGGAACAAAATGTCTCCGCAAGCCACATAAGACTGTATTACACGTATGACAAGGCAGGCTGCCTTTCTGACACAAAAGGAAGGACTTTCATAGGGTTTTTTTTATTTTAGGGATGTTTGCATCTGGAATGTTATGATTCCACCTTAAAAATATAGGCATTGATATATTAGATCAGATCAGTGGTCCATCTACTCCAGCATCTTGTCTTTGACTAAGATCAGACAATTCAGAAGACACAACAGAATCATTTTCTAGAGGGAAAGTTTTTCCTAACTTCCACTGTTAAGTGGATGGCTTATTTCCTATGACATGAAGGTCTCCATTTGGTTATAAATACAGTAAATCTTTCAGGTGTTGGGCCATTTATTTCTGACAGAGCTACTAGTTGCTTCATGTTTTTCACACAGCAAGATTGTGAACCCCTAATTTCAATGGGGCTATGTTGTATTAATTTAGACTGAATATATGGGCCCAAAGAGTCATGACGCTGAAACTGTCCAATATTAAAAAGTGTTAAACTCGGTTTGGTATACAGAGACTTTAGCCTCATTAGTATCATGGCAATCATCTCATTATAAATCTTAACCTTTTATGGAAGACACAAAAAAGAGGGGAAAACAGTTAAAGCATTTGAAATGTAGAGTACTAAGTCTTCCATTTTAACATCCCTTGTGCCCGTTCCCTTTAGCTTGAAAGAGGCTTTAGAAGTGGGGCTAGGGGGTGCCCTCAAATCTCTTTGATAGTAAGAACTGTCTTTTGGAGGCAGGGAGAGAAAAAGTTAGTTGAGATGGGCTGGAGCTGTTGCTGAAGTCCAACCCCACATCCCAGAAGACCACACACACATGCATACACAGAGGGCAACAAAAAATAACAGTGAAGACAGAAAATGCAGCTTCTGCCTCTGGTATTTGACTTTCATTTGCAATTTCATGGCTGGAGAAGCCTGAGCACAGCACACAGTTTCATCTTTCATTCTGAGACCCGGCAAACTTGTGCCTGACTGTTTGGGGCTTCGCTTTTTAGCTGCCTCTTTCTGGGAAGAGGCTATCAGCAGCTCTTGCAAGAGATAAAGAAGGATTGGAAAGAGAAGAAATAAGGTGAGAAAGGAAATGGACACATGGTGGGAGTGGGTGGGAATGAGAGAGAGACAGAGACAAAGTCTCATATCCTAGGTACTATAGCCAGAGCAGGTGAAGGGGACAATGTCATCTTGGTCCCTCTCTCTGGCCTGGGTTGGTCAGGATCATGTTGACAAAGGTGCAATGGTGTTAAGCTGGCACCCAGGGACACAGGAGACGGTGAGGTTGGCAGACATAACGGCAAAGCTCACTCCTTCCCCTTCTTTCAGTCAGCCAGTGTTGTGGTATCCAATCCCCCTTGGCTTCCCAATCTTCGCTCAAATGTCTTTTAAGGGCCCCGAGAGGGAAGTGACGGGCAGAACAGCCCATCCCCTCGTTATTTTGTCCATCAATTAAGCCTAGATTCCAACACACCAATTTTGGTTCAACGATTTCCAGTTTCACGCTTTTCATATTTACCAGACACAATCTTAACACAGTCCTTGAATTACATCAGTTTGCCTTTTTGCTTGTACTAATTCAGTCTGTCTCCCTTTTGCACGTTTACCCTCAGCATTTATTGCTATAGGTTATTGTGACACATGATAAACTCTCAGTTTTTACAGTTGAGCTCACAGTTAGGGTAAATTTGTAACCTTAATTATCATAAGACTGCTCACATTAGTAATTACTTAACCATGGCAATAAAGAGTTCACAGTCTGTTCCAGGTGTTGGAGAAGCCCCCGCCTTCTCCTTTGTAGATTTGCTCTCAGACATTTATTGGCTCTGTTTTTTATTCTTGTGATCCATAGGCAATGTCCATATTTTACCTTCTCTCGCATTTTACTTATGAACAGCTACAATCTGCTCCCTATGATGGCTCCTGACAAAACTAATCTTTCTCTTTGGAGGGAGAGGTTACTCTTCCTAATACTACTCAGCCTTCAAAACATTTGAGTGCCTTCCAGAAGTCCATTAACGACATGGCTACCAATTGTCACATAGGATTCTTGACTTCTCTATTTTCTTCCCTTTTCCTCTCCAAGGGAGAAATTATGTGAGATTTTAGTTAAATTAAATGTATTTACTATCACATAATACCTGAGCACCTCTAAAGTATTGAATAAAATGCCACAAACAGCTACAATCTCTTTCTTCCTTTCCTTTCATTGTTCCAGTGGAAACTAGCTGTTGTAGGAGATCATAGTCACAAAAGGAAGAGATGTATCAATCCCTCGGAAACTTTGGACAACTGGACAGAAACTATGACATTGACTCTAATGCAGAGAGCAGGGCCTTGGTCCAATAATCTTGAATGCCACTGATCCCTGTTTAGCAATCTAGTTACCTGCTTCTACGCTTTCTCTTTATGACCTTTTTACTTCTGTATCTATGGTGTCAAGCACAACTATGCCCAATTAAGGACCTAATTCTGCATGGCCTTGCAGAAAACTGCCTTACACCTATGCAATGGGAATGCAAAGTGGGTATAAAATGCTCCCACTCGATTATTGGAGCGTTCAACCCTCAGGGCAGGTCTCCACTAGAAGCTCTCTACATTGGCGTCTCTGTAGATGCTCAGTGTCAATGGAAAGAACACACTCCTATCAGCATAATTACTCCACCTATGAGAGAGACGGAAGCTATTTCGGTGGGAGAGTGTCTCCCACAGACGAAGCACCAGTGTGGACAGTGCTTAGGTCAATGTAACCTGTGTTGTGGTAGGGGGCGGGCATCTTTTTCACATCCCTGTGCAACCTAAGTGAGATTGACTTAAGCAGTAGTGTAGACCTGCAATACTCTGCCACTGGTGGAAGTAACTGCACAAGCTGTAGGACACTCAAGAGTCAGGTTCATGGTGCTGGATTTTTAGGGTATGTCTGCACCTAAAATGCTACAACAGCACACCAGCACCGCTGCAGCGCTTCAGTGCAGGACCCTACCTATGCTGACTGGAGGGATTCTCCCATTACAGGGGGGATTGGGTAAGTACAGCTACGTCTCCTATGGGTGAGGAATTTGCACATGCGTGAGAGGCACAGCTACACCAAAATAAATTCCTAGTGTAGACAAGGTCTTAGGTGGTGAAGATATACTATTTTCAGAATTAAAAGGTGAGAAAAGCAACAGAACTTGATCAATGCTATAACCTCTAGCTGGCTAGAGGTCTCTTTCTCCCACTCCTGAATGATACAAGCCTATATTTTAACTGTTTATCTAGCCTTCTAGCAGAGTCCAAAGAAAGTGCATGTTCACCTGATTTTCCCCTTTTCTAAAATATACACAGTAAAAATTGCTAACAAATATACTATGAAAAAAGCAGTTTGCCACTTATGTACAACCATACAACTAATTCTGAATTTGGATTTATAATTTTTTCTTGCTATATCTTTGTGCCTCTTTCTAAAAGAGCGTGAGCAATTACTGTTATCATGTGGCAATTATGTTTTCAAATCAAAACAAGAAGCAGCAGATTGCAATAATTTTAAGTGGTAATAAATCTAACATTAGATTATCAGAAGCCTAATTGAGAACCATGATAGTTTCAGGTGACATTTTCAAATCAGAATGAAATTTTGTATTCATTTTTAAGTGTGAATAATTTAAACTTCCCAAAAGCATTGTAATTTTACACAGCGAGTAGAATGGCTTTTGACTCATAAATAATACATCACGCTGGTCGCATATGCTTAATTTATGGTTTATGTGGAATACACCCAGGTGAGTAATGGTGAAGAAAGATCCAAGGAATATAGAAATCTACCAAAGTGTCAAAAAGGAATCCAACCATAATAACTCCAGAATTCACCCTTAACTATGTTTCTCATTACAACTTGCCTGCATAATTATTTCAATATATTCCCTCCATCTTGATGTCGCTGAGAACCAAAAGCAATGACAGATAGACACTATTACTTAATTTTGTTGTGTGCTTTCCAAGTGAGTAAAAAGCCAGGTTAAAGATCCTCTCCAAATGAACATTCACCCAAAGTTAACCAGTTCAATTAACCTGGAAGCACACGAAGTACCTCACAGCTTCAGAAGGACCACTCGTGTAAGTAAACAGTATGAATAAGTGCTTTCAGGATTGGATTCTAAGAGTCCTCACCTAGTAGAAACTCTTTCCTTTTCTATGGCTTCAGCTTTCCAACTACTACAGCAGAGCGAGTCAAGATCTCTTAAACTTTATTTCAATATTAAAAACATCACCCTCAATAGTGCCACCAAGATGTGCATTTTAAGCGTGATTTTGTTGTTATAGCTTGTCCGTCCTTGCCCTATTGATTCCTTTGTATTCTTCACCCTCGCTTACAGTCTAACTCTTAGCTGTGTCCTCTTAGGGGAAGGGACTTCATTTCTGTATCTTCTGTGAAATTCCTAGCATGCACGTGTCGCACTGCCTGAACTGGCTCATGACAATGACTGCCTCGCTCAGGATGGACTGTCAAAGAGAAGGGCTGACATCCCAAAATGGTGGTGTGTTCCATAATTAGATCTTACCAACACAGTACTCAATGTGAACCCCAAGTACTACAATAGTCTTACAATGGAGGCACAGACAATCCCCCTAGATACTCCAGTTTACCTTCCCCCGGGACTGTGAGACAAGAATTGTCACTTACACCAAAAAATCACAAATATTCCAGATTACTCCCAGTTCCAAGAGACCAGTCACTCACCCAGGTCAATTTGCATCCTAGATCTCACACTAAAGACAACACTGTATCCAATTCTATAATAAACAGACGAAAGGTGCACTAGCTGGGAAAAAGGGATGAGTTATTGATAGGTTAAAGCATGTAAAATATATGTACAAATGAGACATGGTCTATAATCCAAACGGTAGCAGAGATGTAATCTGCCAGTTTCCCAAAATACTCTCATGGCGACCCAGACTAACTCTGGGGATCTCCATCTTCTCACTCAGTTATTCTGCCCTGTTTGAAACCACAGTCCAGAGATGCAGGAGCTTTCCCGAGTCCACATTTATCACTTCTTCTCACAGAAAACAAGCTGACAAGGTCACCACCCACAAGAGCTCTCTCTCTGATTGGTGGAGAAAGAGGAACACATTTAGAGTCTGATCTCCAATCATCACACACAATGACCTGGTCTTCAAATGTGCAAGAATTAGTATTTTCCTGCTAAAGTTCTTCATTTGCATTCCACATGGATTCTCTATTCTTTGATGGGTTATTTAGTTACAGAGGTACATACAAGGTATATGTTTGCTGTTATAATAGGATCTAAATAACAAGAAACAATGCATGTAACATCCCATTGGTTTTCATGAAGTTTAAACACCAAATACACACTCATACATTTAACATCGATCAGTTTGATCTGTACTAATACAGAAGTGAATTGGCCTAAGGGTTTGGCATGAGCTTGCACGTAGTCTGCCAGTGTCACAGTGCCCTACAAATAATTCCTCCTACTTTAGAGCCCAGTACTATAAAACAGTTATGCTTGCGGTAGAAGCTCCAACGTTTGAGATAGCTAAACTTAGACGTGGACAAAACATTAGAAAATGTGTCATGAGTAACAATAGGCTGTTCTCATCCCTCTCTATTTTTAAATTTTTTTATATAAGCAGATTGAAGGGACCTTGCCAAGGGGAGTGGATTCTTCCAGGAGATAATACCTTTAGTTTTGTAACCTTTAGTTTTGTAACCATCAGAGACTGATAAAATCCAGCTGTGTTTGTTCCTGGACAAGAAAGGAAGCTAATACTGGGGAAGTTCTAGTGGTGGTGCCAATTATGTATTACATCTCCTTGCTGATAAGAAAACAAATCCTACTGGATTAAATGATGCTGGGTTTATACAAATGTAAATCCATTAAGTCACTGGAGATACACTCTAAATCCAGAGTAACTGAGAGCAGAATTTTTCCCCACGGTTTTGGATGAGTTAAAGAGAATTTGGCAGGAAAAAAAATAAACAGTTATCAATACAAATTCTAGTTCCTATTGAAGTTAACAGCAAAACTGCCATAGACTTCAGTGGGAGTAGGATGAAGCCAACACTTTCATTAAAATGTACTTTTTTAAAACCTGGTAATTAGCTGTTTGTTCCAGACAATTATGCAGTATTAAAAGATTATAGATGCTGAAAGAAAATTACAAAATATAATCTCTGCTACCAAAGAAAGTGAACTTTTAATGAATGAATTTTCTTTACTCTAAACTAAATTCTCTTCAGCAAATAATGAAATGCTTCAAAACAGCTAATGAAGAAATGTAACTGCTAAAAGAATACATCAAAGCATTAATACTTTTTAGTTTTATCTCTTGACTGAACACAGAAGGTAAATCTCCACTAAGAAGAGACAGTAAACTGGAAATGAGAAATTTCATAGTTAGCCAACCATATCCAATTTCATACTAGTTTTCTGTATAGTAGCAATTCAGTACCCCTTAAATTAATGCACTGAAGTTAATTTAGCACAGACTGTAGCATTACTTCATGCTGAAGCCTTCTGTTCTATAAGCTAAGAAGTCTAAGCATCCAGAAACTGCTGGATTTGCACCACAAATAAAATAGCCCAATTACTCAATTAAAATCGTAGCTGTATTATTGTGACATCTGGCAATGTTGTCAGCCGTTTTATGGTAAAGATCCCATGAGGGAGACCACTCTTAAATATAGGTCACAAATGGATCTCATTGTAACAAGCCCCAGAAATCTGCTTTGTGGTCTTACTAACTCACAGAACTGAACCAGCAAGTGGTTTTGTGAATACATATTTTCCTGCACAGTTTTTATGCAGAGCCTACAGTCTGAAAGGTGGTAATCTGGACTATCTTTGTATGTTTATTAGTATTGTTTGTTTTTTTGTGAGCACCCAGAAGCGATCCGGGTGCGGAGAGAGAACATACAGGCAACTGATACTTGTCAGATGTACATGATGTGAGTGTCAAATGCTACCAGATTAGAATGGTAATCCTTCACACCTTCTTTGTACTGTTCTTTCATAGGTGTAATGGTCTTTGAAGAGTAGAGGGGACCAGATGACCCCATTCCTAGGGTGACCATACTTCCCTAAACTGAAACAGGACACTAGGCAGCTCGGATCAGCCCTGCCGATCATCACCAGCAATCCGAGCCAACCCCATCGAACACTTCCAGTCACCTGAGTCTCACTGCAGGTCTGTCAGTCCAAGCCAAAAAAGTTGTGACGTATGAGGCAGAGCTTAAAAAGGGGAGTGTCCCAGACAAAATGGGGCATATGGTAACCCTACCTATTTCAAGAAGTACGAACATATAAATGCCAAGAAAATGGCCTAGTAATGGTGTCAGGATTGCCTCTCCACTCTGAACTCTAGGGTACAGATGTGGGGACCCGCATGAAAAAAGAAATAACCCCCACAAGCTTATTTTACCAGCTTGGGTTAAAATGTTTTTCCCCAGAACACAACTTCTTCTGTATCTGGACCTGGTACACTGCCACCACCAAACTCAATTTAGGGTAGTTTGGGACCCTTCTTTCCTTTTCCACTAACCCCCCAAACTTCTTCCTTCCCTGGGAAGCTTGAGAGGAAAAAAAACAAACCTCGCCTTCTCCTGCGAGACGTGCCCTATCCAAAACCAAGATCTTACACAATGGAAAACAAGCAGTCAAAGTCTTAAAAGAAAGATTTTAATAAAAGAAAAGAAGAAAGGAATAAATCTCTTCTAACCATCAATAGAACAGCATCTACCATAATCAACAAAAGGATTCAGAAACCAAATCTCTCCCCCGAGGCAACTTTCTCCCACTGTTGATATCTCTGCTGAAGCTTACAATATCAAGAAGCACCCAGCCAACACTCACCACTGAGAACCCTCCAAGTGATAAAAAGAAGGTAAACTTACTGACTACAGTACTTGATAGAATCTATAGTTACAGTGAAAGACATAGCTGTGTTCATCCCATAGCCGAGGTGAACAGAGAGAGACCCAGAGAGAAACTGAAACTTAAAATCCTTTGTCTCCTGAGGAATTTCTCATTGGTCAGTTGTCCACCTCTCAGGTTACCTTTAGCTTAACCCCTTACAGGTAAACAATAATTCTAGGCTACTTCACACTTATGACAAATGGAAGAAAGGAAGCGGACCTGGGGGATTGGTAGTTGGATGGGGAAAAAATATCCAGTCACTGGTAGGAGAAGAAAGCTAGAGCCAGACAGCTGAGCTCCAAATAGAAATGGCTAATAAGTGGAAACCCTGTATTCTGACAGGAGAAGAGCTCCATGTAGGTGGCAGAAGAGCTAAAGATAAGTGTGAACTCTTGGGTTGCAATGATGAACTTTACTTCTGAGACATTAAGGTCTATGTGGAACTGTTTGAGGTCACTAAATCAGCCCAAGTAGAGTGTGGTACTACTCATAAGAGAGACCACATGGAGCTCCTGAAGCAAAGAGAGAGTGGGTGTAGAGGAAGGATGCTGTGTGGGGACCTCTGGCCATGAAAGGCCGCTCAGTAAGTTGTAGCTCTGTTACAGCATAAATTACCAACTGAGGTGAAGTTAGTGTAGAATCAGGCCCTCCATCCCAACTGCAGAGTGCTTACTGCATAAATTCAGAAGTCACACATGAGAGGAGAGAAGTACAAACAAAATAGGGCTAAAAAAGAAGTAGACCAAGGGTTTACAATAAGATAATAAAGTTGGTCAGGACTTGATCCAAAGCCCATCAAAATCAATCAACTTCAATAAGCTTTAGGTCATGCCCCTATAGCACATGTTCTTTTGATGCTAAATAATATTAGACAAAATCATAGCTACACTTCAGTAACAAATCACTAACAATTTTTTCTATACAATAAAATGGGCTCTTTCTGGCTTTCAATTCACAGGCTTTTCTGTTCATTTTTTATCCAATCTACTTAAAAAAACAATACACTATCCTTAGTATTCCAGGATCACAAAACTGTTATGGTACCCAATTATGAATTAAAGATTAAAGGAAAAAACTGCTTATTTACCATCGTTAGCATGGAAGTAGATTCACAAAGGTTCTTTGATACCACCTCTGCAAGGCTTAAATTCTCGAAGTATTTCCCATCCACCCTCTCCCCTCCAAACATGCTATAAAAACTCCAAGGGAGTTGAAAAGGTTTACCAGAGCTCTACTCTGCAGAGTTCCATGTGAATGTAAGCCCCGCACCTGTGTCATGTCACCTTCAGGGTGAGATTCTGATCATCTTAATTCCCACCAGGAGGCAACTGTATCCATGGGACTCATAAAACTTTGACAATCACGCTGTCCAACCATTTGGACCATTTCTTCCTGGCCTTATCGATCATTTCAATGTCACTGTTATGTGGGCCCCAGATATCTACTCCTCCCTGATGTCCTATTGACTTGAACTGAACTGAATGTTCTAACCTTTCCATTCTGATACAGACCTGTCACCTGATCATAGCTATCTGTGCCCTTGTCACTGCTAGTCTGGACTCTTATAATGAACTCTGCTTAGGGCTATCCCTGAAGGAGATCCTGATGCTTCAGCAGGTATTTAATATTTATACTTTCATAGTATATAAGTGCTCCAACCAGGATTAGAACTTCAGTAAGCTCAATTCTGTACAAATAGACTGTGGCTCATGTCCCAAATAGTTTGTAAGTAGTGTCAACAGAATGCTATTAAACACCTGTACTGCACAGTAAGTCCTAACTCAAGTCACAGTGTTGATCTGCAATGAGGTGGGCAAATTTTTTGGACCAAGGGCCACATCGGGGTTGCAAAATTGTATGGAGGGCCAGGTAGGGAAGGCTGTGCCTCCCCAAACAGCCTGGTCCCACCCCCATCCAACCCTCTCCCACTTTCCACCCTGACTGCCCCCCTCAGAACTCCCGATCCAACCAACCCCCTCTGCTCCTTGTCCCCTTATTGCCCCCTCCAGAGACCTCCCACCCCTAACCACTCCCCTAGGGACCCCACCCCCTAAACCTCCTTGTTCCCTGCCCCCTGTTTGCCCCCCGGGACTCCCTGCCCCTTATCCAACCCCCCTGCTCCCCAGCCCCTTAACATGCCACTTGGACGGAGCTAGACGCACTGTCACATTGCCCCGCAGGAGCACGCAGTCCCACCCTACAGAGTGCTGCCTGCATGGCAACATGGTTGCAGGAGAGGTGGGACAGCAGGAGAGGGCCGGAGGTAGCCTCCCCACCTGGGAGCTTAGGGGCTGGGCAGGATGGTCCCGTGGGCCAGATGTGGCTCACAAGTCATAGTTTGCCCACCCCTGATCTATAAAGTCCTGAACAGCCTGGCTCCTGCTTTCTCAGAGATCACCTATTTTCCTGTGCTCCACTAGTTGCAAACCTCAGTCTAATCACCATGTAATGTGTGTTAAAGAATTCTTGGCCACTACTCTGATAGTTGCTGCTTCAAAGCAATCTGGCAGTTCCCATGTTTGGAGATTTTTAGGGTGCAGTACAACACTCATTTGCTTGTGCTACCCCTTTTTTTAATTTGAGTCAAGCCAGAGGATATTATAGATAGCCTAGGGCTGGTAAAGTTGAGGGAAGTTTATTTGGCACCCATGTTTTACAACAGTCATTCATTTTAATCTTCCTAATGTGTCCGGATATAATAATTGGTGCAATACAAATAAAAAAAGTAAACAAGTTAAATTATATCTGCTCCTATCTGATAATCCGCAAGCCTATTAAATCCTCGCATGGATTAATCTATCATTCAAAGCCATTCTTGAGCTCCTTACAATCTATTTCCTGTGCGTTCCAGTTACATTCAATACAAAACTCTCCAGAGCTAATCAGGACATTCATCAAATTGGACTATTGCAAGGGAAAAAGAAAAAAAAACCCTGAGTAACACTATTTTATGGTACATTTAACAAATGTTGTATTGCAATTTACTTTCAGCAAAAGAAATAACATCCCCAGTGGTAGAAAAAAAAAGAATTCATTATGACCTGTGCAGTTCCCATCAAATCCAAATGATTCTGTAACGTTATTTCAAAAATATCCCTCTTTGTATTTATTGCAGAAATGCAGCATTTTAAAATTCAGTGCCTCAGAGCATTTGCTATCCAAAGGGAGAGCAAGATTTTCAGATTGAAAATTTTCAGACCAGGTATACTAATAATTTGATTCTATAGTCTCTCATTTGCTACTCACAATAAAAATCAATGCTTTCCTCTCCTAGACTCCAATTCAGGAAATACTTAAGCCAGGGGTGAGCAAACATTTTGGCCTGAGGGCCACATTGGGGTAGCAAAATTGTATGGAGGGCCAGGTAGGGAAAGCTGTGCCTCTCCAAACAACCTGGCCCTGCCCCCATCCAACCCCCTCCCACTTCCTGTCCACTGACTATCCCCCTCAGAACCTCTGACCCAACCTCTGTTCCTTGTCCCCTGACCATCCCCTCCTGAAACCCCTCCACCCTAACTGCCCCCCAGAACCACATCCCTTAGCTAAGCCCCCGTTTCCTGTCCCCTGACTGCTCCCTGGTACTCCCTGCCCCTTATCCAACCCCCTTATTCCCCACCCCCTTACCACGCCACTCAGAGCGGCAGCTTCGATGGGGTAGACACGCTGCAGCACTGCCCCACAGGAGTGCACAGCCCTACTCCCCAGAGAGCTGCCCGCGCAGCGGCAAGAGAGGTAGGAAAATGCGGGAGGGGCGAGAGGTAACCTCCCCATCTGGAAGCTCAGGGGCCGAGCAGGATGCGTCCATGGGCCAGGTGTAGCCCAAGGGCTGTAGTTTGCCCACTCCTGACTTAAGAATACATTTCAGTCCATTCCTATTCAGGAGAGCACTTAAGGATGTACTTAAATCGAACTGACTTCCTAATGGGCCCTAGCGAGATCAAACACCTGGATGAGGAAAAACTGGCTTAAATTAAATCTCAGCAAGACAAAGGTTATGCTCGTAGCTAGAAAGAAACATTTGAAGAGTTTGCTGCAGTTGCACATCCCTATCAAGTACAAAAGTCAACAATGTATGTCCAAAGAGCATCAAAGCCATCCAAAAATGTCAATCTTATTAATACTGGATATGTATCACAAATGGACGATCTCAGACCTGAGAAAAAAATGAATCATGCTGGTGGTTGGCTTTTAAAACTGAAGTCAGGAGAAGTTAAATGTATTTTAGTTTTAATCATCTTCTTTTTGTACACACCTCAAGTTGGTATCTCGACTGATGCAGCAGTCAGTTGGCTGAACACCAATGGCAACCCACCCTCCAATCTTCTAATTTTGCTCTCCTTCACCAAGTGTCTGACCGTCTGCATTGCTACACCGCAGCCACACTGGGAAGCCTGGCGCTCAGCCAAATTTCTGTACTGTGGCAGAAGTGACAAAGGGTCCTGTGGCACCTTAAAGACTAACTAAAGTATTAGAGCATAAGCTTTTGAGGCCTAATACCCACTTCATCGGATGCATGCAGTGGAAGTATCCGGGGCAGATATAAATAGGTAGGCAAGAACCAGCTTAAAGATAACAGAGTGGGTCCAATGAGGCTGAACCAGCTGTATCTCTAATCAGGGAGTGTGAGGTATTCCTCTAGGAGCTGAACTGGAGGTGTGAACAGCGAGAGAAGAGAAACTGCTCTTGTAGTTAGCTAGCCATTCAAAATCTCTATTCAGTCCCAAATTGATTGTGTCAAATTTGCAAATGAATTGCAATTCTGCAGTTTCTCTTTGCAGTCTGGTCTTGAAGTTTTTTTTGCTGCAAAATGCTGACCTTTAAGTCTTTCATGGTGTGTGCAGGGAGATTGAAGTGTTCTCCTACAGGTTTTTATATATTGCCATTCCTGATATCTGATTTGTGTCCATTTATCCTTTTTCGTAGGGACTGTCCAGTTTGACCAATGTACATAGCAGAGGGGCATTGCTGGCACATAATGGCATATATTGCATTGGTAGATGTGCAGGTGAATGAACCAGTGATAGTATGGCTGATCTGGTTAGGTCCTGTGATGGTATTGCTGGTGTAGATGTGTGGGCAGAGTTGGCGTTGAGGTTTGTTGCATGGATTGGTTCCTGAGTTAGAGGAGTTATGGCGCGGTGTGCTGTTGCTGGTGAGAATATGCTTGAGGTTGGCGGGTTATCTGTGGGCCAGGACTGGCCTGCCTCCTAAGACCTGTGAAAGAGAGGGATTGTTGTCCAGGAGGGGTTCTAGATCACTCATGATGCGTTGGAGAGGTTTTAACTGAGGACTGTAGGTGATGACCAGTGGTGTTCTGTTGTTTTCTTTCTTGGGCTTGTCTTGCAGCAGCAGGCTTCTGGGTACACGTCTGGCTCTGTTGATCTGTGTCCTTATTTCCTTGTGTGGGTATTGTAGTTTTGAGAAAGCTTGGTGGAGATCTTGTAGGTGTTGGTCTCTGTCTGAGGGGTTGGAGCAAATACGATTGTACCTCAGTGCTTGGCTGTAGACAATAGATCATGTGGTGTGTCCGTAATGGAAGCTGGTGGCATGAAGGTATGCATAGCTGTTCATAGGTTTTCGGTATAGGGTGGTGTTGATGTAGCCGTCATTAATTTACACCGTGGTGTCTAGGAAGTGGACCTCTCGTGTAGACTGGTCCAGGGTGAGGTGGATGGTGGGGTGAAGGCTGTTGAAATCGTGGTGGAATTTTTCCAGAGTTTCTTTCCCACGGATCCAGATGAGAAAGATGTCATCAATGTAGTGTAGATAGAGAAGGGGCGTGAGTGAACGAGAGTTGAGGAAGTGTTGTTCTAGGTCAGCCATAAAGATGTTGGCATACTGTGGGGCCATGCGGGTGCCCATAGCGGTGCCACTGGTCTGGAGGTATATATTGTCACCAAATTTGAAATAATTGTGTGTGAGGATAAAGTCACAGAGCTTAGCAACCACTTGTGCTGTGTCATCGTCAGGGATACTATTCCTGACAGCTTGTATTCCATCTCTGTGTGGGATGTTTGTGTAGAGAGCCTCTACATCCATGGTGGCTAGGATAGTGTTTTCTGGAAGATCACCAATACATTGTAGTTTTCTCAGGAAGTTAGTGGTTTCACGGAGATAGCTGGGAGTGCTGGTGGCATAGGGTCTGAGTAAAGAGTTCACATATCCAGATAGTCCTTCAGTGAGAGTGCCAATGCCTGAGACGATGGGGCGTCCAGGATTACCAGGTTTGTGGATCTTGGGTAATAGATAGAATACCCCCGGTCGGTTATTGTATTGTGGCAGCCACTCTGGCCTACTTAACCTCGTATTCTAAGTGACCTTAATTTTAATAGTACTTTAAACTCTTCCATTAATTAAAGTTCTAAAAGGGATAAAATAGTCTAATAAATAGTAGGCTGCTGCCAAATAGAAAGAGTACACAAATCAGATCGGACTCAAAAATCTAGTCCTGAAACTATTCCCCCGTAAAAACAGAGCCTCTGCAGACTTACGGGGTGGGAATTAATGAAGGGAAAGTCACAAATGTACCAAGAGAAGATTGCTACTATTTGAAACAAGCTAAAATGCCCAGGGACAGAATACAAAATGATATTCACAAAAGAAGAGACCAGTATAGAAGAGAAACATTGATAGTCCCGAATCAGAGGGGTAGCCATGTTAGTCTGGAATTGCAGAAGTGACAAAGAGTCCTGTGGCACCTTAAAGACTAAAGACCTGTTAGTCTTTAAGGTGCCACAGGACTCTTTGTCACTCATTGATAGTTCCGATTCAATAAGTCCCTACTGGCTGTTCTTTAGAATGCAGATGAATATGCACAATGAACCATCACCAGTCATAAATTATTATAGTAGTGTTCAAAGGCTTTATCAGGATTGGGGCCCCACTGAGCTGAGCACTATCAGTTATCTGAGACTTCATCACTGCATACTTTAGTCATGAGTATTCCCTTAAAAAAAAAACAACCCACCATCTCATTCTATTTTCATGTGCATTTCCCTGGGTTATTCCACTGTTTAGTCTCCAACTTCTGCACATAAATGAACATTAGTTGAGCCCTAAATTTATGCCTACCTGCCAGAGTATGCAACTAAAACTCAATTCAGAAGCCATGCTACATTTGGAAGACATTATGGCCCCAATTCTCCATTGTACAGAGCCTCGCATTGTTATTTAAATCTATGCAAAATGAGCATAAAATGCTATTAATTGGTATAAATAAAAATATAAATGATTTAAGACAGTGAAGAATCATGCCCCTTATTGTTTTTGTCTGCTAATTAAATCAAGTTTTCAGCATTTCCTCCTTGAGCACTCTTGAAATATCTTGGAGCTGTAACTATTTGAGTAGATATTAAATAAATATTAATATTAAATTATTATTCTGATTGTGAAGAGTCATTTGTAATGGAATTTTCATTTGTGACAATACACTGCAAGAAGGAATTTCAAAAGCACACAAGTTACTAGGAGCACAAATCTCACTAGATAACAATGTGATCCTAAAATCATTGAGGTGCTTTGAAAAATCGCACCCTACAAGCATAAAGCATGTGGTCCTTGTTCCATATTTATAAGCATTGTTTGTCTTGCCATACTATGTGGCTATAAAAATAGAAATAATAATTATTCACTTTAGGGAGAAAATAAATATGTGACAGGACACTGGAGCCCCAGCAACAATTTGCAGTTTCAAGTCCATTATAAACCCTCATATTCAGGGTTTAAATTTCTTAACCCTTTGGCAGGGCATTAGGCTGAAACTAAAGTTCTCGATTAATTGCAGTTAACTCACGCGATTAACTCAAAAAAATGAGTCACGATTAATTACACTGTTAAACAATATAATACCAATTGAAATTAAAAATAATTTTGATATTTTTCTACATGTTCAAATATATTGATTTCTATTACAACACAGAATACAGTGTTTACAGTGCTAACTTCTTATTATTATTGATTACAAATATTTGCACTGTAAAAATAATAGCATTTTTCAATTCACCTCCTACAAGTACTATAGTGCAATCTCTTTATTGTGAAAATAACTTATAAATGTAGATTTTGCAACAGATTGTAGATTATTATAAGATTGCAAAGTAGATTGTAGATTATTATAAGATTGCAAAATCTTACAAATGTAGATTTTGCAACAGTCAATGCAAGCTTTGAGGACAGGAAAACAAGCACTCCCCCAAGGAAGTCCCAATAACAATCAGACTCCCCCAGGTTAGAGAAGAATCATTGACTTTCACCTCAGAAGGAATTTGTGCCCTAAACAGCCTTTTAAATCACCCCTACCATTCCACACAGACATTCCAAGGTAGGGCAGAAGCACTGAGACTACCATAGCAGGTATCAGCAAAACCACAGACCCAAAGGAGGAGATCATTAAGTAGTTTTGCAGAATAAAATTAAAAAGCAAAGAAAAATTAAATATGAAATCATCAAGCATAAAACATTTTCAGAGTCTCTGCAGGATTGATTTTATTATATATATATAAAAAAATATAACATAAAAATCTTATATATATATATCTGTATCTCCCATTCCCTGTGGAAAGTTTTTTTTTCTCATCAACGTGAAATGAATGCATGGAAATGAACAGTTACACTGTGACCCACTTTTATTATATATAATAAATCATAACACATTTGTAAAGAACCTCCACTGGCCTAAGCCAACAGCCTCCATGTCCTGATTTGAAGGAATCTCAATGAAACATTTGAAAATCATTTATTTAGAAGAGGTTCTATCTAAGTTATCTGCAGGGCTGGTAGCACTGCCTCTTAAGAGTGCCTGATATTTCCCATCATAAGGCCCTTTTCTCAATTGCTTATTATTTTACTAAACTTTAACCATTTACGCTGAAATTTTCCATGGCTGGTATCTGACTCAGGCTGAAGTTGCTTGAAAAATTTCTGCCAAAAAACAGTTAAGTCGTTTTCAATAACAAGGCTAGGGTAAAATGTTTTGCCAATATTAAAAAATTCTGGCAACTTTATCTTTGGGAAACTCTGGCGCCCCCATGCCTTGGAGCAGGGACTTGAAATATGTCAAGGAAGTGATTTTTGCTGTCCTTGTGAAAATCCACAGAAATTTGGCCACAGCGTAAGTCTTTGAAAAAGTGCAGTTTGCACATGCTCAGTAAAGACTTCAGATTTTAACTGTAAAATTCTCCAAAGATTCCATGCACACTGGGCATGCTCCAGCCCCAAGAAGAGCAGGACTTTCCCTGTAACTGCAGCCCATTAGTTGTAGAAGTTGGAAGGTGTGTAGTTAAATGAGGCAGGTCTGTAGGAAGCAAAAGTGGGGTCTCATAAGTTAAAGCAGTTGAATGCAGCCCTAGAAAACTGGATTCTATCCCTGCATCTGCCATAGGGTTCCTATCTGATGTTCCTAGTCAAATCATTTAAACCATAATTTTTAAAGCTGGTCACTAGTTGTGCATTCTTCATTTTCTGGGTGCTTGACTTGAGACCCTGGGTTCTGATTTGCAGAAGTGCTGAGCACTCATGGCTGCAACTGAAGTCAATGGGAGCTCTGCTTTGAACATATGAAATATTTTATAATGCTCTATTTAAAAAAAAAAATCAAGCCCTTGGCAGCTCAAGTTGGATATCCAAAATTAGTAGGTACTTTTTATCTTAATCTCTGTGTTTCAATTCTCTATGTGAAAAATGAAGTGAATACCCCCTTGTTTCATATGCATGCTGTAAAAATAAACGAATGTTTACAAAGCACTTAAATGCTATAATGATGAGCATCGTTAATTTCCTCATGAGCTTTTCTACAATTCTCTCTTCAGAGAAATGTTTGAATAAATTCACCAAAAGAAATAAGGCCTAGGGCCAAACACTACACAAAGAGGAGAAAACAAATATTGAATAGGTGCTCATTAACTCAGCACCATCCATCCTTTACATTGAATGCAGCAGAGGTCCTGTGGGAAAAAAAATTGTATTTGATCATGTAAAGAAAGATTGTACCAAAATGCATAGGCACAAAAAGGTTGAATTAAGAGACAACAAACAACCTTAATTATGTCATTTCCCACCTTTTGAATGCTTGATTTTGCAACCTTAATATAGTTTTGTTGCATGTGTAGGATCATATTGTCATGGGGCATACAAGACTACTAACGGTGGTATGTAACCTATCACTTAAATGAGCTTCTTTACCAGATAACTGCAGGATAAGTAAGGTGAATCCAATTTTTTTAAGAAGGCTGCAAAGGTGATTCCAGCAATTACAGGTTGGTAAGCCTAACTTCAGTACAGGACAAACTGTTGAAACTATAGTAAAGAACAGACTTAACAGACATCTAGATGAACATGATTTGCTGAGGAAAGGAAATCATGCCTCATCAGTCCACTAGAATCTTTTGAGAGAGTCAACAAGCACATGGACAAGGGTGATCCAATGGGTATAGTATACTCAGATTTTCAGAAAAAACTTTGACCAGGTCCATCACCAAAGACTTTTAAGTAAAGTAAGCTGCCATGGAATAAGAGTAAAGGTCCACTGATGGATCAATAACTGGTTAAAAAGTAGGAAAGAAAGGGTAGGACTATATGGTCAGTTTTCACAGTGGAGAGAGGTAAACAGTGGTGTCCCACAGGGCTCTGTACTGGGACTAATACTGTTCAATATATTCATGAATGATCTGGAAAAGGGGTAAACAATGAGGTGGCAAAATTTTCAGATGCTATGAAACTACTCAGGCTAGTTAAGTCCAAAGAAGATTGCAAAGACCTACAAAGGGGTCTCACAAAACTGGGTGACTGGGCAACAAAATGGTAAATGAAATTCAATGTTGATAAATGCAAAACTAATGCAAACTGGAAAACAATCTCAAATACACATATAAAATGACGGAGCCTAAATTAGTTGTTACCACTCAAAAAAAATCTTGGAGTCATTGTGGATAGCTCTCTGAAAACATCCACTCAATGCGCAGCAGCAGTCAAAAAAAGTGAACAGAACGTTGGGAATCATTAAGAAAGGGATAGATAATAAGACTGAAAATATATTGCCACTGTATAAATCCATAGTACGCCCACATCTTGAGTACTGCATGAAGATGTGGTCACTCCATCTCCAAAAAAAAAAAAAAGATATAATGGAATTGGAAAACGTTCAGAAAAGGCCAACAAAAATGATCAGAGGTATGGAACAGCTTCCATATGAGGTTAATAAGATTGGAACTTTTCAGCTTGGAAAAGAGACATCTAAGAGGGTATATGATAGAGGTCTATAAAATCCTAACTGATCTGGAGAAATTAAATAAGGAAGCGTTATTTACTCCTTATCATAACACAAGAAGTAAGGGTCACCAAAGGAAATTAATAGGCAGCAGCTTTAAAAACAAACAAAAGGAAGTATTTCTTCATACACACAGTCAACTTGTGGTACTCTTTGCTAGAGAATGCAGTGATGGCTAAGACTATAAAGGGTTCAAAAGAGTTCCTGGAGGATAAGGCCAACATTGGCTACTAGCCAAGATGGTCAGGGATGGTGTCCCTCTGTTTGCCAAAAGCTGGGAATGAGTGACAGCAGATGGATCACTTGAGGATTACCTGTTCTGTTCACTCCCTCTGAAGCACCTGAAATTGGCCACTGTCAGAAGACAGGATATTGGGCTAGAGGCCTTTGATCTGACCCACTATGACCTTTCTTGTGTTCTTATGCTGTCTCAGCCATTAAAGGGTTAATAGAGAAACTGACTGCTAAGCTGGAGTTAATTGCAGTTCTTGTAGGGCCACCAGGGATAAAAAGACTGCAAGTCAGAAGGGCAAGGTCACTACCACAGAGGGTGAGGAACCACTGAGAGGAGGAGACTTCAGCAACATACTGGTTAGAAGCTGCCCAGGAAACCAGATCATCCAGGAGAAAGAATCACATACCATGATTCTGGGAAATAGCCTTCAAGAGAGGGCAGTGGTCCAGGGAAACAGTAAGGAATTGGGAGAAACTGGTTCCAGTTGCTTCAGACAGGTTCCTGGATTGGAGCCCAGAGGAGTGGGTGGATTCACATACAACCCCAGCTACAGGGTTAGTAAGCCTGCAGAGAAGAGAGGTCTGAACCCCAAGACAGCTGACTCTTCACTAAAGTTAATGGCCCCCCTCTCTCACTAGAATCTGTACTGCCCAGAGAGGGGAAAGACCATTGAACAACCTGGCAGGAGATATGGAGTCACAGCAAAGAACTATCAAGCACAGGACTAAATGATCATTGGACAAAACTAAGAGGAAACTGAGGCAGACTCACCTTTACATCCCACTCACCTAAAGGGGACCCTAGGGGTTAAAAGCAATCCCTGAAACATTCTTGTTTTTCTTCCCTTATTCTGTTTAATGAAGGTATAGGACAGCAAACAAGATCTTTGTTAACCTTCTGCACTGAAAGTCATAGTACCAAAGTCTTTGCTGGCATAACTCCAAAGTCAAACACTAATTTCTTGTGAGGTTAGTGGCCTTTTTTTGAGGTTAGATACGTGTCCAGGAAAAAGAAGTGTCTACTATGAGAAAATCCATTCTACGCTGTTGGCCACATCATTGGCTGGGGTAAATTGCTGCAGCTCTGCTGACGTCAATGGATTTATGTAGCGCTCTACCAATCTGTACCACCTGGGAACGTGGCCTTGGGCACTGAATTTCTTCTTCAAAACTTACAGCTGGGCTCTAATTTTATCACAGAAATGCTGAATTTGAATGAAGTCCATGAAAGCTTGGATATGGCTGTAGAAACATATTTCATTAGACCCCCAAACCGTGTGATGTTGCAACTGGTATATGCAGTCGCAGTGCCACACAGATCTGGACCATCCACCCCTCTATCTCCATTCGCAGCCAGGCAGATGGGCCTAACCTAAGTGGTGCTGTGATCCCAGGTGCCAGGTCGCAATGCCGGGAGTGGGTAGCCAGGCTTAGCCCTGTGGGACGGGAGCCATCGCTAGGGGGGAGTGGGGTGAATGCATAATAGGCTAGCTCTCCAACCTTCCCCACACATCGTAACCTCACCTTTCAGCACCCCCACTATACTCCTGTGTAGGTGGATACAGTGAAAAGTATATCTGATGGCCTTTCTAGGATTTGCTTTTTCCCTGCACCTGTACCATGAAATTAATTACAATTCCCATACCAAAATAGTAGCCCTACTCAAAACAGCTTTAGGAAAATGAAGTTAACCTTGTATCTTGCCACTACCCTACAGCCTTTGAAACTTTAAACTCCATCCAGAAGTCACCAGATAGCCATGGCAGAACACAAAAGCACTGGTCACAACCACACAGCCAGAAAACCTGCTTTACAACTGGGCCACCACTTTCTTTACTTACTTCAGCTTCTGAGTGGATTGAATGTGTTGACCTATGCAGAATGTGTTCAGGCGCCCAATCCAGAGGTGATAAAGGCATTGATTGCAGTACTGAGGAATATGAAAGAAAAGGCTAAAAGCTTCTGACCAGATGCATCTGGAGCCAAGTCACCAATGTTAATTATCTAAAAGCAGCTGGAAACATAAGCAGCCCCCCAAACGGTGTCCTCAAACAACAGAAGAACACAAAGGAACATAAAAATCTCTGCCTTAACTTTGAATTGCTTACTTCAAAATACTATTCCCATCTTAGTCTGGTCTGGACTGAGTGGGTGTGGACTGAGCTCAACTGATTGGAGGCATTAATGTGAATCAATCTCTCCCAGTCACTGATAAAGAAACTGGTTCAATTCTGGACAGAATAATCTTAACTTTTCAGGACAACCACTGCTGCCATTGCCACATCTGGAAATCTTTGCCAAACCAATCTTTTTGAATGCTGGAAATGGGGACTATGGGTAAAGCAGTTGCAAAAGAGGATTTTTATTCAAAGCAACTAGCATTTGTTCTGCAGCATATTTCTACACATAGCTTAGGAAGTGTGTTGGTTCGCCTGCTGTGAAACGTGAACACTCTTTCCATTAGACAGCGGCTTAACTGATGGCGTAGGAGTTTCAGAATTCCTCCTGTGCCAGCTGACACAGGCCACACCCACTGTAGAGGCAAAAGTTCTAAGAGGCCTCTAGTCATTAGTAAGGCTGTAAACAAAACCCAGGAATCCAGTTCAAAGCACTGAAAGACAACTCCTCTGAGAAGAGTCAAGTATACGAGGAGACTTTGCTCATGTCAAGGATGTTCAATGGGCTCTTCTATTGAATTCTCACTCTTGAAATACAAAACAGCACAAAATGTAAGCCTGCAATTGACTGGAAAAGTAACATCCTGTAATGAGATAGGGAGACCTATAACAGATCACCTTTTCCAGTTGAGCCACTAAAGCCTTGGTTACAGTGGCACTTTATAGCACTATAAAGCCATCAGAAGCGCTATAACTCACTACCCATCCACACTGGCAAGGCACATAGAGTGCTATAACCGCAAAGTTATAGCACTCCTGGTAATCCACCTCCGCACGGGGAATAAGGGCTGTAGTGCAGCTGCTGTAGCGCTACAGCGAGAATGTGGACACCCACTGTGCATTAATTGGCCTCCAGCCCGTCCCATAATTCCTATTCGAGCCACTCTGGTCATCACTTGCAAACTCTTTTGTCCTGTCCTCAGGTGACCACACGTCAGACCCGCCCTTTAAAGTTTCAGGGAAATTTGAAAATCCCCTTCCTGTTTGCTCCAGCCAAGCATGGCATGCTCTCAGGGAATCCTTGCAGGTGATCATTCTGCTTGATCATGATTCCACATGCCATGCCTCCTCGCAATAGGCGATCCCCAGCATGGAGCAATAGCGAGGTGCTGGACCTCATCAGTTGCTGGGGGGAAGAGGCTGTTCAGTCTAAGCTGTGGTCTAGCCGCAGGAATTATGATACCTATGGGCAGATATCACGGGCCTTGGTGGAAAGAGGCCATGAGCGGGACACTCTGCAGTGCCGTGTTAAGGTAAAGGAGCTTAGGAATGCGTATCGCAAAGCCCGTGAGGCAAACGGCCGCTCCGGGGCAGCCCCAGTGACTTGCAGATTTTATAAGGAGCTGCACGTGATACTTGGTGGTGATCCTACATGCACTCCACCGACCACCACGGACACTTCCCAGCCCACCAGTGAAGGGGGCAGGGGTGAAGAGGAGGATGAAGAGGAGGAGGAGGAGGCGGCAGCGACCCAGGGCATGGAGGAGTCCCAGGATGCATGCAGCCAGGAGCTCTTCTCAACCCAGGAGGGCAGCCAGCCGCAGCGTCCAGTGGTTGCAGGGGGCAGTGCAGCAGCGGATTGCAGAGGTAAAGCTGCCTTTCTATTGGGAAGGCAGGCA
The DNA here is from genome assembly GCA_007922305.1 of Dermatemys mawii. NCBI lineage: Eukaryota > Metazoa > Chordata > Testudines > Dermatemydidae > Dermatemys > Dermatemys mawii. The sequence continues at coordinate 2,237,168 of ML677348.1, forward strand.
GCTTGGGGTGGAAAAGGATGCTTGCATGCTTGCCTACATGTGGAATAGTGCACTGATGTAGTCTATCACTTCACCGTAATCGTCATCAGTAATCTCTTCAAAGGTCTCAATAAGAGCGCTTGCAATGTGCCTGCGCAGGTTTCTCGGGAGAGCCAGCGTGGTCCCCGTCCTGGTCACGGTCACTAGTCGCCGCCACTGTGCTACAATGGGTGGGGGGAGCATTGCTGCACAGAGACAAGCTGCATATGGTCCTGGGCGGAAGCCGCATCTCATTAGAATGCCCTCCCTTTCTTCCTCAGTCACCCACAGCAGCGAGATATCTTCCAGGACAACCACCTATGGAGAACGTTGGGACAGTGTTCAAAGTAGGGCTCCCGCCGCTTCCCTGCACTCCACCCCAGCCACAGCACAGCACGTCAGGGAAACAATCATTCTCCCTGCATCTGGAGATGACTCACCATGGCAGGGGCTTCGTTGTTGTCTGTGTGATCTCTGTGGGACAGGCAAATGAGAAATGTGGGGGAATCATCGGCATGTCTGCTGTTTAAAAGGGAGCCACTGTTACATGTTTCAGTTTCTCTGTGTAGGTTCGACGTTGAGCCCTGTGCCATCGCTGTTATCCACAGCTGACAGGCTAAGGCGACTGAGGAAGGGGCCACGAAAGAGCAAAGAGGATCTAGTACAGCAAGTAATGCAACAGACTGTAATGGAGAATCAAATTGCACAGAGGTGGAGGGAGAACGAGAGCAAGTTGAGGGAGAAGACGCGGCAGGAGAACGCGATTCACTGGCGGGAAATCACCGATAAACTGTTCTCATTACTGCAGCTTCAATTAGAGACTATGCAGCGGATTGCCGCCATTCAGGAGGAGAAGCACCGCGCTTGCCGCCCCCTTTATCATTTGCCCCAAAACCCTTCCCCTTCTGGCCCACTGTACCCTCCGGCTATCAGTATCATCAGCTGTCTGGTTATTACCACCCACACCTGTCTTCACCGACCAACACCCAAACCCAGGACACTTATCCCTTGCACTCAACCCCTAATAACATGCCTTACTGCCCTCCGCAAATGGGGTTCGGAGGACACGGCAACTCTGAGGGCACTGGAGACTCTGAGATCTGGACATATTCCAGTCTCTGACTGACCCCATCTCACCCCAACTGCACCTTCCCCCGCTACCCCCAAACATGCATCATAACCTTTTCTTTCAGCAACTGAAACAGCTGTTGAATAAATGAATTGTCTTTTTAATAAATGGGTTTCTTTATTCAGTGTACATAGATTATTAATGGCTACAGAAAAGCAAATGCCTTTTCGTATTAAAAGATTGCACCCTCCCTCCCTCTGCACTTCCCATTAGAACTGGCTTTCAGCCTCAAAATGCTCCCTCAAGGCATCCCTGATCCTAACAGCCTCATGCTGGGCCCCTCTAAGAGCCCTGCTCTCTGGCTGTGCGTATGTGGCCTCCAGGCATTGAACCTCCAAGGACCATGCCTGAGTGAAGCCTTCGCCCTTCCGCTCACAAAGATTATGTAGGGCACAGCATGCGGAGATAACCACGGAGATACTTCCCTCAGCCAAGTCTAGCTTCCCAAAAGCACACTCCACAGTCATTCGACACCAGCTAAGCCTGTAGTTGAACCTTTCCTGGCTGCTGTCCAGGCTCCCTGTGTAGGGTTTCATGAGCCAGGGCATTAAAGGGTAAGCGGGGTCGCCAAGAATCACGATGGGCATTTCGACTTCCCACACAGGGATCCGCTGGTCTGGGAAAAAAGTCCTGGCTTGCAGCATCTTGAACAGGCCGGTGTTGCGGAAGATGCGTGCGTGATGCACCTTTCAAGACCAGCCTGCATTAATGTCAGTAAAACGCCCACGATGATCCACAAGCACCTGGAGAACCACGGAGAAGTACCCCTTTCGGTTAACGTACTCCTCAGCTAGGTGGGCGGGCGCCAGAATAGGTATATGGGTCCCATCTATCGCCCCTCCACAGTTAGGGAAACCCATTTCTTCAAAGCCAGCCACGATGTCATGCACGTTACCAAGAGTCACAATTTTTCAATGCGATTAATGGCCCAGCACACTTGCATCAGCACAACTCCAACGGTCGACTTTCCTACCCCAAAGTGGTTGGCCACCGATCGGTAGCTGTCTGGGGTGGCCAGCTTCCAGATTGCGATAGCCACCCGCTTCTCCACCGGGAGGGCAGCTCTCAATCTGGTGTCCTTGCACCACAGGGCAGGGGTGAGTTCAGCACACAGTCCCATGAAAGTGGCTTTTCTCATGCGAAAGTTTTGCAGCCACTGCTTGTCATACCAGACTTGCATGACGATGCGATCCCACCAGTCAGTGCTCATTTCCCGTGCCCAGAGGCGGTGTTCCACGGCCGTGAGCATGTCTGTTAATGAGACAAGAAGCTTCGTGTCTAATGTGTTCACTGCTTCGATCTCGTCTTCAGACCCATCACTGTCACCTTGAATGTCAAGGATTAACTCCACTGCACATTGAGATGTGCTGGCGACAGTCGTCAGCATGTCCCTCAGCAGTTGGGGATTCATTGCGGCACTCGACAATGGAAGACGGAGCGTGCCTTGCTGAAACCATTGAAAGATGGCGCCTAAGGTGGACGGAAACACAGGGATTGCTGGGATATGACACGAAGCATCATGGGTAGTTGGAACAAGATGCAGAATGCCCCGCAAGCGACGCCCTCCTACCACAAGGCATTGCGCCAGATCGGGAAGAGGTGCTCTGTGGGATACCTGCCCTAATGCGCTGCTCAATGACGCCTGAAGTGTCGCAAATGTGGCCATGCTACATCGCTGGCGCGTCTCAGTGTGGACACGCAATAGCGGTATACGTATTGCCGTATACAGGGACCGCTATAACCAAAAGCGGTGTAATCCTGTAAGTGTAACCATGCCCTATGTACTTAACAAATTACATACTTCAGGGGCAGCTTTCATCAGAATAACCTGGCTGCAGATCACATACTGTCAAATGCACAAATTCAGCACTCATATTGTACAATCAATGCTGGATTTAAGATTTTTTTCCCCTCAACCTAGCCACAAAGATCCGGAGGTCCCAGGGTCGATCCCACTGCTGACGGCCCAACCCAGGGGCATTGGTTTTACAAGTATAGAGTCCTGCCAAACATAGAAAAAACTTTAAAAAAAAATCTCAATTCCTAAAGAAAACAGGAAGTTAACTTGTCAGTGAAATGTGCTGGTTTTACACTATTAAGGAACTATTAATTCAAGGGATACACACACAATGATTTGTGTGTGTAAAGCTATTGGCAACCAGAAAAGAAAACAAAAGTCACAAAATAAAGATGATTAAACAAGAACGGTGCCAGAAGATTCAGCTTTGAGGGAAATGAGAACTGAAAAAAGTAGATACACATCTCAGAATAGGTATATACACAGTAGAGTGAGAGAGAGAGACACTCCTCCCTATGAGAAGAACTGAAAAATACTCTTCTATTTCACAGTGAAATAAGACCCATTAATCTATGATGCACCTATACGTGACAACATGCAGCTAGATTAATTTTTTATTAAACTGTATTTTTTTAAAAAAATATAGTTTTAAAGCATCCAAGTGTAGAACAGTTAAGCCTGGAGGGGACTAATATTAGGATCGTCTAGTTGTTCCTCCTGATTTTTTTCCCCCTAATCTCTCTAAAGAGACATGTTCAACATTTGAAATTGTCTGCTCAGTTTGTAATATTTTTTTGAATGTCCTCCAAACTCTAGGAGCATGAACATCTTCTAGAAGGCACAGTTTGTGACAGAATTGTCGAACAGATTACGAGCGATAGGACAAGAGAACAATTATCACCAAGCTCAGATTAATTTTGGGGTTCTGTGAGCTATGGAAATCGAGTCCTGCGCAACCTTCCCCAACCTCAGCTTCTGCTCCAGCTGCTGCTAGCCCTCCACTGCAATCACAGCATGATGAGCTCTTGCACAGTGTCTGCTCAAAATGCTCCTGACCCCTACATACCAACCCAAATAGATGCCAGAATGCCCCCCTCCCCACCCCACATGTACCTCTGAATATCCCTCCACCAGCCCCACTCATCCTGACAGCTGCACAAATCTCCCAGGAGCTGACATACATCCCGCTCATCACAGCCACCAACAGGTCAGTCCCACCAGCTTCAGCTCCACTCACTCAACATCTCAGCCTCCAAAATCCACCAGCTGCCTCTAACCCCTCACCCTGAAGTACCCTCCCCCCCCACACACACACACAGAGCCCACCAACAACTTGCCTACTGCTCCTCATCCACAACCCCTGGGACCTCCCTGGCCTCTCACTGGTACCCTCGCCCCACCCCCAGGCTCAGCACTCAGCTCAGGAGGGGAGCAAGCGCAGCTCCTCCCAATCCTGGTTGTCCAGCTCCTTTCGTTCCCATAGTCCACCTCACACTTACAAGGCTTCACGCTGCTCAGGTATGACCCAGTTGCCCTCGTGATGGAGGAGAGGGAAAGCCAAATGTGAGTGCTTTAGTATATGGGGTCATAATGCCCACTCATTTTTGGGTGGAGAGGGGTTTCTGATGGATGGGGGGCCCCTCTGAGATGGGTGCCCGTACAAGTGCACATCAGTTCATCTGGGCCTGGTTACCACATGAGCAACCTTTGGTAAATTGTTCTAATGGTTATCTACTCTCATTGTTAAAAATCTGCACCTTACTTCCCATCCAAATTTAGAAAGTGTTGGCATGAGCAGCCACAGTATCCAAGTGGTTGATGCCAGAGATCTCTCAACTTTGGTGCCAGCCCAACCCTTGCACGCTCTGATGTCTCGTCTTCATGCTCTCTCATTCAGTTTCCCCCTCTAATCAGAAGCATCTTGTTTAAAACAGCTGATAACACAAGTGCTATGACCTCATTCAAGGTTTGCGATCACAGATGACTGAACCAAAGCCGGCAAGAGAGAAGATATCAGAATTTCTGAGCCAAAAAGGCAATTCTGACCCATGTACAAATTAATCTAGATAGAGAATGGATACCAGCTATTGAGGTATGCAACATGCATTAAACTGTTTTCATATAAGCAATAACTGAGGATAAAATAGCTATTGCTTATTTCAGATGTTTATGGCTTCTTAGTAACATGTATACACAATATTAGAGACTACAGTGAAGAATTGACAAGTACAGCAGTTTCAAAGTTGCTGAATGCTATAACAGTAATTGAGAATCTAATGGAAATATTCTACAGAATTCGAAACAATAAGCCACAAAGCACTAAGATGAAGACTGTGTAGATTCAATGGATTAGGGTTATGTAGCAGGGAATTTGTAAGATCTAATGGCCTGAACATAGTACTGTGATTCTCCTGTGTACTAATTTTAGCTCTGCTATTTACTTTCTCCATGTTCTGTGGGCAAGTCACTTAATCTCGGAGACTTGGTTTAATTATGTGCAAATGGCATTAACACCTATCTACCTGATCAGAATGATCTGAAAATTAATCAATGTGTGTAACGCTCTCTGTTCAAATATTTGCAATTTAAAGTACGCTTTATATTTTTTCAAAACAGGCAAAATTAGTTTCCCACCTGCTAGGAAAAGCTCAGTAATGTAATTCAAACTCCAGTCCAGAGAAGGTAAAATTATTAGTTTCAAGACTTCCTTCTTAATAAGAGAAAGATACTGACATTAGTGAAACATTAAAACACAGTTCAGGCCATAGTGACTTTCCTGGAAAAGAAGCTGGATGTTTTGACTCACAGGAAAACAAGAAGGGCAGCAGGGAGTGTGGGGGAGAAATCCAATTGTAATAATACAATTTTAGCTGAGATTACCAAGAACTACATGATGCCTTGAAAACTCAAACTGGTGACCTGGAAAACAGGCTCAATTAAAAAAAAAAAAAAAAGTCAAGGCTGGTAGAACTGCTGAGGGTGGGAACAAGGGAGATGCACATCTATATTTTTGGAAATGGATTTCAAACATTACAGGGCAAAATTCTGCTCTCAGTCACACCAGGTAACATAAATCCTTTTATTAAGCCAACTCTCCTCTCAAACGGATTTAAATCAGGAGTACCTCCATTGAAATTACACAGCTATAAAAAGTGGGGAAAAATGTCAGAATCAGACCCACTGACTTTGTCAGATTGAAGTCAACATGACTGGCACTCTACAATACAGCATGCTGTGTCCTCATACCAGGCAATCAAACATCAAATTGCACTGTGCTTCTAGCTCGTACAAAGCTCTGTGTAAGGAAGAGAGCTCTGAAGCTGAAAGGGTGTGGGTGAAATCCAGTGCCATGAAAGTTAATGGAAAAAAAAATCTCCCAATGACTTCAACAGAGCCAAGATTCTATCCCTTAAATCCACTGTTATAAATTCTATTGTGGCTGCACATTGGTGCCCTAGTCATGGACCAGAACCCCAGACAGACCAAAAGGACTCTTTCCTGCCCCAAATAGAGCATAAAGTCTGTATTTAATTTCTTATATTTCAAGCATCTGGTGATGAGCTTGGAGAAGTTGGAGGGCTGTTCGAAGGGCAGAAGAAGGGGGTTCAGGAAAGTTGTCACCTAGCACCCCACACTGGGACCCATATCAAACAACCATCCATACTCGTTGGGGACCTGAAACAAATCTTTCCTGGCCCAGAGACCAGGATACCCCAACTCTAAGCAGCAAGACTCTGCCAGTACAGATGTAAATCTGCAGAAATATCTCCACTGCCACGCTGATCAACGCCCCCTTCAAAATCCAAGGATCTTACACATGCTTTCACAACAAGTGGCATACCTCATCCAATAGCAACTATGTCCTCATCCTCAGAGGAAACTTGCACAACACTTTCAAAAGATGAACCTGGGAGCTTAAATTCACAACTCTGCTAGACACTAAAAATCATGTTCTTAATAAAGACACTGGATTTATGGCTCATTACAACAATCTGTAACCCACTAATCCCTGCTGTTGGTCTATGACTACAGAGGTGTTAACTGAACACTTCACCATGAATAGCGCTTAGGAATATGTAGTAACTACTTACGTAAAATAATCTATTCCATCTTTTATTTAGCTGGAATACTGAATACATTTTTCCCAAACCCAAGAGCTCTGTGTAGCTGAAAGGCTCACTAATAGAAGTTGGTCCAATAGAAGATATTACCTCACCCATCTTGTCTCTCTAGGAAAAATATACAACAGTTCCAATGGCTAAAATATCTAAAACTTCCCACAACTTAGAAATCTAGACTGGGTAATATAGCAGATTAAGGGCTAAATTGTCATGGGGCCAAAAGACAGACTCTGCCTCAGTGCCTCTAATTTTGCACATCAGATCAGGAGCATCTCCCCCAAAATTTTAAAAAAATGCAAGCACATAACATCAGACTCCTTAGTTTGTACCTTCAGAAGCCATTTGTGACCATAAAGCCTGATTCTTGCTGGAACAAAACTTTCAGATGCAAACTTAGTGGCTGATTCTGACAGACTAATTTAAAGTTTCCATTTCAAGGATATCAGGTTCCAATCCTGTTATGTGCTTTTATGCAGATATCTATTAACTTTCTTCAATCAGTACAATTATGATTGAAAACTTCATTCTGCCACCTCTGCTACGGAGGAGAAAAGTACTGCTCAGCATGAGTGACAGTAGCAGAATCAGGAAAAAAAAAGAACGGTTATATCTGATCTAACAAATTCAGGTTAGAAAATGAACCATACCTTTAATCTGAAAGCTGTACAAAGTGGCACTGGCCAGAAAAACTAGATTGAGGATTTCGGTTTTCAATCAAACTTTTCAAGTAATATCTAAAGTATTTTGATTATTATTTTTTAAAGTTTTCTGGTTTTTTTGTGCTGTCAAATTAACCAACTACATCTATTAAAAAAAATTACAATTGGGGGTATTACACCCATCTCACAGATGGGAAAACTAAGGCACAGAAAACCTAAGTGACTTTCCAAAGGTCACAGAACAAAAGAAACTGTGTTTTCAGAAGGGGCTTGCTCATGGTTCCATTCTGATTTATAGGAGTCACTGGGGCTTCATTGTCTTTGTTTAAAACTATAGCTACATGACTTGTCCAACATCATGCTAGGAATCTGCTGCAGAGCTGGAGTCAGAATGTAGGTGTCACAAGAAATGAGAAGTCGCTCCACTCTCTAGATCCTAGGACCGAAGCAATTGCTGGATTAGCATTCAGAGGTACGTGATTCACCCATAACTATATCTATCTTAAGCTGAATGCAGTTACATTTCTCTGTATGGGGCTATTTTATACCAGAACTCCTCAAGTTCAAATGCTATTTTGCAATATTGTTTTTCTATATCCTCTCCAGTGGGTAAACACTGCAGACTTTAAAATAATATGAATCCCACTGGGCTTGAATTGTTAAGATTTTCTTAAACGTTCTGTCAGGGCTTTTCACTGAAAAGGCATTCTTTTGTCCCAGCGGACTTGAATTCAAGGTCTTTGTTGACCTGGTTTTGTGGGAAAGCTCAAACCATAAATTGCTCTATGATAAGGATATCAGGACTACAGCCTGGCCTAATGCCAATACACAGCATAGGCTATCATGTGATGTTGTATTTATCCAACAATTTCATACCAAAATAAAGAAAATATTGTTTTTTAAAACTCTACATTGGTCAAACATCTACTTGCTTGAATTTCAGCAACATGTTAATACTATAACTTGCCTATGTTATGAAAGAGTCCAGTCAAATTATTATTTCACTAAGACTACAAAATATAAGATGATACCAGTCAATTCATAACTGAATGGCACTACATTACATCCAACTTTGGGGGAGCTTCAATGATTTCAGTGGAGTTACACCAGAGATGAAGTGGCCTTTCTCCCCTTCTCCCTTCCTGCCCATGTAGTAACGGTACTTGGTTTAAATCAATGAAATCTTTGAAGGAAGGCTCTATAAGTGGACCAATTTGTTTTGACAGTCCACATGGGAAAGAAGAGAGAGAGAGTGTCTTGTTCATCGTCCAAGGCCCTAATCTTGCAATTCCCAATGGCTGCATAGATTGTTGCTCTCACATGGAGCTCCATGGACTAATAGCAGGCCACCTGCAGGTTATAAGTTACAGAATAGTGTCCAGGTAAGGGGCTCTGGCCCTGAGCTAACAACTATTATAAAGGAGCTAGCTCATCCCTCTGCAGTTCACATTCAAAGGATGACAGAGCTTTCGCTCCATGTGTGTTGCCCCTATGGACATTATAAGAGGCTTATATAAAAGTTATTTTTCATGTAAACACTGGAAACAATGTTTGTTCATTCCATGATTTAGATTGGTAAATTAATTATCCTAGAGTTGAATAGCTAGCTCCCCTTGCTTCCTAATATATACTGCCTCATTGAGTTACACATGATTCTACTCACATCTTATGCATTTTGTTTTACAAGGAAATTGTATTCTAAATTGAGTACATCTGACCTGAGACACTTGTATTTTCAGAAATAATAGAGTCTGGAAATGTTTTTGAATCCCTCATTAATACTACCCATTAGAAGCATTAGGGAACATTGCCAGCCAATAAATAAAATCGGTACAAACCAACTTCAGATACAATTAACTCATTTGTTAGATAGTGATCGAACTTCCAGTGTAATGTTAGACTTGAATGGCACCTCCTGAAAGGTCGAGTGCTCTGAACAAACAACAAAATTACTCGGAGCCAGTATCTTTCGTTTATAAAGCATTTTTAAAACCAAAAGGATCTCAAAGGGCTTCACAAGTTTTTTTCATATATGAAATAAGGTTGTACCTAGACTGACAGATCAAGACGCAGGAATTGCTTCATCCACCATTGAAATACAACCATCTCCAAGGTGTAGCATGGCAAATTCTTAACAGCACAGAGCAACACTACAAGTCACATAAGAACGGCCATACTGGGGAACACCAAAAGTCCATCTAACCTAGTATCCTGTCTTCCAACAATGGGCAATGCCAGGTGCCCCAAAGGGAATGAACAGAACAGGTAATCATCAAGTGATCTATCTCGTTGCCCAAACAGGCAAACAGAAACTAGGTTCACCATCACTGTCCATCCTGGCTAATAGCCACTGCTGGACCTGTCCACCAGGAACTGATCTAGTTCTTTTTTAAAAAACCTCTGTTATAGTCTTGGCCTTCACAACATCCTCTGGCAAAGAGTTCCACAGATGGACTGCACATGTGAAGAAATGCTTCCTTTTGTTTTAAACCTGCTGCCTATTAATTTCATTTGGTGAACCCTATTTTTTGTGTTATGACAGCTAACTTTGCTTAAAAGTCTTTCGTGAAGGATCTTGTCAAAGGCTTTCTGAAAATCTAGGGTCACTATATCCACTGGATCCCTTTGTCCACATGCCTCTTGACCCCTCAGATAATTTTAGTAGTTGGTGAAGCCTGATTTAGTAGTTGGTGAGGCACTGAGCCACTTCCCACAGCCCCCATTGGACCGGAGCGGCGAACTGCGGCCACTGGGAGCTGCAATCAGCCGAACTTGTAGACGCAGCAGGTAAACAAACTGGCAGGGCCCGCCGAGGGTGCTTACCCTGGGGGCTGCATGCCAAGGCTGCCGATCCCTGGCATAATATAAGAACCAGGGGTCACCAAATGAAATTAATAGGCAGCACGTTTAAAACAATAAAAGGAAGTTCTTCACACAGCACACAGTTAACCTGTGGAACTCCTTGCCTGAAGAGGTTGTGAGGGCTATGACTATAACAGGGTTTAAAAGAGAACTGGATAAATTCATGGAGGTTAAGTCCATTAATGGCTATTAGCCAGAATGGGTAAGGAAAGGTGTCCCTAGCCTCTGTTTGTCAGAGGGTGGCAATGGATGGCAGGAGAGGGATAGCTTGAGCATTACCTGTTGGGTTCACTCACCCCAGGGCACCTGGGTATTGGCCACTGTCGGTAGACAGGATACTGGGCTGTATGGACCTTTGGTCTGATCCAGTATGGCCTTTCTTATGTGAGTTTGTCCTGTACTGAAGTCAGGCTTACTGGCCTGTAATTTCCAGGATCACCTCTGGATCCTTTTTTAAAAATTGGTGTCACATTAGCTATCCTCCAGTCACCTGGTATAGAAGCTGATTTAAATGATAGGTTACAAACCACAGTTCATAGTTCTGCAATTTCACATTTGAGTTTCTTCAGAACTTTTGGGAGAATACCATCTGGTCTTGGTGACTTATTACTGTTTAATTTATCAGTTTGTTCCAAAACCTCCTCTAATGACACTTCAATCTGGGAAGGTACCTAAGATCAGTCACCTAAAAACAATGGCTCAGGTTTGGGAATCTCCCTCACATCCTCAGTCATTAAGACCGAGGCAAAGAATTAATTTAGTTTCTCCGCAATGGCCTTATCATCCTTCAGTGCTCCTTTAGCATCTTGATCGTCCAGAGGCCACACTGGTTGTTCACCAGGCTTCCGACTTCTGATGTACTTTTTTTGCTATTACTTTGAATCTTTGTTTAACTGCTCTTCAAATTCTTTTTTGGCCTTCCTAATTATATTTTTATAATAAAATGCTCCTATTTTCCTCACTAGGATTTAACTTCCACTTTATGTAGTAGAACCTCTGTAAATGTCCTTATGCATGATCCCACCATTTAGCACAACTTAATTTATTACAGGATATCCCTATCACATATACAGCAGATATGTGTGCGAAGGATATGTTTAAATAAAATTTCATATAAAATTACAGTTTTCAAAAATTAAATGAGGCACCACAAAGTTTTTAAATAATTTTTAAAGAGCTGTCTAAGCTTAAGCAACAGTACGAGGATAATTTAAAAAGCAAGCAAAGCCTGGATTTCAAATATTACAGCTATTATAATTAAAATACCTTTCACACATTAGGGTTGAGCCACTTTATTTGTGCACAGGTACTTACCTAACAAACATCTTGATAGGTGGAAAAGAAAGGGGGGGGAAAAACCCATAATCTGTCCAATAAGGTTTGAGAAAATGAATCAAATTGAGACAACATCAGGTAAGCACATGGGTGGAATCATAGACACCTCATTTGTAATCTGTTGGGGGTGCTCCCCACCCCAAGCTCTGCCTAGGCCCCATCCTTACTTCACCCCTTCCCCCAATGCCCCACTCCACTTCATCCCACTCCTGCTCCACCTAGTTCTACCCCTTCCCAAACATAAACATAAGAAAGTCCGTACTGGGTCAGACCAAAGGTCCATCTAGCCCAGTATCCTGTCTACCGACAGTGGCCAATGCCAGGTGCCCCGGAATGAGTGAACCTAACAGGTAATGATCAAGTGATCTCTCTCCTGCCATCCAAAACCCTCCTCTGACAAACAGAGGCTAGGGACACCATTCCTTACCCATCCTGGCTAATAGCTATTAATGAACTTAACTGGATAAATTCATGGAGGTTATCTTTTAAACTCTGTTATAGTCCTAGCCTTCACAGCCTCCTCAGGCAAGGAGTTCCACAGGTTGAATATGTGCTGTGTGAAGAAGAACTTCCTTTTATTTGTTTTAAACCTGCTGCCCACTAATTTCATTAGGTGGCCCCTAGTTCTTCTATTATGGGAACAAGTAAATAACTTTTCCTTATTCACTTCCTCCATACCACTCATAATTTTATTACATCCCTCTATCATATCCCCCCTTAGTCTCCTCTTTTCCAAGCTAAAAAGTCCTAGCCTCTTTAATCTCTCCTCATATGGGACCCATTGCAAACCCCTAATCATTTTAGTTGCCCTTCTCTGAACCTTTCCTAATGTCAGTATATCCTTTTTGAGATGAAGAGACCCCATTTGTACGCAGTATTCAAGATGTGGGCGCATCATGGATTTATATAAGGGCAAAAAGATATTCTCTGCCTTATTCTCTATTCCTTTTTTAATGATTCCCAATATCCTGTTTGCTTTTTTTGACTACCTCTGCACACTGCACGGACGTCGTCAGAGAACTATCCACAATGACTCCAAAGATCTTTTTCCTGATTAGTTGTAGCTAAATTAGCCCCCATCATATTGTATGTATAATTGGGGTTATTTTTTCCAGTGAGGCTGCAGCTGGACAGTAGAGACTGGAGGGAAGGGGCAAGGTTTTGATGGGAGGCTGCCAGTGGGTGCTCAGTACCCACCATTTTTTCCCCCATAGGTGCTCCACCCCCGGAGTTGGTGCCTATGGTTGGAATGACAGCAGCATTGCACAAGTGACAAAGAGTCCTGTGGCACCTTAAAGACTAACTAAAATTTTAGAGCATAAGCTTTCGTGGGCTAATACCCACTTCGTCGGATGCATGCAGTGGAAGTATCCAGGGGCAGGTATAAATAGGTAGGCAAGAACCAGGTGGGAGATAACAAGGTTAGTCCAATGAGGCTGAACCAGCTTGTTATCTCTAATGAGGGAGGGTGAGGTGTTCCTCTAGCAGCTGAACTGGAGGTGTGAATAGCGAGAGAAGAGAAGCTGCTTTTGTAGTTAGCTAGCTATTCAAAATCTCTATTCAGTCCCAAATTGATTGTGTCAAATTTGCAAATGAATTGCAGCTCTGCAGTCTCTCTTTGCAGTCTGGACTTGAAGTTTTTTTGCTGCAAAATGCTGACTTTTAAATCTTCTATGGTGTGTCCGGTGAGGTTGAAGTGCTCTCCTACAGGTTTTTGAATATTGCCATTCCTGATATCTGCTTTGTGTCCATTTATCCTTTTTCGTAGGGACTGTCCAGTTTGGCCGATGTACATAGCAGAGAGGCATTGCTGGCACATAATGGCATATATTACATTGGTAGATGTGCAGGTGAATGAACCAGTGAAGGTGTGGCTGATGTGGTTTGGTCCTGTGATGGTGTTGCTGGTGTAGATGTGTGGGCAGAGTTGGCATCGAGGTTTATTGCATGGGTTGGTTCCTGAGTTAGAGTTATTATGGTGCGGTGTGCTGTTGCTGGTGAGAATATGCTTGAGGTCAGCAGGTTGTCTGTAGGCCAGGACTGGCCTGCCTCCTAAGGCCTGTGAAAGTGAGGGATTGTTGTCCAGAATGGGTTGTAGATCACTGATGATGCGTTGGAGAGGCTAAGAAATTCCTTTGCTAAGCCTGTGCTCCTTGCTCTCCTGGAACATTGACCCTCAAGAGGTTCAGTTACAAGCCCAGAGCACCCATAGCCCAGGTAGAGTTCTGGAGAAACATGTAAGTGACTGGGGGACTTAGGAGGTCTCCAGCACGGATTTTGGGAGTCAGAATAGCTGAGTGGCAGCACCTCATATCCCAAAAACAGGCATCATACAAGAGGTCTGAGCCCAGTAGTGAGTCCTAAAGACCCCAGAGCTAAAAACAGTGACTAGACACTATCCATACCCAATTAACTTGGAAGCACATGGACACAGCGACTGGATCCACTGGTGACCATCCAGTGAGTTACTGGGATAGTTTGTAACAGATGAATAACTTATATATAAGCAGGCGCACTTATGGAAGTGGATCAGCTCTGAGCAATGGTGAGGCATATCATACCACTAGTTTTTGATCAGAGTGAAGTACATTCAATTGGGAGTGCTGTTGGACAACTGATCGATAGTAAAAATAGTAGCATTTAACAGAATATCAGCAAAAGGAATCAACAATAGCTAGGCAGAGAGGTAGCTGGGAATAATTCCTGTACATCTCTAATATTAATAATTTGAAATTAACAAGACTCAGATCAATCATCATGACTGACCACTTAGTATGGAGAAAAGAAAAAAAACATACAAGCTATCTGTCTGTTTAGACTATAAAACAGTTTGAAGCAGAAAACGGGTCTTCCTACATGTTGTACAGACATCTAGCACTCTTTGGGTAACAAAGCTATTTAAATAAGTTACAAAAATAAATAATTGCATACAAAGGAATTTATCAGGAAAAGAACCTAAGTCTTTCCAGGTAATACTTATTCACATTAGTGCTTGCAGGATCCAGCCTTTAGATTATACATTTTGCCATGTGAAGGTATTTCATGCTATGTTTACAATACAAAAACTGACGTAGACTAGTTATAAAATCCTGAATTACAGCTGTTTTAACAATGTGTTATTTTGCCTATTTTGACACAAGAGAAAAGCACTCAGACAATGTTTTAGACAAACAGAATTGTGACGCTTTATTTTAAATGTTAAAAATGCAAAATTATAGTTATTTACTACCATGGTATATTTTCCACACACATTGGGTTGCTTAATTTCATTTTCTTGTTAAATGTGTAGCACAAAATCCTGCTTTAATGTGAATAGCACAATTTCGCTAAACTGAAGTTCCATGTACAATGCTACAATAGGGCACAAGAAGGACAAAGAAAGCCACAGATAACACACACTGCAATTGTGATGAGCCAGGGAAAACCCAAGATAGAATTCAAGGCTGCAAACAAAACATTTCATATTTTTTAAAAACACCACCACATTTTTAAGTAGGACCATCATCTTTTGAGGAGAAACTGACTACGTGGTACGATCGATTGAGAGGGCTAGATCAGAATTGGCACTATGCAAATAGAGCACAGATTTGGAGATGAAATGAAATGTAGACAGTTCTGGACCAAAAAAAGAGCTGGGATAGGGGAAAGGGAGGGCTGGAGAATTCAATACAGCAAGGAAAACCAACCAAATTCAATTTAAGATGCTATGTAAAATGACTCTGTGAGCATAAATGTAACAATGTACAAAGTAACACATATTGCAAAACTCATGAAAGTAGTTCATACCCATGCTGCCCAATGGAGGAGCTAGCTGACAGTTCTTAAAGGGAGCTGTCAGCTGGGCAGAACAGGGGCTCATTATAGAGGCCTAAAACATTCCTTCCCAGTCAGAGGTAGGAGTGCAGCTAAACATTTGTGACATCACAACCAATGATCAGCTCACATTTTGGGCAGGGCTCTGACCCCTTAGCCCAACAGGACCCGTTTGCTCTGTTGATGCTGCGGATATTACCCGCCAAATAATCGTGGGGGAGACATCAAGGTCAGAATACATAGAGATGCTGGAGGAAGGAATTCGCTCCCGCACCCTTTGAGACTGTGCAGGTCCTGATTGCTGAAGAGCCAGTTTGCATTCCCTGTCATGCTGCTTGATTATCTTGAGGACTGGTCATGTTAGCATGGAGCTCCATACATGGGAGTAAGGGGCCAGCATGGCCCTCAAGATTTGCCCCAATAGGACTATTCATGTGTGAGGGCATCTTGTCTGAATAAGGGTCCCAGGACAGGGTCCTGCACTGCACAAAACAACATAATACTAATTTTTAAAATCAGTGCTACAAATACGACAAAGGAACAAACTTTCGCAAACATCACCACTTCGTAACCCTACTGACCTAAGTCAGGGATAAACTTCCATTGACATACATACTGCAGGATCAGTCCTTTTGTTTCATTTAAAATATGCAAAGACTTTTTAAATGACAAGTAAAACAAGTACCACATTCTCCTAATTAAACGGGATATTAACAGTAATATCCAGACCTGATGAGCTTACATTGATTATAATGTTAAGACCAAACCCTGAGATCTCTTCTATTTTTATTCAGCCAAATTCCAAATGATTTCATTGAGAGTATTGCCTGCTTAAAGACCTCAGAATTCAGCCCATAAACAGTAATTTAGCAGTTGAAAAATACAAAAGCATTTTATATTACTCTTTTCCTTCACTTATATGTATTATTTATATTTGAGCATTAATAGAAAACAGTGTTAGTCTCTATTTATTGTTAATTTGCTACTATTTTATCAACATTTTCCACAGTGGAACAGTATTACAACTGCTAGTGATGAAAGAAAAGCAGCATAAAATGTCAGTCAAATTAACACACAGTAGAAAGACAGAACATCTTTTAAACCTAAAGTCATAGTTTGTTGAATAGCAAATGAATTTTGGGGAGAAAAACAAATAAAAATATGAAAATCTAGGTTTGAAATATTCTTTCATCCTTCCAAGCTAAACGATACACACAGCGATATATTCTCTAGCATTTTAGCACTCCTTTAGGGGATTGCAGGCCTAATTCTGCTAGCACACCCTGCACAAAACTCCCGCTCACCTTAGGATTCCATACTCAAGGTATTTGTATGTCAATCATCATGTCTGACCCTGAACTGCAGAAAGCAAACTAAATGTCAGATTTTGCCCCCTTTCCTCACACACCCGGGGGACTGCTCACAGAGCAAGTTAATATTTAGTTTAAGGCTAGCAATGTACATGATCAGTTTAAAGGAAAAATGATACTGCACCTGCTCACCATAAATAAATGGCCTCCTCCAGGGTACCGTCTCATAGCAGCCCTGCAAGTGGCCTCTCACCTCTGTTCACCTCTTGGGTGACCCAAAAGACTACACTGCAGGCTCTTACTTAATACCCCTTCTGAGGCCCAGTTTATTACAAAAACCTTGTGCAGATAGGCTCTAAGAAAAGTCCTGTATCACCCAAGGACATACAGTCCATGCTCTCACTACACTACAGTGTCTTCTGCCCCAGGCTCCTCTCTGTCCTCTTCCACCAATTTGCCAGGACTGCCACCCCAACCCTTCCATCTGGGCACCCCACTCTTCCCAGTAGGAACTTCCACAGCCTCACTGCTGGGAGCCTCTCTCACTCCCGCCAGCCCTCTCACTCCTCCTCAGGCTCCAGCTCTCCGGCAGGAGATGCCAGCAAGTAAACCCTTCTTCTGTTCCCCTACTTATCACCCTCTCTGGCCCTTGGCTCTAGCTTAGAGCCCACAGGCATCTCCCTCTGCTGCTCTTTCTGCCTTCAACCCACTGGCCCTGGCTCAAGGGTCACCAGGCAGCAAAATCCTTCTTTCTCCTCTCCTGGCTTCAATCAATCCCACGAATTACTTTCTATGCCTACCAGTTCTCATCTCCTGACTGACCTCTGACAGCCCCCAGAGGCTACCCATCCCTTTTAGTTTGCCCAATTGGGAGCACCTGAACAGGAACAGGAGCACTGAGCCTTCACCCTTTCAAAAGAAAAAAAACAGACCTTGCCAGCCTCTCTCAAAGGCAGGCCCCTTTTCTCTCTCTCTTTCCCAACCCCCTCGGTAATCTTCCCAGCTAAACACATACACCCAGAACCAACACCTCTTACACACATCATTCCTTATAAATTCATGCACAAATTCAACAGGTCACAGAGGGTTCCCCACATTCCCTCCACGTACTGAAAACAGCCCCTAAAGAAAAACAAGTCTGCACTTCTCTCAGGCCTCATGTTGCAGTTAGTCTCCACTCCACTGGGCATTCAGTTCCCTCCTTGACATCACAGCACCCTGCCAACTGCACCGCTGCAAACTGCGCCTCTCATTGCCAGAAATCACTCAACAATACTCGGCTTCTGTTTCCCCCTTTTCAGGGTCCTTTAAAAACTCACAGTTCAAAAGGGGTTCAAACAATCCTCAGAAAAGGGGACCCACTTATTTAGTCCTCAAATACACACTAGCCCTCTAGGTTCCAGGCTGTTGATTGTATATCTCCTGATTAACCCAAAATAACACAAAACACAAACCTGCAGTTCTCAATCCCAGCTAGCCTGTACAGCTTCTCCCCTGCTTGGACAGAGTCTCTCTCAGACCACCCTACCTGGAGAGCTTTCTTGCACTCTCTCCTCCTTCTTCAGCTTTTCCCCCCTGCTAACTCAGGGCGCTGCAGGTCCCTTCTTGATCCCTGCAGCATTTACAGCCCTAGCTGTGAGTGCTTGGACATGTTCTCTTTACAGCATCTTCCTGCTCTTTTTGTCCTGGGATCACCTGATTCAAGCCTGGCTCATCCTGCAATAGGGCTGGCTTAGCTCCAAGCTCTACATTTTCTGGGGCAAGCCACCTGCTTACACATCTGTTGATGCCCCAGTACTACAAAGAGGAGACTCAGGTAGAGTAACACCTTACTCCTTAAACAGTTCCACTAACCCAGTGGTTCCCAAACTGGGGTTCGTGAATCCCTGGGATTCTCAGGAAAAAATTCTCTGATGGCAGACAGAGCTGTCCCTAGGGACTCCGGGCAGCATGGAGCCCCTGGACTTCCAAAAGCTAAGCAGATCAAAGCAAGCATATCTATCACACTGAGGAGATTTAAACTTCAAGACTCCTTATAAGAAATGGAAAGGGAGGTGGATATTTTCTGCTGTTTTTAAAATTAAATAGGCAGCTAGTGTTGTTTTAAGAATTATTATGAAAAACAAGTTTAAGCTTTGTTGTAATGTGCATTGTTTTCCTGGACTGCTCAAGACCTGAATGTGTAGGTGGAACTCTTTGAGTTGGCTTCTTAAATACCTTCATGTTGTTTCACATCTGATACTCCTTGATGAAACATAGAAGCCTTGTCTTATAAAAGGTTATTCAAAGTGATACAAGCTACGAAAGTGAGATCTCGGAAGAGTGTTGCTATTTTAATAATGTAATAAAAATACAGTGATAAATAATAATTAATAATAATAAACAGTGTGTAATAAGCATGTCATAAAAACAAATTTTGTATTTCCAAGATCACAGCTTTTATAATTTATACTCAGGCGAAGGAGAAAATCCTGGGAAATTTTCACTTTTAGAAGGGGGTTCACAAGACTTGACATTTTAGTTAAAGGGGTTTGCCAGTTGCTAAAGTTTGGGAATTACTGCACTGATCAATGGAGTAATGCACTACTCATGTTCTGATACCCTTATTCACTATTAGTACCTTTTTACTTGACTAGTTGCGTTCAGATCAAGAGGACTGAAATCGGTGGGACTACTCAAGCAGTAAGGCAGCACTCATGATGCATAAAGGTCTTATAACTTGGCCCAACATAAGGATGGTAGAATTAGAGTCAAAGTATTACCTGGCTTAGGTTATCAGTAAGGGGTCAAACTGTGATACCCCTAGTCCTCTTGAGTGATATTTCACTCTGCAAACTCTGGCCCTAGGCAACAGTCAATATCTCAATGCTCAAAGAAGGAGCTGAATGATGTTTTTTTGTTTATGCTACCAAAAGATTTGGATTAACTGTATGGTAAAAGTGTGGCAGGCAGCTAGGATGATCTTGTTAGCACTGCCTGCTGTTCTAGAATGATACTCTGTTGTGTATCTCATGCTTAATGAATCTTTCTGTGATTATCTGACACCATGGGAAAAACTGGAAACAGCAAGAAAATAACTTATTTTTAAACACTGTTTATGGGTTTGTCAGCATTGTTCCCATGTGCTCAGAGCTCTCTATAGTCATTCCCATCACCCCAAACGGCTCAGAAAGTATTGCCAGCGCCTCTGCTGCTGCTGGATGAAACCAGCAAAACCTCTCAGATGTTTCTCTCATTTTGATTTACAAACATTCTGAGCAATTTTATCCCCCTATTGCCAGGAACGGATGCCAGAAACACAACGTTCAAGACAAAGAACAGAAAACGCTGCCCAGTGTGTGGATCTGAAGCCTTCATGAGCAGAGTAAAAAATGGAAGCAGTGCCTCACTGAGATGATCACGGCAACTTGAAGCCCTTTTTAATTTTATGTTTAGCATTCTTCTGAGAGATTATGGCACATAATCACAGCCATAAGTCTTCTCAGTGTCCATCTTGTTCTCCAAGTACAGTATATTTATAGTATAATATTTTCTTCTTTGTAACCTCTTCCTTATTTATAAAGGCTTCTGCTAAGTTTCAAGTTCAGTTTCTTTCATTACCAAGTATTCCCTTTAACATTCGCCAAACAATGATTTTTTTCCCCTGGGATATTCAATGAAGTTGAAATAAACATTTATTGGTTGTTCTTTTTCATTTTTACTGCACAACACAGCTCAGAAAATAGGGGAATCTAATCGTTACTTTCCCTGTCTTCCACCATGTCCAAGTGCAGGGCCAGTGGGGGCAGAAAGTCCACACAGAGGGGAGTTGTAGTCATGAAAGGAACCCACAAGTCTGATCTGTCAAAGTGCTAGAACCAGCCTTTGCCCCACTCGTGCTTCCCCGATTGGCTGTCTTTGGAGAAATAGAGAACAAACTACTGAAGGTCCCACAGAGATAGCACAATATGTTAAATTCTAATTTCTCTGTAACAGTGGACTATTTAAAACATAGTTCATTTAGAATCCATTGCACATTCCTCATCCAGTTATTATAATACTATAATAGATCAAATGTGGAGCTTAAACTAATGAGAGTCCCTTCACATGAAGACATTGGACGTTAGTGGTGCTCATGACATCCCTTCCCATTCTGTCCCAAACAGAAATAGTTTATTTAATATACACCCAGAATTGTACAGGTTTTATAGGGGAACCCCGACCAGCCTGAAGAAGAGAAGGGAAACCTATTTCTCTCCAGCCTTTTCATTCTTCTTCATTCCTTGATGCCTGATTTTGTGTGAACAAGTTGCTCACACCACAACCATGAAACACACACCTCGAGGTTAAAAATCCATGTTCTAACTCTCTCTGACTGATACTATACTTATTGGAGAATTAGACTTACTGACAGTTATAAATAATTGTTCATTATTTAAAAACACCCTTTAAAACATGCTGAAGGCTCAGACATTTTGGTGTTTAGATTTTTTAATGTATGATTTGTTGGAAATGGTTGATGGTGAAGGATTCTTTGCAGCTTTTTAAATTGGGGATGAAATTTTAAACATTTAAAAAAGAAATTCTGTTCCCATGACATGATCCTTTTGGTCCATTTTGACACAGAATGGACTTTTTTACCAAATATCAATTCAACCTCTGAATAATGAGACTTTAAATGAAAATGCTGAGACATCACATTGTCAGACTCTGGCTTGCCTTACTCATGCACAGAATCCATCTGAGTCAATATGAGTACTCATGTGAATATGTTATGGAAATGATCTGTTGGTGAAATTCAATGATCACTGTTATGTAGGAGGTCAGACAAGTTGATCACGATGATCCCTTCTGTCTTTAACATCTATGAATATATGAATAAGGCAAACAGGATTTAGCCTCTAAATATTAAACTCATCTAAAAGAAATACAGAGAGAAAAGGAACTAGGATATGGAAATAATACAGGGCCAGAGTCAGATACCTGAATAGTACTTTATTCCATTAGTAGTATCATTGAAATCAGTGTGGAACAAGTTGCTATCCAATGTGAAAAGGAGGGTCAGAATCCATCCCTTAGAATGTAACAAACAGACTACCTGGAGTCTGAAATGCATGAAGAGCACCAGGAGAAAGGAAACATACTAGCCAATTAACCACACCATGATCCAAATGATATTTACTTTTGTTCTTTCACTTAAGATTACATTTCAAACCTATCCATCCTCTTCCAGGAAGGCAATGTGTCCGCTGTTTGTTCTGTGCTCTCATAAAGATGAGTGAGTTTATTCAGTTCTGCACAAATGCAGGAGGGAGGAGGAGGGGGAGGATGAAATGTCAGGAATATCTGAAATGCTTGTTTTGGCTCTGTTGAAAAATACATTTAATTCTCCTTTCAAATATATTTATTCTCAGTTACTATTTCTGAAACCCAAATCTCAACCCCTAAACCACACAATATGGAATATTAATATGGCTTTACCACTTTGAGTTCCTTTAGCCCTAAGGTCATTGAATTTCTCTTATGGTTATATGAGCACAAACATATGTAGTGTCCTTAAAGACCCTTCCATTTGCTTTATACAGGGTGTTTCCTGGATAGTACTAGTTGCAGGTTGTAGGACTATACATGAGTGAAAGGTATGGCCCTAGACAAAACGTTAATGAGACACATTTATAAAAGAAAGAGAAGAATCCTCAGAAAAGCATAATAGAAAGCAATAAAATATTAATTAGAAAAATGATCTTATTTCCCCTAAATATGAGTGAAATTCATCCCTGAGCAGAGAGCCTGCACAAGGTCCTATGGATCATTTAAATTCCACTGAAGCCATTGTTCTGGGGCTTACATGGTTCGTAAGGCCCTGGAGTGGGTCATTAGCCTGGGTTGTGTTTCATTCAATGTCAAAATCAAGATATGTAAGAGCAGCAGTGGAGTAATTTCATTATAGCAAATCTATATGATTGCCAAAACAGTCTGATTGGCTGGTCATACCCCTGGAAGGTTTTAGAATATTGGTTGTACAGTGCATTGCCCAAGAGAAACAGTGGTATAAAAATGAAGATCTGACTAAAAAGTGGCTAAGAATTCTACAGACATTCATTCCTCTGTATCATAAAGGATAATAAATGAATAAATAAATAAATAAATAAAAATAAAAAGAGTCAGCCATCCAGAAGCAAAAACTCCTAGTTTCCCCAGCAGGCATCTGACTGTGAAACGACAATATATAATCAAACCCTGATTAGAAATCCTAGCGTAGATGGTTTTATCCTGTGACTGGGGATCTGGTGTTATTGACATTGTCAGACATTGCCCTCTGAAGATTCAGAGGAAAGGAGAAGGGTAATATCACACATCTATAATAATACTCACGGACTGTAGGATGTGACCCAGTCAAACGTGTTCACGTCAGACAGGCTGCCTCTCAGCTTTAATTGGGGTTGCCTTTGCTATTTAAAGGGTAATGGAAACAAAATGTCTAAGCATCAACAAGTCAGGACAAAAAGCAGGAGCCCTGGATTTGTGCAAATCACTACAGGTTCTCTTATTCATTTATGTTATTAATAAATAATTTGTACTGTGGTAGCACCCAAGATGAGCTAGGTGCTACACAACCATATGACAGTTTCTGCTCTTAGATCTGCAGCATTTGCAATATTGTACTTACAGTGTTACAACTTAAAAAAAAAAGAGCAACAATAGTTAAGAGCCATGCTGGGTTATCTGTGGGCAGATAGGTATCCTAGCTGGAACACCAAGCCAATGACATGTCACTAATGCAACCTGTGCCTCGCACAGGATCCAGCTTCATGAGTGATTTCAGGATTTCTGCACTCTGTATCTATCATAAATATAAAGAGAAGGGTAATAACCTTTATGTATGCAGTAACATAAAATCCCTTCTGGGTAGCTGTACTGAATCTTTACCTGTAAGGAGTTAAGAAGCTCAAATAACCTGGTTGGCACCTGACCAAAAGGACCAATAAGAAAAGAAGATACTTTTAAATCTGAGGCAGGGAGGTTTTGTGTTGCTCTCTTTGTTTGTCCCCTCTTTGGATGGAGAGAGAGAACAGGCAGGTAAAATATCTCCTGAAAACCTACCTGAAATGATCCACCTAAGATTACAAAAATTGTAAGAAAGGACAAGGAAATGTGTTAGATTATCTTTTGTTTTAGCTTGTGAATTTTCCCTATGTAAAGAGGTAATTTCATTCCTGTTTTGTAACTGGGAAGCAAAGTCAGAGGGGAATCTTCTGTGTTTTAAATCTTTTTATTTACCCTGTAAAGTTACCTTCCCTACTGATTTTGCAGGTGTGATTCTCTTACTTTTTTTTATAAATAAAATTCTTCTTTTAAGAACCTAATTGATTTTCAGTGTCCTAAAAATCAAGGGGTCTGGTCTATGCTCACATTGTAACAAACTGGTTAGTATATTATTCTCAAGCCTCCCCAGGAAAGGGGGTGAAGGGGCTTGGGGGAATATTTGCGGGGGAATAGGGACTCCAAGTGACCCTTTTCCTGAATTTTTGTCTAAATCACTTGGTGGAGGCAGCAATCCCATCCAAGGACAAGAAAAGGATTTGTGCCTTGGGAAAGTTTTTAACCTAAGCTGGTAAAAATAAGCTTAGGGGGTTGTTCATGCGGGTCCCCATATCTGTACCACAGAGTTCAGACTGGGGAGGGAACCCTGACACAGGATTCAGTTTCATGAGTGATTTCAGGACTTCTGCATTCTGCATCAGTGGAGATTACTAGTGAAAAGACAGTCACAGTAGCCAAAATAAAATCTACAATGTATGTGGAGTGTTTATATCAGCAATTACATTATAATTCATGAGGCCTAGTTTAGGAGGTACAATTTGAGGGCCTGTGCCAGCCAACCCAAGACCAGCAGTTTTCTCACTGATTTGCCCTCCTGACCTAAAAAGGACCACAATAGGGCTGATTTTCAGTTCCTGTGCTTCAAGCAAAATTGGGACAAGGGGCGGAAAAAGCCATATGTTTTAGCTATTCCGGAGCCAGCCCAGGCCCCAGAATAAGATACAGCAGTCTTAGGTTGCTCAAAGTTATGCTCTGCCAGGGACTGGGAGCTGGGTCAGCACAGAGCCCTAATGCTTGCTCTACACCAATACGGGAGACCATCCAACGAGTGGGTATTCTCAAGAGGCTTGTTCCACCCTCTCAAATACCTCTTTATGCTGCCAGAGAAGAATAAAGTGGACTTAGTGTAGTTTTAAAAGGGCTGATAAATATTTCTCCTTTTTTGCATGAGGAAGGAAGGAGGAATATACTAAGGAAAATAGTTCTTTACTCTTGACATCATAACTATTCACAGGAGTGGATTGTGGTGTCATAAGCAGCACAATAGACCCTGTATTAACATGGGAAAAGAAGAGGTGGCAATAACATTTATCAGTAATAATTAGCTGTTTAAGAAGGAGTGAGAGAGGGGGGGAAATCCTGAAAATCCAGCTGAGTTGCATTTGAATAATGTGTTCTTGTAACGTGACAGTAAATTGGAACTCATCTTTTAGTGTTTTCAACAGTGGTGAGTAGAAATCATTAACCCATAGAAAAGCTTTCAGTCGCTCTTAGAGGAAGATGGGCATTTGTCTATGGTACTGATTTCCCTGGCATAAAAAGAAAGATGAATCATAAGAGGATAGATTGGACTATAAGAGTCAAAGTGGTTGATGAATGCTTGACTCAATAAAATAATTTCCAGACATCTTCTGCAGCTTTAGATTAAGAGAAGAGGAGGTAGGGGCAGGGGAAGGAATGTTTTATCATTTGCTTGTTATACTTTTCTTCAGTTCTATCACTGAGAACAGAAAAGCCAAGTGACACTGTTATTGCTCTGTCTGGGGAAGAAGTATTAAAAATGCTGGGATGCTTCCACAGCATTATTAAAGTTCTCTGAAGCACAGCTATTAGAGAGAGAAAAAAGTCATGTCATCTATTGTTTCACATAACCCATCACAACCTGTAGTAGCTGTCAAACAAGCCAGTCCAATTCATGTTGAAAATCATCAGAGCCCAAACGTGTTTTGACAAGCAAACGTGAGGGATATTAGCAGAAGCAGAAAACAAAATTTGATTCTGAGAGTTCCAGAAGCCTGCAAAGGAAATGGAACCTTAGTATCCAATGCTGACTAACTGTGAATAAAACAGCGCTGGGCAGGATTAGAGCTTGTAGATCACATGTGACAGAAGTCCTCGCAAGAGGCTGACTTTTAGGCCACTCCATTTGAATTTTATTAGAAGAGGGGAGGGGAGAGATTAAGGATCAAAAGCAACAAAATTCAGGATCATGTTGTGATGAATTTTAAAATGACTCTGCCAATGTCACGCATTCTTTCATACATTTTGTTCAAAATATTCAAAAAACCCATGCCTCTTTAATTAAGCTAGAAAAGAAATGTCCTTCGTGGATGAAAAAGTTATTATTTCATATTATGCCATTTATTTAAGTATAAGCAAACAAAGGCAAATGAAGAGAAGTAGCACTCCTGAAATAATCGGTAGGCTGCTCTTTTAATATGCACAGTTTATCCGCACTGTATGTGGCAACCCAATGGGGCTACATGAAAATGTCTGGCCAACACATTGCACTGCATAACCCTAGAGAATGTGGTGACACTTTTGCAAAAATAGATGACTAAATCTGTATTTAAGGCCTGATTTAGTTCCCCTGGTTGTCAATGGAAAAAGATTCCTTTTGAATTCCATAGCCATTGGATCAAATCTCATTGGCCCTTAAAGTCAACAGAAGCTGTTCATCGCTCAATGCTTCAGAAAGTCTGGTCACCTATTTCTGTGCCTAACCATTGGCTTCGTAGCCTAACTTTGAGCTCTTATTTTTGCAAAAGTCAGCCCTAGGGGTTTTTTTTTCTATTCCGCACACAGGGTCAGATCCTGGGTAGGGGTAAATTAGACCAATTTACCCAGTACCATCATTTCTAACAGCTGAAGATCTGGCCCAAATGAACAGAGCTCCGTAGGAACTGCAATTTCAGTTCAGGAAATTCCATGTTTTCAAAGTTTGTTCCAAATCAAAACAACATCAACCTCTGATGTTCTCATGAAAGCAAATTTTTTTAAAAAAAATCATTTGGGGTCAATCTATATGTTTCCTTTTTATTTTTGTTTTTAAAATGTTTATATCATATATTATAATTTATAGTATAAAATAAAATAAATTTTCAAATGAAAAATCTAAATGTTCTTTTCTGAAAATGTCAAAACAGAATGTTTCATCTTTTTTTCAAACCAGTATTTCACTGAAATTGACATGCTCCCAAGGAAAGTTTTGATTTTGATGAAACGGCATTTTCCAACAGACAAACATTCAGTCAGAAAATCTTTAAGCAGCTCTGGTAATGAGTTTTCAGGTCCCAGGTCTGTTCCTGAAAATCCTCTATCTGAGTGAAACTGTATGCAGTGCTACATAAACTCCTTGGCCAATAGGTGTCTTTCTATAGACTGGTTTATTTGGGAGATTGGGAAAGGGCTGTCAGTATGAGAAAGAGCAGAAAAGCAGCAGTTTGCAATGAACACAGCTGCACAGTGTCTGGCTGTGAATCAAATAAGGACAATTTCTTTTATGATTCACTTAGAATGAGTTCCTTCCCAAGACAGTAGTAATGTCTGCTTTGGCATACTTCACTGCACTGTTCTGAAAGCATGCTAAAGGCCATAGTTTCAAAAGGGCACATACAAAAAACTGTCCCTATAGATTTTGCTGTGTTGATCCACATGCATCTGATTGGATGACAGCAAGAGCCAGCTGCCTGTACAGGATTGGCCTGCCCATCATTAACCTCAAAAATCCACATGTGGGGACAAGGTAAACCATGAGATGGAATGGGGAAAAGAATTGTGCATTACTTTCCCAACAATCCCACAGTGTGAAATAAGCTAATGGTCTCACTCCAGTTCCAAGGAGAAAGATGTCCACATCAGAAATAGGCCTATACACAGGCGATATACACAGAAAGACTAAATGTGCAAGGAGACAACTACCCTAGAGTTTTCCCTCTGATCTGGTAGAGGCAAATTGAAAAGGCAGAATGAGGAGCTTGCACTGCCTACTCCATGCCTGTGCCTATTCTATGTACAAAGTTTTGTTTCCAGGACTTTCATAAGCAAATATTTTGCAGTTTTTACCATACAAGACAAGACAGTGTGGAAATTCCTAAACCACGTCCACTTTTCCTGGGAACATGAAATGTGGACTTGATGGAGGTAAAGGAGAAGATTTTCAAAGACGCAAAGAGTAGTTAGGAAGCACTGACTTCTGATGGAAGTTGTTTGCCTAATTTGCCTTTGTACCTTTAAAGTCTCCACCTACATTTTTGAGGAGGCAGTAAAGAGCACTTTGAGGAACTCAAGGTCAGTGAAACAACAGGACAAAACAGTTACTAATCTTTCCGTAACTGTTTTCTTTGAGACGTGTCGCTCCTGTTCATTCCACACTAAGTGTCTGTGCATTGCGTATACCCTTGCCAGAGATTTTTCCCTCAGTGGTATCCATCGGTCCAGTTCTAGCATCCTCTAGAGCAATGGTGTCGAATAGAAATTTGATGCTAGCCACATTTGTGGTTTTGAATTTTTCTTATTAGCCACTTTATAAAAAGCCACATTAAGCCACATTATAAAAAAGCCACATGCATTAGCCACTATTTAATAGCTTATTAGCCACATGTGGCTAGTGGCGAACATATTGGACACCGCTGCTCTAGAGCCATGCACTTATGCACCGATATAATGGACATCGCTGGCCCTGCACCCTCTTGGTTCCTTCTTGCTGGCCAACTCTGACAAAGGGGTAGGAAGGTAGTTAATGGAATGGACATGATCAACACACCTCGAAGATCAACAGTTATGGAAAAGTTAATATCTGTTTTTCCTCTTTGAGTGCTTGTTTATATCCACGCCTTACTAGGTGACTCACAAGCAGTACCCAAGGAGGTGGCCTCAGATATTCACAGTCATGCAGACTGCAACTCTACTCTCCCAAACCTGGTGTCATCTCAAGCCTGTTGGCTGACGGCCTAGTGAGGTGAGAAAGTATGCACCGAGGACCAAGCTGCAGCCCTGAAGATGTCTTGGATTGGAACCTGCACGAGGAATACCGCTGAACAGGCCTGAGCTCTCGTGGACTGAGTGGTTAGGATGGCTGTGGCAGGACATTTGCCTGCTCATAGCAAACTTTAATGCAGGCACTTATCCAGAATGAGATCCTCTGGGCTGACACTGGAAGATCTTTCATCCCTTCTGCTACTGCTACAAAGAGCTGTGTGGATCTGCAAAAGGGTTTAGTCCTCTCAGTATAGAAAGTGAGGGCATGCCTGACATACAATGAGTGAAGCCACCACTCTTCTGAATTCTTGTGAGGCTTCAGAAAGACGGCGGGAAGGGGAAATGGCCTGGTTGCTATGGAACTGTGACGCCACCCTTGGTATGAAGGCTGGGTTGAAGCTGGACCTTGTCATAAAACAATACCATGTACGGTGGCTCTGAATAAGGGACATGATTTCAGAGACCCTTCTGGCTGAGGTAATCGCGACCAGGAAGGCGATCTTCAGGGAGAAGCAGTAGAGCACGTGATGCTAGCAGCTCAAAAGGAAGACCTGTGAGCCTCAAAAGTTTCTCTGCATCCTTCTGTTTGGGGTAGCACTCGAGTGGCCCTGTCTGTCCCTTTCATTAGCAGCCAATACAATGAGGGACTCCAGAGCGGGGTGAGTGTATAGACACTCATACCCATTGGCTGGCACATAATATTTCTTCTCTGCCCTCTTTGACATCATGGGCAGAGAAGATGGAATCTGCCAGAGGGCTCTGATGGGACCCATTACTGCCATCTTAGATGGAGCTGCTGCAGCCAGAATGTCAATGAGGCTGTGAGACGATTCCTTGAGCTCCTCAATCTTTAGCCCTGGGTTAGATGCTATCCGTTTTATAAGCTCTCTATGAGCCCTAAAGTCATCCGGTGGTAGTGAGCTACTTGGCCCCGAGACAGCCTCATCGGGGCAGGCGGAGGAGGAAGAGGACTCTGCTGGAGGAGGGGTTTCTTCCTCTTCTGCCTCAATAACCTCTGTAGGGGCCATGTCCTGTAAATTGGTACCAGGGTTCGTACCAGAGACAGGGACCACAGCTGATCGTGGTGGAGCAGAAACCTCCCCACAAAAAAAGTATAGCAGAGCTTGAATATACTGCAAAACATATAGAAAAAATATTTAGTAGCATGACGGGTTTTTCACATTGATTGAAAATACTAAGAATAGGGTCCTCTCAAATTCAAGGTCCATTTTGGTCAATTTCACAGTCATAGGATTTTTAAAATCATAAATGTCATGACTTCAGCCATTTAAATCTGAAATTTCATGGTATTTCAATTGTAAGGGTCCTGACCCAAAAAGGAGTGGGGAGGGTCGGAGGGGTTGCAGTACTGCTACCCTTACTTCTGCACTGCTGCTGATGGAGAGTGGTGGCTGTTGGCTGGGAGCCCAGCTCTGAAGGCAGAGCCGCCACCAGCAGCAGCGCAGAAGTAAAGATGGCCCGGTCTGGCATTGCCACTCTTACTTCTGCGCTGCTGCCTGATCCTGCCTGTATCCATTACTCTCCGGCCACCCAGCTCTGAAGGTAGCACTGCAGAACTAAGAGTGGCATGGTATGGTATTGCCACCCTTACTTCTGTGCTGCTGCTGGCAGGGTACCGCCTTCAAAGCTGGGCGCCCTGCCAACAGCTGCCGCGCTCCAGCCACTCAGCTCTGAAGGCAGTACAGAAATAAAGGAGGCAATACACAGCTCTCCTAAAATAACCTTATGACCCTCCCCCCTCCACAACTCCATTTTGGGTCAGGACCCCCAATTTGAGAAATGCTGGTATCCCCTATGAAACAGTATAGTGTAAAAGCACACAAAAGACCAGATTTCCTGGTGGGGAGACTAGATTTCAGGGTCTGTGGTGTGTTTTTCATGGCCATGAATTTGATAGGGCGCTAACTATGAATATTGCCCAAAGTTTTAGACTGCAGGCTATAGATTGTACAGTCTTTGAGGCAGGGACAATTTTTTGTTCTGTGATTGTACAATGCTCAGCACAATGGGATCCTCGTACATGACTATGATTACTAGGTATTACCACAATACAAACAAAGAAAAAAACAACCAAGCAAACAAGTAAGATGTGGTGATGGTGTGTTTTCTATTTGTGTCTGAAGTGCAAAGTTCAATTTCAGGCACTGTATAAATAACTATCCTGTCCCTTCACATAAAAGGGAAAGATGAAATCAAAGAGCAGTACACTCAGAAGAAAAAATAGAAAATACTCTTTTTACACAGCATGTAGTCAACAAACAGAATGGAAATGCTGCACTTGGATTGTTGAAAGGACTTGATCATTTTGTTTTCCATTGGCAACATTTGCATTTAAGTAACATG
This sequence comes from Dermatemys mawii, assembly GCA_007922305.1. NCBI lineage: Eukaryota > Metazoa > Chordata > Testudines > Dermatemydidae > Dermatemys > Dermatemys mawii. Next base: position 2,268,640 of record ML677348.1, read on the forward strand.
AGAGAATGATATGGACAATGATGGAAAATCAAATCCCATGAGTGGGTAATCCCCTCTTTCATGTAGTTTTCAACAATTTGCTACTTGTATTATGCCAAAAATGGTAGTTTGGTGGAAGAGGTGTGTGACATTCTATACCTCGGAGGGGGAGCATCCTGTAACCCCTATATTCCTCATTTATATACAATTGTGATATAGCATATAAAGAGGGCTTTATGAGGTATTGGGGAAAGGTTATGATCTGCTGAAAGTCATTTTTCTATCTAAATATGTATATCATTAATGCATATGAAGTTATGATAATACGTTGTATGATTGTCACTAAAATATGCTGTAGGTTTGGGAAGCGCTCAGACACTAGCTCCCCAGAGACAATGCCAAGGAAAGTAGCCAACACCCGAGCAAGTGTCAAACAACCATTAACAGCCATTGTCCAGAATGGGAGCTACAACTCACCTGCATAAGGCCACACCGGGGGAATTGCTCAACCTTGCCTGGGGACTCAGCAATGCCCACCAGACATGCCTGGACTTGTGTTCTCCAAACTTGTGGGATTGAGGGTATAAAACTGAACACAGGAGGCCCATGGTTGGCCTTTCTCCTTCCCTCACCTACACTGTAACTAGCAACAAGGACACTCGGAGAATACTGAAGACTCCAACAGAGGTGACTGGCCCAGGTTTCAAGGGTGAAACCTGTGCACTGTGAACTGCAATATCCAGTGAAGTGAGAAAAACTCCTTAATCTAGATGCTGCCCAGTCTAATAGAGTTGAGAGGTTAGACTGTGTGCTTATATTTTATTTTATTTTTGTAACTAACTCTGACTTTTTGTCCATCACTTAAAATTGATCTTAAAAGTATCTTAAAATCTCTCTTAAAATCTACCTGGAGAGTTAAGGGGGCACGGCCGTCCCATGGTCCCAGATTGCATGCCGGGGATCCCATCACACACTCTTCTTGAGATATTTCTAAGATAGTACTTGCAGTATAATCTCTGTAAATATCCTTATATCTTTTGTAGTCATAGAATCATAGAAGATTAGGGTTGGAAGAGACTTCAGGAGGTCATCAGGTCCAATCCATCTTGAGCAGTGCAAGACAGTATATTCCTGAGGTACAAGACTGGTAGCTGAGGGGGATTTGGCGAGTGCCTTTCTCTGTGTGATTCATGAGTGGCTCTGGGATCATTCATGTAATCTAGCTGGGAGTGGAGGCTCCACATGCTGTTGTGCTGAGTGATCAAAGTGCCTGGAGGGGTTTGCTGCTTGTCACTAGCAAAGAACTGTGAGACACAGCCCAGGCTGGAAAGTTAAGGAGGGCATAGTGGTCCCACAGCCCCAAACTGCACCCTGGGGATCCCGTCACAGGGGAAAGTTGCCTTTTTCTGAAACATCCATTGTCGACTGCTGCCAGAGGCAGGATATTAGACTAAATATATCAGATATGGCAAAACCTAGTAGATGTGGGTAACATTTTCAAAAGCACCAAAGTGACTTAGGAGCATTTGAAAATTTTACCCTATATCTATAGTTTGCAAATCATTATTCACTGTTTTCTAAAAACCTACAGATATTAATACTCTATTCCTTGTACCCCTCTTCTTGTTGCTTTCTTTGTTATGTGCTGTCTAGTTCTAGGCCCTTAGCCCACAAACTTATATGCATGGCTTATCCAGTTGATTTCAATGGCTCTACTGCCAGTACGTAAAGATATGCACATACATAAGCCCTTCCAGAACTGAGGCCTCAGCTTGTCAGTTCTCCAGGGCAGGGACCAGGTTATTTATGTGCCTGTATTTTCCGTTTGTCTTTTGAATGCTCAGTGAAGAAATGATAATAGCAAATGGTTTACTTTCATGTATACGAAGTGCTGGCAGTAGGAATAACAGAAGGCTCTTTTCTATTCTATTTTTCACTGCATGCCTAAAAAAATAAAAATAGGGGAAGAAATCTAATTTATGAATTGGAGTGAAGATAAAAGTCCCTCTAAAATAAGCTAGAAGGTCCTCTGTGTACCACAAAGCCTTTTATATAACTCCTTTTCCTGATCAAACACTGAATGACTTGAGCAGTTCAAAACCTGGCACAGACTTGTCTGGGTTTCCCGCCTTTGTTCAAACTGACTAAATCTGAGAAGTGTGGAGATATTCACAGACTCAGAATTCTTTAAAAGCAATATTCTGAAACAGATAGTTCCTGATAAGATGCAGACTCCTGTGTAAACTGAAGAGGGAGTACCCCAGTCCATAAAACAGAACAATCGCTTAACTCAGTGACTTGTTACTTTTTTAATGGCTTCATGTTGCAACAGGTAAAAATATCAGTATACCCCCACCCCCGCACTCCCAGCTAGCCTATGAGAAGTACTGGAATTTTGCTTCCAGTTTTGATTTCCACACTTTAAAAAGGATGATGACAAATTGGAAAGGGTCCAGAAAAGAGCTACAGGAACAATTTGAGGTCTGGCAAACCTGTCTTATAGCAAATTAGGTGGACAAACCTCAATACTGATGCAAAATTATTAAAACTTTCTTTTTATATTAAGTTGTTATGAACTTGTTTGTACTTTTACTGAATATTACAATATAACCACAAGCATATTATAGCCAGGATGCTTGAAATTGTAATAATACCTCTATATGTTTGAAGTTAGTTAGGTTATAAATGTTCACAGTGGTTAGAGAAATTCCAGGAGGTTTTCACTTCTGTTCCCAATAACAAGCAAATATCAGGACAATAACCTCTCCTTAGCCATAAACCATGTTTAAAAAAGGTGTTCTATGAACTCAGAAAAGCTGTAGTTTAAATTTCGACTTGCCTTATCGTTTATACTATTTTCCTTTCTGATATGTTGAAAGATATATTGGATACTGAAATTTGTGCTTTGTCCAAAATATCTGATAGAAGTTCAATTGATATAACAAACAGATTGTAACTCTAATGTCAAATCAATCTAATATATTTCTTTGGCAGAGTAACAATCCTAGTAGACAGAAGCGAAGCGGTAGATGTGATACGTCTCGACTTTACTAAGGCTCTGATATTGTCTTCTATGACCGTCTCAAAAACAAATTAGAGAAATATAGAGGGTTACAATGGATCACAAATTAAATATGATAGGACAGCATCAGAGCTTCCTATTATTATAGTGGTTAATTACTATACACTTCCCATATCTCTGCAGCATGAGAGACACAGAGAAGAGTGTGTTTCCAAAATGGTTGTGCAGGATATATAAAGTAAATGGGAATCCTACAGCTAACCTCCTTCAGATATCACATCAAAATTGCAGTCCCTGGAGAACAATGACATTCAGTGGTGTTGTTGTTTTCAGTATTATTACAATAAAATTGGAATGAAATTAACGATTAGACATAGGCATTACGTCAAACCAAGGCATTGGGGATTTCACCAATGTTTTAATACACAACCCTGTGACCAAGAATTTTCTCACTGGCATTCCACATGCAGAAATTATAAAAAATGTAGGATGAAATTCACCCCAATCTAGACCCAAATCACTTACATCCCGCTTAAGCTTTATTGGTGGGGAGGGGGGCAGGTAAATGAGCTTTCAGTGGTGCATAATCCTTGAGCTGTTCTACTCTAAATAAATAAGCCCCTCCCACACACACACATCCCATTCTAAATTAATGCTCCTACCTTATCTTTATTTTCAGAGCCAGAAGCCTCAAGTCTGGTCCGAATCACAAATGGCGTCGATAATCTCAGAAGGACTCGTTCAAATGTGGCACTGACCTTCGGGGAAACTATCTCAAAGCAGTCCTGGAATTTCAACGTTTTGTGAGTGTCACATTTGAGCTGCTTCCTAAGGCCTTCCCCAAGCTGGAGCACCAGCATGTTTGGATCAAACATCAGGTGGAAGGGGAAAGCTCTGCAGAAGGTGCTGATGCTTATCCTCAGGTCTGAAGGAGACTGAGAGGAGCCGAGTGGAAGTGCTTTTGTGATATTTGCATTTTCACGTTCTTTGATAATGAAAGTAAGACAGCTGCAATTACCTGGGTTCGACCCATCTGTGTACAGTTTATCATTCGTGACTTGTTCCACATCCACTTCCAAACGATAGATCTTCTTTGCTGCCGCCTTTATCATCCCCATCATTGCAAATCCAACAATATGATGAGGATGAAAGTAGTGGAGCATGAGGTTGCCTTCGGGGAGCTCTTTGCATAGGAAAGAAGGGGATTCCAGAGTGGCCTGTCTTCCAAATGAAGTTCTAATGTGCTCCAGCAAAGCGTCAAAGCCATTGAAGAAGTCCTGCAGTGTGCCACCTACAGCGCGGAGAACTCTTTCATTCTCATCAAAGCAGATATTGAAGAATTCCTCCCCAAATTTTTCTTGCATCTCCTCTAACTTCAAACCTATAGGGCAACGGTAAATACATGTCAACAATGTAGAGAGCTTATTGTTGAGCAACATTTTTCTTTTTTATTCTGCATTTGTTTGAGGCTTCCCCCTCCAGCCACCAGACTATGATTTCTCCCTTATTCAAAAGGCTTCTTCATGAAGGATACCTGCTAGCGGGACTCCCATTTCCCTAGGGCAAAAGCTACCAGATTTCATTTGGTCTCTGTGTGTGACCTCAAAGATTTCTGTATCATATCTCGTCATTCTGGACTGCTTTTTTTTCCTGACCATCTTCCTTCCTCGCTCCCCAGTCCCATCTCCCGCTATCAGCCACAGCTTGTGATTCGGGCACTTATACCTTTCCTCATTCCTGTGAGAGCTGTATCTCACATACTACCATATTATCTGACCGTCCTTTGCAATGAAAAGGACTAGACAGAACTTCCTTCAGAATCTTTTAATACCACCTCTGAATTGGACAGTGGGATCACTACACAGCAACACAATAGTTCTTCTTCCCCCTCATTGTCTCTGCAACATTCCAAGTCTCCAATAAGTCAAAGACTTGGACTGGAAATCAAATCTAGGACTCCCACAGACCAATGCAAAACCCACAACTGGCCACTCAGATATACCTCTTCTGGTTGCATTTACTCTGCAACCATGAAGTAAGACAGCCTCAGAGCCTGAAATAATTTTTCTACACTGACCAGTAGGGATTGCTAAAGAATAAGATGAACTAACCCTTTTCTCTGAATTGCTTGAATTTGAGAAATTGCTTGGGCAATGCTTCCAGGCTTAGCCACCTGGAAAAGTGTTTCTGTGGCAAAGGGTGAAGGGGCTAGTGAGTCATCCACCACTACTGTACTAGGTCTTTCCATGTTCCCATCACAGGAACTCAAAAGGCTTTCATTTCTGAAAGATGATGATACCAAACATCGCATGCAGGCAATCAAATATGGCAGCAATAAAAAGATCCCAGACGGACAATGTGCATCAAATGCTGCTTTGGTTTGCTAGTAACTATCTTAAAGGCAACTTTAGAAAATTCCATTTTAAGATGACTACTAAACATTTTCATAACTCTACTATTTTCTAGAAATGCTCTTTTAATTTAATTACTGTATCAAATGCTGGAGTTACAATGTGTATAACGTGTGTGTCCAGTTGCCAGATGTGGTAGGATAATTTTCATGTGAATTACTAGAATACATACCCAATATAAGAGTGCGCAGAGAAAATTAATTCAACGAACAAAAAAAGTCCTCCATTTTTATTAAATGTAATACATACTAGTTAAATCCATGACAGCTGGTCCTAATTATTCCAATAGAAATGACCTAGTCATTTATTTCCTAAGGGCACAAATCAGATCTTCATTATAATATATATTCAACATGTCTTATGCTATCTTCAATAAAGTACCAGTGGATCTCTGAAGACCATTACATCATTTGTTTGGATAGCTCATAGGCTTCTGAACTTGGAAGAACCATGTAATTAAAATAGTTTCATGCCCAGAGACATGAGAACAGCAGAAGTTATTAATCTATTGTTTGCAGAGCAAAACTTTGATAATAATCTCAAAGCAGTATATGAATAAGCACATGGCTACAATTATAACAACTAGAACCCTGCAAATTACTGATCTTTTTATTTGTTGGAAATTCTGAAAATTAAACAAAAAATTCATTTTAGATTCACACAAAATTGAAGTTTTTCAAAATGTACAACAAATCAAAAAGTTTAAAAAACCTATTGTGGTTCAAAGTGTTACATTTGACTCAGAATGAAACTTTCTATTTCAGACTTTTTTTAAAAAAATAACCGAAGGGAACATAGAAACAAAAATTCTTTTAAAAAGATAAAAAATGAAGTGTTTCCTTTTAAAAATGTTAAAAAGAAACATTTGAACTTTTTCAACGTTTTTTGTCCTACACAAACGATTTAGCAGAAACCAGCACAAATTTACGAAACATTTTGGTGTTGCCAAAGTTTCAGACAAAAAATTGTGCCCAGTTCTACTAATGATTGGTATTTACACAGCATTCTTCATCCAAACTGATTTAAAAACTGTATGTCGTGATCTTTTTGCCCACATCCAGGATGTGACATAATGAGTTTAAAAACTCTTAGCACAGCACAACAGCTCAAGACAGAACATGAAGAAAAATAACTTATGCAGGAAAATTAACAGGATACATTTAGATAGGTATAATTATTCATATTGGCATTTGGCTGGAATACCTGGGTTGAAAGCCCTACTATTCAAACAAAATATCATGGGATCTTTTATAACCACAAACGGTCAGAACTATGGTTTTATAGGACAATGCCTCCTACTAGAGGAAAGGGTGTCAGTTACTGAATCACCACCATTACTTTTGCAGAACGTAGGACTCTAATGTCTTTTAGGCAAGTACCAACCCCAACCAATGGGGGTTATATTATGAAATTAGGTTCAGTGATATGGCCATAGGATATGCCATTGCCTTTTTAAAACTTTTTTAAGCTCTACATTTTAAGCACTAATCAGTGGAGTTACTGTTGCTCCACTGAAGTAACATAGCAGTGAATCAGTCATAGAAAAACAAAAGTGGCCAAACTGGATCAGACCAGTTGTTTTTCTATTTCAGATTTTTTTTGTGACAATGCCCATAACCAGGTGCTTTAAAGAAGGCTGAAAGAAACTCTGAAGTAGACAGGTATAGAATATCCCACCCCTAGGGAAAGTTTCTTCCTAATCCCCATGAGTTTGAAGCTGATTTATGCCCTGAAGCATGAGGGTTTTTATCTTGTTCATTTTTGTTGTTTTTTTTATTTTTTGTTTACAATTTACTATTGTAACTCAGAGAAACAAGGTGGGTGAGGTAATATCTTTTATTGGAGCAACTTCTATTTGTGAAAGACAAGCTTTTGAGCTACACAGAGTTCTTCTTCTGGTTACACAAATTGTATTGTAACGCTGGATGTTCTCAATATCAAAAAATAATTATTTCATTTTCAGTCATACTAAACTCTTAGCCTTCATAATATCTGGTGGCATGGAGTTCCACAGGCTATGTGTGCCTTGTATGATGAAATATTTTCTTTTACTACTTTTAACTCTACCACTTCTTCATTTTGCTAAACATCCCCTTGCTCTTGAAATCCATCTCCATCTCTATAAAGTTCATTTTTTGTTTCTCTTTATCTATTTCCCTCTTACTCGTTTCCTGTATAAAGAGTCTTAGTTATTTTCACCCCCCTCATAAATGTAATTTTTCTCCAGGCCTGTTAAATATGTTTAGGTATGAAAAAGGAAAAACTACTACCCCATTGTTAGAAGTACAGAAATTGCCGTACCAGATCAAATCAGTGGTCCATCTGCCAAGGCAGTCTGTCTCAACAGAGGCTAATACCAGATGCTTGAGAGAAACTGTATAATCTAATGGCCAATTATGTAGTAACGAGCTCTGGGGAAGCTTCTCCCTAACTGCATTATTTAGTGGTTGGCTGATATCCCAAAATAAGAGGATAGTAGTAAGTCTGTGGATATTTTTCTTACTAATTTAAAAGACTGATTTAATAAAAATTCCTCCTAAATATTTTTTCTCAGCATCTGAGTTGCAATATTTTCAGAGTGCTACAAGTTAATTATATGTTATATCAACAAGTATCTACATTATTCGTTGCCATTCAATTAAATTAAGTATCCCCCATTCTTTTTCTTCTGTTTTGAGAATCTTCTCTTTCTTCTCATAGTCTTTCTGAGACTCTTCATTTTTATCATTTCTCTGATCCTTTTGTATTTCTGCTACAATATTTTTGCAGAGGCATGTCCAAAATTGAACTGTGTTCGAGATATGAGTATACCATCTACTTATGTAACATTATTATCAGCTCTTCAATGTTATTCTCTGTTCTTTTCTTAACATAATCTAACATAAAAGAAATCACAGCATACAAGCTCTTCAAAATCAATGAGAAGGTGAAAGATGTGATCAAAACAACAAAATACGCTTGGATTCAGCCACAGATCATACTGAAACAACTATAGCCCATCCAATTATTCCTGTGGAGTGAACCAAGGAGACAACAGCAGCCAATAGTACATGTTCCAGTGGTCTGCATCCAATTCCCTTAGTATATATTAACACATATTATCAGGGATATCCCTTCAGATATCCCTTCAGAGAACTGAAGTGTCATCTAGTGAATGGTAGAGGTGAGATACAATTTGCAGGTGTAACAGTCATATCATGAACAAAAGACTAGGTTCTGTCCACTCAGGTGTAGCAAAAGTTTCCTCAATGAAGCAGATTTACAGTAAATATTTAGTTTCCTCTTCATAACACAACTCTCTTCTGCTTTTATCTCATGGTGGTTTAGGCAGAAGTCGAAGATTCCAGGACACCATTAATAACAACAGGAAAAACTAATATTTTAACCAACATTTACTCTCTCAATAAAACAGATTCTGATGGGTGTAGGACACACCTGAGTGCTTATTAGCTGATCAATTGGCCTCTAAATGACAGTATGACCAATCTCTAATTAATTTGTGAGGTACTTTGGCATAACTTGAGTATAAAGAGAAATTCTATACCAGATGGAAGAAGCGGGACAATAGTTTTTAAATGGTCATTTTTATTGGTTGCATATAACCATAGTAAAAGTATTTTATATCTTAACATACAGCTTTGGCACAGCTGTCAACCTGTACTACAACTTACTTTGTAAAGCTATATATATTTATCTAGATACCTTGTACAATTTAATAAACTAAAAAATGAAATTTACATAAATAGAAAAGGTTGTTAAAAAGTTTAACCCATATGTGCTTACCTGTAATTTGTTTTACCTGTGTATATAATGAAAATAATATTTTCTAATCATGTTTAAAATGTAGTTCTACTCAAACAAGTGACTAAAAATAGCATCAGGATCACTGCCTCTCAATGAGTTCCAGGCTCCAAGCAAAAATATTTTCCCCACCACACATATCCAGCTCTGGAAACTCAACCTGACATCCTAGAAATAAACTGTTATTTTCTTCCCACACAACATTTTCAGTAATAGAGGTTCTGCAACCCAACGCAGGCCCCCTGCAAAACCAGGGCAACTCCACTATCTTCAGTGGATGCTCTCACTCACACATGGGAAAGCCTATTGTTTTAAATAGGTCTGCACAAGTGTAACTGACTGGAACTTGAGAACAGTGTGATGATAATGCTCAGACATGAATAGAATCCAGTTCATTCCCTTTCAGCTAGGCTGTCTCTGCAGGACAAATAGGAATAAGCAAACAAACTTATTTTTGTCATTTCAGTAAGCAAATATGGCTCTAAATACATAAGGAGAATTCACCCAATGGCTTAAAAGTTAATTGTTTTTAGGGTAGAAGCATACTTTACTGAAATCCCAAAAGGCTTCTCATATTTTCTCGAATATATAAAATGTCTTGTATTTTATTTACTGACCTTTGACAAGTTTTTAGGTACATCACAGCCTTTAACTACTGTTAACTATTGGCAGTTTCTCCTCTTTTTAATAATACACAGTACTACAGCATCCGTTGAGGCTTGTAATTCAAGTGTATCTATTATTCTTTTAATTACCAAGACGTATTAATTTTGACACACCTCTACCATTTGATATCTCTTTTCCATTAGACCCTTTACAACTCTTTTTAACAATTTTACCTCAGTTAGGATTTGCTTCCTGGCTGCATCCAGTTCTTATCACAAGGAAGATGATGCTAAAGCAGGGGTGGGCAAACTTTTTGGCCCGAGGGCCACATTGGGGTTAAAAATTGTGCGGAGGGCCAAGCAGGGAAGGCTGTGCCCCCACAAACAGCCTGACCCCACCCCTTATCCAACCCCCCCACTTCCCACCCCCTGACTTCCCCCCTTGGAACTCCTGACCCAAGACCTCCTCCTGCTCCTTGTCCCCTGATCGCCTACTCCAGAGACCCCCCCACTCTAACTGCCACCCCAGAACCCCACCCCTATCTAAGCCCCCCTGTTCCTTGTTCCCTGACTGCCCCCTCCTGAGATCCCCCACCCTAACCACCACCCCCCAGACGCAATCCCTCCATCAGACCCAACCCCTCCATCTAACCCCCCCACTTTGTTCCCTGACTGCCACCTCCAGAGTTCCCTTCACCCTAACCACCACCCCCGGGGACCCCACTCCCATCTAAGCCCCCTTGCTTTGTTCCCTGACTGCCCCCTCCTGATATCTCCCCACTCTAACCACCACCCCTGGGACCCCACCACCTAACCCCCAGTTTGCTTACCTTACTCAGCCATGCACTCCTCAACCCAGCCCTGCCAGGGAGCGCCTGGCCCCGCGCTCCGGCGCTCGACCCGGCCCCCAGCATGGGAGCACAGGGCACCGCAGCTCCCAGTGCTCGACCCGCCCCCAGCCAGGGAGCTCGGGGGGGCTGCGGAACGCCAGCCCGGCTGCCAGCAAGAGAGGGTGGGGCCCCGCAGCTTCCAGCATTCTGCCAGGCTCCTGGCCAGGGAGTGGGGACTGGCCCGGTCCGGAGTGCAGGGCCCGGCAACTCCCCGCGCTCCACCTGGCCAGGGAGCACGGGGCCCGGCAGCTCCCCATGCTCCACCCGGCCAGGGAGCGCAGGGCCCGGCCGCTTCCCGCGCTCGGTGGGGCCCCGGCCCAGGAGCGCAGGAACCTGTGGCTCCCGCGCCCGCCCCAGCCCCCAACCAGGGAGCGGGGGAAAGGCCCGGCCTGGAGCGGGGGGACCCGCAGCACATCGTGCTTGGCCCGGCCCCTGGTGAAGGAGCACGGGGCCCAGCGGCTCACCACGCTCCCCCTGGCCCGGGAGCACGGGACCCCACGCCTGCCGGCCAGCCCTTGAGCCAGGAGCATGGGGCCTCTGACCCCGCCCCCCGTCAGGAGCTCGAGGGCGGGATGAAAATGGCTGGCGGGTCACATGTGGCCCGTGGGCCGTAGTTTGCCCACTTCTGTGCTAAAGGCATATATAAGTGTTTTGAGTGCATAAAGTTATTCATTTAAAATTGACTGATCAGTCCCTTATTTAACCTTCTCTCACAATACAAAAACAAGGGGATACTCAATAAAATTAAAAGACAGTAAATTTAGAACAAATGGAAAATGGTATTTACAATGTATCAGATTTGCATGTCACACAGCAGTCATTGACTCATGCTGTGGACTTTTTTTTAAGAACATAATTACAGTGGATTTTTAGTTGCTTTTTTTCCTTAAAGATAAACAGAATTGTTGCCAGTACAAATTATTTCCAGGTCTTTTGTTTGAGGATATTTATTGATCATTTATGTAGTTCAGATAGTTTCCAGAAAGATCAGGTGCTTATACAGCATGTCTAGTGTAGGGTCAGTGACTGTCAACCCTTCCAGACTACTGTACCCCTTTCAGGAGTCTGATTTGTCTTGAGTACCCCCAAGCTTCACCTCACTTAAAAACTACTTGCATACAAAATCAGACATAAAAATACAAAAGTGGCACAGCACACTGTTACTGAAAAATTGCTGACTTTCTCATTTTGACCATATAATTATAAAATAAATCATTTGGCATATAAATATTGTACTTGCATTTCAGTGTACAGTATGTAGAGCAGTATAAACAAGTTACTGTCTGTATGAAAGTTTAGTTTTTACTGACCTCGCTAGTGCTTATTATGTAGCCTGTTGTAAAATGATGCAAATATCTACATGAGTTGATATACCCTCTAGAAGACTTCTGCATGTCTCCCAGGGGTACATGTACGCTTGGTTGAGAACTACTGATGTAGATATTCCACAGTGTAAATAAGCAGTGAGGTTTTCAAAGATGCAAATGTAAGTGAGGTGCCCAACTCCCATTAAAAGCCAACAATATCTGGTCACCTGTCATTTCTCTCTCAATAAAGGCTGCACAAAAATACTCATTTTTACCTGGCAAGTATTCACATTTGAAAGCATATTTTTGCAAATGTTCATTAATTTGATCCAAGGTTAAATTTTATCACTTCCAGCAGCCAACACAGCTATTCATTGTGGTGACATTCCACCCATTTAGCAAAGTTGCAGATATGTTCCAAGAAAAATATTGTCAACTTCCAATGCAAAAATATGCTTTCTGTTTGCTAATCAAATAAGAAAACTAGTTACTTCCCCATTGTATAACACACACCTTCAGCACAGTCTCATTGGAATGTTTGCCCAGTGACCATCTTTTTGTTCTGTGTTTGTACAGCACCTAACACAATGGGATACTGCTCCATGACTAGGTGTTACAGTCAGACCAATACAAATAATACTAATAATCACCTCTGAGAAAAACATGGCAGCAGAGGATAGGGTGTTCTCAGTAACAGGACCATGCTTCTGAAATTCACTTCCCCAGAGGGAAGTTTGACAGTGAATGTGGCCACTTTTAGTGCACAAAGTAAAATAAGCTCTTGTTCCACATTTTCCAGTCGCTACAGATTTAAATTCCTGCTATCCCCTTCTCTGTTTCTTTCAGGTTAGCAAGTTCAGTTTTAGTGAGTCCTACAGTGCATTGCCATATTTTGGATATATGTTTGTTCTTAATCTAAGCCATGTAGAAGTATTTATTTGTATTAAAGTAGTGGTTAGCAATCCCAGATGAGACCTGAGCCTTTTTCCACTAGGTGTTCTAGGGCATAGAGTATGAGAAAGTCCTGCCTCAAGGAACTTACAATCCACATAGACAGGACAGACGGTGTTAGAGGGTTTAAAGTTAAAGAAAGGAAGTATTATCCCCATTTTACAGATGGGGAATTGAGGCATGGAGAGATTCAGCGACATGCTCAAAGTTACACAAGAAATCTGACAAAGACATTTAAAACATTTCCCAAGATACAGCCAGCCTTAGCCACAAGGCCATTCAATCCTCCCTAAAGTACCCAGATATCAGGTGACAAACACCTAATAACTAATAAAGTAATCATCATCATCATTATATGCTATGTTGTTTCTTTTTATTCTCTATATCAGGAACTCCTATCAAAATGGAGTTCTTGATGCTCATGTTAATTCTGTTTTGATTGCTTGTGACTCTTCAAATGACAAGCAACCTTTCCACAGGGATGTTATTCCAGAAGATTTCAAGGGACATCAGTTGGTCCTATGTCTTATTATGCCATCACAGCTCCTCAGAGGCCTGAACAGTAGATAAACTAAAAAGGAGATAAAACTTAATTATTTGATGATGATGACGAAAGACCTCATTATAGGCTTTAAATTTATTTTAAAAAATAATTCAAAGATTTTTTATTTAAAACTGTTGTCAAAAATATAATAGAGGTTGTTTACAGAGGAACCTGACTCATTCCCATAAGTGAGTGTTCTAAGGAGGCTGTGACAGCTTCCTTCAAGCTGAGTTCCTGCTTCATCAGGCTCTATTGCCTTGAGCAAGAGATGTGGTTTTAGAGTAAATCAAAAGGCCAGATACATTGTCTCATTCTCACTGCTTTGCACCTCTCTGACAATGCAAAGCAACTGTAAACCCAGCTCAGTTAGCCAACTAAGGGCAGATCTACACCACCCGCTAGATCAGCGGGTAGTGATAGATCTATCGGAGGTCGATTTATCGCTAGACGCGATAAATCAATCCCCTAGTGCTCTCCCGTCAACTCCAGTACTCCACCGCTGCAAGAGGCACAGGCAGAGTTGACGGGGGAGTGGCAGCAGTCGACTCAGTGCCATGAAGATGCTGCAGTAAGTCAACCTAAATACATCGACTTCAGCTACGCTATTCCAGTAGCTGAAATTGCGTATCTTAGGTCGATCCTCTACACACACACAAAAATGTAGACCAGGGCTAAGATAAGTTTATGGCTTCTCTGTGTCACCAGACTGAATCATACTAGTGAATCTGACTCTAGGTATTTCAACACAGGAAATTCTTAATAGTGCATTCCAGAAAGCAAAAGTGCATCTTGGTCACTTTCTCCTTTTCCTTCACATGATGAGACTGTCTTATGCAGGAAACTGTACAATCTGCATAGACCAATTAAAAGAGTCAGAGTCTGTACTATTTTGAAAAGGAGACAGAATTTAAATAGAGCATTCCATCCATGCAAGCTGTCACTCCCAAGCAAGGTTGTTGCAGCCATGTTAGTCCCACTATATTAGCAAGACACAATGGGTGAGGTAATATCTTTTATTGGGCCTACTTCTGGTAGTGAAAGAGACAAGTCAAAAGCTTGTCTCTTTCACCAACAGAACCTCACCCTCCTTGTCACTCCAAAGTAATGCTGTCCCATTGATCTGGTATCCAATCAATTGATATGATGGATCCACTTCCCTTTGGGATGCTGTATAAAAAAGGAGATTATATGCACTATTGTTGTCACCAATGTTACACAATTGTGATCAATCTTCTACAAAGTATGCCTTGTAAAATATCATTGGAAACGTTATAATCTGCTAAGTATTATTATTCTGTTGAAATGTGTGTATCACCATTGTTTCTGAGACTATGACTTTTTACTGAATGCTTGTTACTAAACTTATGTTCCTGGATAACACTCGCAAGACTGATTTACATCGAGATTAGCCAGCCAGGTGCTGAGGGGCCATTAATGAGAATCAACTCTTTCAGTGACCCTCCTGAGGATGCCTCAGATAGCATATGGACAATGGACGCCCAGTGACTCAGCAGGGCACGTAGAACATATGATGCTCCATGTTTGAGCCACTATTTTTCCATGCACATCAATGGGGGGATAAATTGGAGATGGTGACATCACCTTCTTGACTCATGCCTCCCTCACACCTTTGGACTGTGATTTCTAAACCTTTAGTTTACTAAAGGATTGGCTACATGCATAGATTTGTGGTATATTTTGGTGAGTGATGACTGAGGTATATTTTGGATGGTTCCACTGGTCTACAATTTTTCAGAAGTCGTCTGCTTCAGAGATAAAATGTGATATTTATTATGTATTTTGATGTGCTGAATTCAAATATGACAATTAAAACAACTGATTGGCTACTGTTTCTAAGATATTTAAGTTTTTACATTTTATGTCTATGTATATTGTGTAGATAGTAGAGTTTTAATCACAAATTGTAAACCTAGGTCTTTTCATGTGTTTATGGTTGCTTTACATGATAATATTTCACTTGTCCTGTTTACGTAACACTTTAAAAATCAGCAAAAGGGTTATATAAATAAAATGTATTATGAAACAAAAGGCAAAAAACTATTATGTACATAGTTTAGTCCTATTCAGTGTCTACTCGGCGCTTCTTGGCTTGTCTCTTGTATTCATTAAATGGAGCATCTCTTGTCACTGTCCAGCAATAGTCTGCAAGCATTGATGGGCTCCATTTGCCCTGATAGCGTTTCTCAATTGTTGCAATGTCCTGGTGAAATCGCTCGCCGTGCTCGTCGCTCACTGCTCCGCAGTTCGGTGGAAAAAAATCTAGATGAGAGTGCAAAAAACGTATCTTTAGTGACATGTTGCAACCAAGGCTTTTGTATGCCTTGAGGAGGTTTTCCATCAACAACCTGTAGTTGTCTGCCTTGTTGTTTCCGAGAAAATGTATTGCCACTGACTGGAAGGCTTTCCATGCCGTCTTTTCCTTGCCACGCAGTGCACGGTCAAATGCATCATCTCGAGGGAGTTCACGAATCTGAGGACCGACAAAGACACCTTCCTTTATCTTAGCTTCCCTTAACCTTGGAAATTTTCCATGGAGGTACTTGAAAGCTGCTTGTGTTTTGTCAATGGCCTTGACAAAGTTCTTCATCAGACCCAGCTTGATGTGTGAGGGTGGTGACAAAATCTTCCTTGATTCAACAAGTGGTGGATGCCGAACACTTTTCCTCCCAGGCTCCAATGACTGTCGGAGTGACCAATCTTTCTTGATGTAGTGGGAATCTCTTGCATGACTATCCCATTAGCAGAGAAAACAGCAGTACTTTGTGTATCCAGTTTGCAGACCAAGCAAGAGAGCAAGAACCTTCAAATCGCCACAAAGCTGCCACTGATGTTGGTCATAGTTTATGCACCTCAAAAGTTGTTTCATGTTGTCATAGGTTTTCTTCATATGGACTGCATGACCAACTGGAATTGATGGCAAAACAGTGCCATTATGCAGCAAAACAGCTTTAAGACTCATCTTCGATGAATCAATGAAGAGTCTCCACTCATCTGGATCGTGAACGATGTTGAGGACTGCCATCACACCATCGATGTTGTTGCAGGCTACAAGATCACCTTCCATGAAGAAGAATGGGACAAGATCCTTTTGACGGTCATGGAACGTGGAAACCCTAACATCACCTGCCAGGAGATTCCACTGCTGTAGTCTGGAGCCCAACAGCTCTGCTTTACTCTTGGGTAGTTCCAAATCCCTGACAAGGTCATTCAGTTCAGCTTGTATTATGAGGTGTGGCTCAGAGGAGGAGGATGGGAGAAAATGTGGGTCCTGTGACATTGATGGTTCAGGACCAGAAGTTTCATCCTCTTCCTCTTCCTCATCTGACTCAAGTGAAAATGATTCTGGTGCCTCAGGAACCGGCAGTCCTTCTCCGTGGGGTATTGGGCGTATAGCTGATGGAATGTTTGGATAATGCACAGTCCACTTTTTCTTCTTTGACACATCTTTCCCAACTGGAGGCACCATGCAGAAGTAACAATTGCTGGTATGATCTGTTGGCTCTCTCCAAATCATTGGCACTGCAAAAGGCATAGATTTCCTTTTCCTGTTCAACCACTGGCGAAGATTTGTTGCACAAGAGTTGCAGCATATGTGTGGGGCCCACCTCTTGTCCTGATCTCCAATTTTGCAGACAAAATAAAGGTGATAGGCTTTCTTAACCATAGTGGTTATACTGCGCTTTTGTGATGCAAAAGTCACTTCACCACAAACATAGCAGAAGTTATCTGCATTGTTCACACAGGTACGAGGCATCTCTGCTCACTTTGGCTAAACAGAAATGTGTCCCTTTGCAAAATCAAACACTGACAAATAAGAGAGCACGACACTGTATGATTTCTAGAGCTGATATAGGGCAATTTGTTCAGCAGAGTGATGTAAGCTTCGTTATGATTGCATCATCCATGACTTCTAGGAATAACATGATGCAATTCGTATCATGTATGATGCAATACCAGCTTCAGATTGCATCATTCATTGTTTTGCCTAAAAAGCAAGTACTGTCCGAACTCAGTCATAGATTTATTCATAGATCCAATCAAAGATGTATTTTAGTCATTTCTGGTTTAAACTGAGATCCCTTCCCTTTATAACTCACTTATCCTCCGCCATTCCCATGTCAAGGGTCTTATATATACTGACCCAATAGCATAACTTGAAAACTAGAGCCAATCAACAATTTTAAGCATCATTTTCGTTCTCAGTGACCCAGAATTAGTAAAGTTTGACTACATTTATTTCAGAAGCATTTTGGCTGTAGAGCAGTGTTCTTTGGAACTGGAAGAACCTTTGGACTGTGATTTCTAAACCTTGGTGATATCACCTTCTTGACTCATGCCTCATGCCTTGACTCTTGCCTCATGCCTCCCCCACACCTTTGGACTGTGATTTCTAAACCTTTAGTTTACTAAAGGATTGGCTACCTGCATGGGTTTGGGGTATATTTTGGTGAGTGGTGTATATTTTGGCCGGTTCTTTGGAACTGGAAGAACCTAATGTGATATTAATTTTGGCTTTAATGGCCTTTCACTATGGTTGGCAAATGAGGGACTAGAGGCCCTACAGGGACAGTCTGAAACTTTATAATAACTAGTATAGTATTTTGAATGCAAACATTTATTACTGACTTGGTGAAATCTTATGATCGATCTTATACCACCAGTTTGGGGTACACGCCCTGACCTGAGATTGTCTTTCTTAGCCATGTCCCATACCAGGCAGCGTGATGTCTTTATGACACTTGTGTGAAGCAGGAATAAATCCACTGATGCCAATGAAGTTGCCTCAGTGTAAAATCAGTGAAGACAAGAGGAGAATTGGGTCCTTTTATTGCAGCTGACTGCTTTACAGTTCTAGTGAGAGCTCACTAAGGGAAAAATTCCAGTATTCATACAATACAAATTACACACACACAGCTGAATACACATCTTATCAGACATCACTGTTTGGTGAATAGTATCAATACCAAGACCACAAAGAGGCATTTGTCCACAATCTCCCAGGGCTACTAATGACCTCAGTGTTCACTGTGTTTTGTCAAAGAACATAGGATGAGAATTTTAGAGTCAGAGTTAGTGGGTCAGGAGAGGTGAATCATACTGAAGTATTCACGAGTAAGATAGACTAGGATAGTAGATATTTCATTGGCAGGTACCTTTAAGAAAGGGCTTTGTCCCATTACTACAAATGGAAGCCAAAGTTCCAAGGTCTTCTGTTACAAATCTGGACATAAGGACTGAAATCAAAACAATAACCTAGATATAATTGTGCATGCAACCCACACTGGCAAATATTCTCCTCTAGCATAAACAGACAACCCGTGGGTTGCATGAAGTATAACAGAGTGCTGGATGGGTAATCTTTATTACAAATGAAATAAAATGAGAGCAGAATCTGAATTAACATTGGTTTAAATACCATCACACCACTCAAGTCTTCTGTCTCAACAATGTCATAATAAGATCAATTCTACAGATTACACACCTCAGTGCTTATTTCCCATTTGTATAAAGCAGTCTCTCATTATTCCTTATTCATCCAGGAAAATAACTGTCACATATAGAACTGAGAACTAATTAAGCAGCCTTCATTAACAGTCTGGCTGTTGTGACACAAAGGAAGTTAACGCTGACTTTCCTTCCTAAATTCATGCCATTGGGTGAGGAGAAGAAAGTAAATGTTTATTAATAGTTACCTTAAGAATTTACCTTAAAATTTCTTGTCCTGAACTCAACTTCAATTTTTTTTAAAAAAAATAAATATTTCCTAATAATAACTTCCTCCCACCTTATTTACTAAGTATTTTTTTAAAAAATATACCCTTCGCTCAGACCAGAGCAGACCAGCATAGTTTCATGAAGAAAACAGATATTTAGGTCCCATGATCTGCTCATTACAGATGTCTGCATCCACTGCAGCACTCAGGCCCTCACTATTAGTTTGTATTTCATGATTAAGGCCTTAGGTATTATTTTAAGAACACACAAACAAGTATTCATAATCATTTTTAAACGGACACACATAGACTTGATAGACCATGAGAGCTGTAGTTTCAGAGTGAAAATAAGTACTGAGTTTTTAGTCTGGCCTCTTACAATATTATTGTGTATGTGTTAAAAGTATTATAAAGAAATTCTTTTGCATGAGTCATGAAGACGTGTACAATGGCTGATAAGGATAAGGACTCAACTATTTAACAATAAAAGCAAAAAAATCACTTTAAATAATAGCGCATTATACATTTTTGTGATGTCATTCATTCTGAAAAATCTCAAAGCACCTTTGGCCCAGTTCTGCAAGGTGCTGAGTGTCTGCTCTCTTCTCATTAACTTCAGCAGGAGTTAAGGGCACTCAGAACCTCTCAGCAGGCACACAGCACCTTGCCCGGTAAGGGTCCTAATGAAGAGGAAGAATGTCGACTATCAGTAAAATGCAGATTCCTCTTAGATGGAACATATCAGCTATTTTACAGTGCATACCAAACCCATACAACAGTTTGAGGCAGAAAAGGAAGAGAAATGGTTACTCCAACTGCAAACGAGATTTTAGTTTAGCGGAATATAATAACCCAGATTGGAATGCAGCTAGAATACCACAGTTGATACCAGTCTTCTTGCAAAGAGGGGAATGAGATCTTTAATTGTCACTCAAGGGTCAGGACTGCAATTATATGCCGTCCTTCGGATGAGAAATCTCCAGCCGCATAATCTCCCGAAAATGGACCCTGTTCGGGCTTTCATTCATTACCAAGTGAAAGGGAACCTATTAAGTGCTGAGAATTTCACAAGTTATAACCCTTCCCCCCCTCTCCTGCAGCCCCTTGGGATTTCCATAGAGAACTCTCAAACGGTACTAGCAAGGTGCGAGAGTGCTTAGATTACGAGAGTTCATAGAAAATATAGCCCCAGGTGCCATCAGTGCAGTACTGAAAATTCAGAAAACACCTAATGCTAGTAAGATGTTTTAAAGAAATAATAATGAATACTACTTAGCACTGATAGTATTTCCTGTGCATAGATCAGTAACACTGCAATTTTTAGGTGGTTAAATAATTCATATGAAAATTTCAGAGCAAGTTTATCATTGCTATATCCCAAACACAAGGGTTTATAATGTTGATTGTGGCACTACCATGACTAAAAATCAGTAGTGAGTGTTGCTTGTAGCAATGATAAATAATATTTAGCATTTACATCTTCAAAGTGCTATGTTAAAATCTGCTAATTAACCAGGTAGCTGAAGTGATCTGTGAAGGTTTCTCCAAAAACAATAAAAATGAAAAGTTTTATTGAAGAAAAAGGGTTAAATGCCCTCATTTTAAATTAAAGTTCTGAGTAAAAAGTTCTCTGCTTTTCTTTTCTTTCAGTGTGGATTTATATCAGCTTTCACAGCTTGAGAACTGAGAAAACCTTACTGATGCTCCAGAGAAGAGCAGGAACAAAGGCTATGTCTAGACAGCAATCAATGCTATCTTTAATCAACCCAGCTCAGGTCCCAGAACAGGGAGACCACGGCAGTGCAAGCCATGGCATAGGCTAACAAGCCAGCTCAGAACCTGAAGTAATCAATCACAGAGCTGGCCTTGTGAGACTAAACCTAACTTGGGCACATCTACACAAGCTGCAATTACACCCCAGTCTAGACGTACCCTAAAGATATAGTAGAAGAATGTGTGAGTATGTAGGGCGAGTTGCCTCTATTTGAACCCCTAATCTGAAACTGCATTAATTTATTACATAAATTTCACTTTAAAATCCTGTATACAGTTCACCAATGTAACTAAATAAAGGGTTCACATCTGACTTTAGCAACATGCAGAAAACAAGTTAGTCCTGGCCAGGTTAGCTCAGGCTAGGTTCTCCTTGCAGTTTCAGTTTGGCATGGTAACGCTCTTCATTTCCTGTCCTGTTGTGCAGTGCTGCTGTGAGTAGTTGCATATGTCAACCCAGAGGTGGCTGCACTTTAGTGGTGGATGATATCTTCATGTTTATACAATGTTGTCATATTTGGGATCCTTCAGCATTAAGAGGGCAATATAATGTAATATACTCATGATTCAGCGAGCCACGATCTGCTAAAACATGGTTTCTCCAGACCCCGAATCAGCACGGCTAACAGAACCTGCGTGCATCTGCTGTTCTGTAGCAAATGCTTAAACACCTCCTGACATACCTGTAAGGACCAAATTCATTTTTTTTTCAATTATACCTCAGCAATCCCAAATGAATTTGAGCCCCAAACCCTTGAAATTCCAATACTCAGTGACAACAAAGTGGAAGGCACAGCAAAACGCCCAGTGAAAAAGCAAAATGGATTATTTCAGACAAGTAAAATATGCCTGGAAAAGAAGATAACCTTGACACTAACAGCCCAATGAGATGATGCTGACTACAGTCTAAGCTGCCCTGGATGGAACAGGAATGACCTTCATTTGTGATTAATGATGGGCTTCTCAAAAAAACATACCCTCCAACGAAAGCAAATGAGTCATATTTCAAAAAATCAGTACCGAGTATATTAGCTGTACACTGGAGAATTCCTGAGACATCTTCAGCTTCATCGTTGCCAGAGCAGTCTGTATAGGAGCATCTGTTCGATATATTATGAAAGTTCTTTTCTGCATCCCTGTAACTAGGGAAAAAAATAAACAATTTTATACATCTGCTTAATTTATGTAACAAATGAGTTGGGAGATTATCAGTTGATTATTAATGTGCTTTTGAAAGAACATCCTTATTTTGTCTTTAACTATCAATAATGTAAGGTTTAATCCTTTTCCCATTCAGACCAATGAAAAAACTCACATTTATTTTAATGGAGCAGAATCAAGCCTGTAATACCTGGCAAATATATATATGTACACACACACACATCACTTTATTAATATCAGCAATAGCAGACATTATTGGGAACTGGAGCAAACATTTGACAAGTAATAATAATAGTGAATAATACCGAGCACTTTCTGTATTGAGAGGAAGCGGGAGGGGGACACCAAAGGACTAAGTAGTGGGCAAATCTCTCTTCCTTTACATATCATCCCCACTGGGGTGCTGTTCTTAGTAACTGTACATTAAACCAAAAGATTGTTGTAATAAGCAACAAATCTAGTGTCTTTAACGCCATAATTTTTAGCGTCTAGCAAAATTATGAATTTAAGCTCCCAGGCTCATCTTTTGAAGGTGTTGTGCAGGTTTCCTTTGAGGACAAGGACTGAGAGAGATCCTTTTGTGGAGAGTGTTCGCCCAAAGGTGATATGGTATTTTTGTCTTTTATCATTTTTCTGTGTGAGTTCATTCCAGAGTGTAGTGATTGTCTGGGTTTATCCACATAGTTGTTATTGGGGCATAAAAATTCTGGTCTTAGTAAAGACACTCTACGGAAGACTTATTACACCATTCTGTAATCCACTAACCTCCTTTTTTGTCCTATAGCTGCAGAGGTGTAAAAGGGCCACTTCACCTTGAATGGTCCCTTAAAATATATGTGTTAATTCCTTATGCTAAACCAGGGGTCAGCAACCTTTCAGAAGTGGAGTGCCGAGTCTTCATTTATTCACTCTAATTTAAGGTTTCGCGTGCCGGTAATACATTTTAACATTTTTTAGAAGGTCTCTTTCTATAAGCCTCTATATTATATAACTAAACCATTGTCATATTGTAAAATAAGGTTTTCAAAATGTTTAAGAAGCCTCATTTAAAATTAAATTGAAATGCTGATCATATGCCACTGGCCCACTCAGCCCACTGCCGGTCTGGGGTCCCAGCCCTGCCCACATAGAGCGGGTACCTACCATCTCCCTGGTTCTGGCCCATTCTCTTCCTGTCTCTCTGCACTGCACTGAGGGTGGGAGTGCACTGAGCACAGGGCTGAGGGTGAAGGAGCAGGCAGGGGATTGGGATGTAGGGTCTGGCTAGGAGCTAGAATGAGGGAGGAGGCTCAGGGATGGGGCAGGAGGTTTGGGTGTGGAGCGCTTACCTGGGAAGCTCCCATTTGGTGTGAGGGGTGTAGGTGGGAATGGGGTGGGGAGGTGCAGGAGCTCCCATTTGGTGCTCAGGGTGGGGATGTTGGGTGCAAGAGTCAGGATATGGGGGGTGCATTGGGGTGAGGATGGGCTGGGTATGTGTGAGAGTGCTAGAGTCTGGGCAGGGGTCTGGGTGTGTGTGAGGAGGGTGCAGGAGTCAGGGCAGAAGGCTGGGGGCACATGAAGGGGTGCAGGTGTGGGGGGCTTGGGTATGTGTGCGGGTGCCAGAGTCAGGTCTGGGGTCCTGGGGGTGTGTGTGTGTGTGTGTGTGTAAAGGAATCAAGCAGAGGGCTGGGTGTGTGAGGGAGGTACAGGAGTCAGAGCAGGGGCCTGGAGGGTCCAGGGGTGAAGGGCAGGGGCCTAGGCAGTGTGCTGGGCTGCAGGGCTCAGGACAGAGGGTTGGATGAGGGAGGTGGGGTCAGGGCAGAGGGCTGGGTGTGTGTGAGCGGGGTGATCAGGGCAGGAGCCTAGGGGGGATATGCCCCGATTCTACCCCCTTCCCCAAGGCCCTGCCCCCGCTTCTTCTCTGCCTCGGCCAGCCCGGAGCAGGGAACACACTGTGGCTCCGTTTGTCCCCTTCCTCCTTCTCTCCGTCCTTCCCTCCCTCCCTCGCTGCCAGCTGGTCAGCTGATTGGCTGGCAGGGACTAAGACGAGAGGAGGAGGAGGAGGGGCAGGAACCCACCATGCTGCAGGAAGAGGCAGGGGAGCCGGCACAACCAAGCTTCTGCCCACGGGGGCAGGGGGCAGAAGCTTGGTCTTGCCAGCTTCCCTGGCTCTTCCTGCAGCGTGGTGGGTTCCTGTCCCTCCTCCACCTCCTCCTCTCCATCTCTCCATCCCTGCCAACCGATCGGCTGACCAGCCGGCAGGGAGGGATGGAGAGAAGGGGACAAATGGAAGGTGGAGAAGAGCGGCCGGGCTGGGCAGGATTTTTAATGGCTCGCTACAGGCGTGCCATTAAAAATCGGATCGCGTGCCGTCTTTGGCATGCATGCCATAGGTTGCCGACCCCTGCACTAAACAATCTATCCCACCTCCTATTTAACTGTGACACTCTGACACTTAAAATGCTGCTTGCTATAGCACTCGGTGAAGATGCTACCAACACGGATAGGAGGGGTTGTCCCATTGGCATAGGTAATCCACTTCCCCGAGAGGTGATAATAAGTTGATGGAAGAATTCTACTGTTGACCGAGCACTCTCTATACCAGGGGTTAAGTTGGTTGAATCTAATTTCCTGGTGTGGACCAGCCCTTAGTACCTTCCCCAGACCTGAAGAACAACTCTGTATAGCTTGAAAGCTTGTCTCTTTCACCAACAGAAGTTGATCCAAATTTGTCACTTTAATATCCTGGGACCAAAATGGCTACAACACTGCAAACCACAAATATTAATCAAGCCACTAAAGAAAAATGAAATGTAGCTAAATAAGTTTATTCTCCATTTCACTAATAAAATTTGGGCATGGATTTTGGGTCTGATTTTACTGAATACTGGGCCCTCATGGGTGAAGAGAGTGTTCCCTACCTCCCAGCAGGTGCAAAGGCTCTCATACTCTAGCACAATAGAAACAAGTCATGGTCTGTATGAAGCGGTAGTTGATACAGACTTTGGTAGTGCTTTTTATGTAGCCTGTAGCTTTTTCTGTAGCTATGTTGTAAACTAGGCAAATATCTAGATGAATTGATCTGCCCACCCATTGGGATACACATACTCCAGGTGGAGAACCACTGCTCTAGGATGTTGAGCACCTGCTGGGAAATTCTGAGTTCCTTGAACTGCCAATGAAGCCAAAGGAAGCTGCTTGACACCTTGCAAGATAAGATCATCAAATTGTTTGACTAAAACCAGAGGGAATCAGTGCCAGAGGCAGGACTGGAATGAAGGAGTCTCTGGCTCCCAGCCCTGTGTTCAAGCTACGAGACTCTCTCCCTCCCTCCCCTCTCTCTAGTCCATAGCCCTGATTCTCCATTGCTAGCATCTTGTAGGCATTCACAGTCATTTGCAAAGTGCTACTATTATGATTTTGTTAGCACCTATTATACACAGACTATAGCAAGTGCAGAGCAGCAGAGAATCAGGCCCCAGGAATTCACTCTGTCAGAGAGCAAGTTTGGCTCTTTATGTTGATGTGAGTATTGTGCTTCACACTAAAGTGCATCGGGGAGATCCAGTAGGCTTATACATGCAAAACTCCCACCGGTAACAGTAAGAACTGCAGGATCAGGCCTGATACAGTACACCTAGAAGAGAGGCAGATATTAGATTAGCAAGGGGATATAGAAAGTTGTGAAAGTGAAGCAAAACATAGCTTAAATAGCAGGCATAGCACCAGGAGCGACAGGCCTTCAGAGTGTAAGAAGAGCTACCTTACTTTCATCTCCATCAAAAACAAACAGTTCTGAGTCACTAGTGGCCATGAATTCAAAGCAACATTGTTATTATAAATATGCTGTTTTTAAAGCAGTGTCGTTCCCCCTCCCACCCCCTGAGATCTACTACTGTGAGATTTCAAACCAATCCCTTCAAGTGACAAAAAAAATAATTTTGCCAGAAGGCTTCACCCCGCCTACCCATATCTGCTCCATAATAGATGTCATAACTACCAGCAAAGAGATACACTTGATCCCTACAGCAATGGCACTCTATCCTGGGGTGCATGGTAGACGTGCTAGCATTACAAATATTACATAGCAGGATAGGGAGCCATGTGAATTTTGACAAAATGTACAAGAACAATTCCCTCCAGCGTACGAAGGTTTCAGAACTATGGCATGAATTTTAACTGTACCCAACCTGAGTAATATAAGAAAGAGTTGCCATTACAGCTGCATAATTAAATACGGTCAAGGACACTACCCTACGTTTGGCAGAGTTGTTTAATTGATACAGTCTTGCAGGCACCGTATTCCTGCTCTATTAGGAATGATATCTGTGACAACAATAACACTTGGGTAGGAAGGGGATAGACAGAAAACATAAGGGTAGAAATAATTGCTGGAATGATTAATATTGTCTTGTCATAGTTACTCTGTCTTCTCTCCCCATCACCTGTTTGTTTGTTTCAGCCAGCTGTCAGAACTTGTCTTTTAGGCCCATATCTGGCAAATGCCTATGCAAGTGAGTAACTCCACCTGTCTATTCGTGTACTTAAAGCTACTCACATATGTAACTGTTTGCAGGATCTGGACCTTAGCCTATAAGTTTTTTACAATATGCCTGTCCAGCACCCAGCACAATGGGTCCTGGTCTTATTAAAACATGAACATTACCAATAATTAATCTGTTATGCCATTTTGGCTGACTGTGTAAAACACACGTTTTGAAAATATCTCATACTTCAACAAAAAGGCTCCCCAACACGGACATAAATTCTACAACTGCTCCTCCGTGGGCTCAGTTCCGCTCCCACTGACTTGAATGAAAGCAGGATTGGGCTGTAGTTATTTAACTGCAGCAGGGGTGATGAAGAAGAACACAAAAAGAGTGTGTAATATTTATCAGTACTGAAGAACATGCCTAAGTATTTGTGAACAAATTCAGAAAAGTTGGTTACCCAAGCCAATGACTTAGCTGTTGAATTAATATCTTTCTTGGCTTCTGTCACTTATCTTTTATTCACCCTTCTAATAACTACTGTAATCTCTTTTACTTACCCAATAACTTGATGCTCATAATACCGCAGTGTCCTTTGGAGAGTCTGCCGTATGGTCTGAGGCTACAGAATAACAGTAAAAACAAGACAACCATTATCAGCAAATCATCGGCAGCACAATGTCTGAATAAGTGACTACTGATTTATCCCTTAATATACTATTTGTTGTTCCAGTTCTACACATTTTCATCTCACACCTGCCATGTTTCCAGCAGAGATGGATAGGTACTATCCCAGAAGTACTACTAAGCTTTTCTTATATTGCAAATACATCACTATTTCATGGCTCTTTTCCTTATACTTTATTTCACTATTTAAACAGCAATGAATGTTATGACCTGGCACAACTAATGTTGTCTGTAAGGCAACAGAAACACAACTATGTAGACAAAAAGGGTCCTCGCTTTATTATTAGTTTTCACAGAATATCACCTGTCAATAATCTCACCATTTTTAAATAAACTTTAAAAGCTATTCAATAACATATTATTAAATCAAGACGTAATGAACCAGCTTTTTCTTGGGGCAATATCATATGCTCAATTTTCATCAGCAGGGAAGGGAATTGGCTTTTCCAAATCTATTTGAGACATGGTAGTAGAAACTCTCACAGAAAAATTTGTTTTAACAAAATCAAATAAACATCTATTAACGCCCAGTTCTCTGACATGTTGCCAACCTTCAACTCTCTGAGCTCAATAGGAGATAAGGGTTCTCACCACCTGCCGAATGAGGCCCTTCAAGGGCAAATTGTGAGGTGTTTCAGGCATTTTTGTGCAATATATTTAATAAGGGCTCCCCACACGGTCTCTTATTATGAAGTGCTCTCAGCTACATACAAGTGCTTCTTGGTATTGCCCAAATAAGTCATGATAGCACTTTTTCTTCCCGGAAAGTGACAGCCATTTATCAAATACACTACTAAGCAATTATATTTTAAAGTTCTCACCTGTCCACCCCCTCCTGTCAGTTTAGCAGAGCCCATATTCAGTGTTCCCTATTCTGATACACAAGATTCCCTGTTGTCTCAGTGTCATGCAGAATCACAGGATAACCAAAGGCAGACAGGGTCAGAATTACACAAACTTGACCCTTAGGGAAATCTGAGACCATTCCAAATCTGCTTTTTGGAACAACTTCCAGCTGCCTTGGAAAGCAGTTGTATAAATGCTTTTTAATTATATGTGTTTCATTCCAGAACCAAGGGCAGCCTTGTGGCCTCACATTTTGTTGGCCCTATACAAATTCAGCAGCTCTGGAGCTGGCCTTATCTTTCACTTTTGCCAGTGGATTTGGAGAGGAGAGTACCTCCCTGCCTTTAAATAAATAATAAAATAAATAAAAAGGACCCAAACTGTAATATAATCCTCTTCCCCGACCAGCTCTTTGGGGCCCACAGAATGTAAGAGCAGCCCACACAATTTGCTGAAGAGCTTTTTTTAAAAAAAAATGCAAACAAGAAGAATTTGTCTCTGCTTCTGAACTTCAATCTGTAGAAATCTATGTACTTGTAAAATAAAGTGGGAAAACAGTTCAACCTTCTAAAGAGGTTTTTATTCTACATCAGGTAATTACATCTCCTCTCAGCAGGAGTTAAATTTACTCTCTCAGAAAACATTAAAATGTGCTCTTGCAAAACCTACAGAAGCTCCATACAAATGAGACAATCACATTTGCAAGAACCAGTCTCCTCCCATTTGGTACAGCAGGTGTTGAAGTCCTAGGGGCACAATGCACATGAAATGTACTTTGGCAGCTGCTGCCACACAGAAAATTCAGCAGGTTTTCCTCTGCTCTGCAGCCACACAGAGTAATCCCTGGCAGGGTGAGCGGTACATTTTCCCACTCTGGCAGCCATGATGCAGAAATGGATATAAGAAAAGACACCAGAACGGTTACCCTCTCTGCACTCCAGCTCCCCTAACCTTCTCCACACACTCCCATACCAGCTGCTCCCAGTATGATGCACAAACACTCTACAAACTTGTCCCCTCTTCCCCTGCATTTTCTCTGCCTGACAGCAGCTTCCACTTGTTCAGCTGCAGTTCTGGTTTCCTAAACTGCATCTAGTCCAGAGGTGTGGGAGGCATAGGGTGACCAGACAGCAAGTGTGAAAAATCAGGACAGGGAAGGGGAGGAGGGGGAAAATAGGAGCCTATATAAGAAAAGGACCCAGAAATTGGGACTGTCCTTATAAAATCGGGACATCTGGTTACCCTAGGAGGCAGCACGCTGGGGAAGTTGGGCTGCAGAAGCAGAGAGCAAGCAGCAGAGCTCTTGCCCTTGCTTTCTCATGTTAAAGGTTGCATACCTCAGACTGTGGTCCCCCCCACTTCCTGAGGGATAAAAGCCATACTCCTCACCTAGGCTGACATCAAAATTTGCACCTACAAGCAGGCTGCCAATCATACGCTCTGTTCACCAGTGCACACTACCTGGTTTCCTGTAGGGTCTAACCCTGCAAGAATGTTCTGCACATTTTAGCCAGCATCACTGTGGGCCAAATTATGTGCATAAGTTATTGACAGCATAACAACATTCAAGCCACTTATCAATGAATTTCTGAAATCGGGGATGGAAAAGATCTGGATGTAGGATTATAATATTGTTTGTAAACATAGCCTTATATAATGTGTTCATCTTTCATATGAATGGTAAAGCTCAAGGGTCATATTTCCCACTTCATTCAGCCAGATTGCAACTGAAAATTGTAACCAGTTTATAATTGTACAAGGATAGTTGAGGGTAGAACATGAACCTGATGGTGTATTGCTCAGATAGTAACTGTATAGCACACAATGTGCAAGGCCACATTTACAAAGAATAAGGAAAAAATATTTCAAATAAAGTTTTTCTATATTCATTAGGAATATCTGTTGGTTTGTGCTAGAGGTCTACAAACTACTCAAAGAATAAAAGTCTGTTAGGGTTATTCACTCCTATATTTATGAAAATTTCTATGGTTTTAAACCTTGAAGTGCCAATTAAAATCAATAAAGTCACACAGTTAAATCCCCAAATACTGAAAATGTTTAAATGAACTGGACATTTTATATTTAAACTGAAGTCATCAGGAAAAACACAATTAGTTTTCTGAAGTGGTAATAGGAAAATAAATTATCAAAAGAAGTACATGTTAATTTAGCAAAACAATCCAACATAAATTATGTTCTAAATTAATCCCTTGTGTAAAACTGTAATCCTTACATGAGCATGCACATACACACATCAAAGCAAGCATTCAAAATAAATGAAATAAACCAGATAGATAAAAAGACTACATATGGATCCATGTGAGATATATTTAGCACACAAATGAGAAATGACCACTAACGACTTGAATGCTTCTGAATTACCATTTAAATATAAATCCCTCATGTAGTCTCAGTTGGATATGACTGATAACACCATTATGAAGTCGGTAAGTATTGTGAGAATTAATTAAACTAACAAATGCTAAGTATCATATTATTATTCACTTCCTGATTTATTTATTACACCATGTTGCTATACTCTGTTAAAAAGCTGCTGTTTCACTTCACAGGCAGGTGCATTTCACTTCTGGGCAAGTATCCACTGACTGTATCCACCCACAAAAGAGTAAGGAATGGAAAGAGAGAGGGTAAGGAACATACCTCACTGTGCCCACGTGCAAAAGCCATCCACAATGGCAACTTCAGTGTTAGTGCCACTCATCTTATATTTTCCAAAGGGGACAGGGAGGGAGTGGGTCTCCTCTACCTTCTGCACTTGCCAGCAGAGCTGGCTGGATGCAGAATATACTGCACCATCTTCAAGAAGCACAATCCACCTGAGCTCTCTGAAGCTCCAGGAAGCATTGCATCTGTCTACGGCAAAGTGCAGCTTGTAAATCTCTATGGAGCAATGTACCTCTTCTCTGCTCCTAATACAAGTCCTTGCCTGAAGGACACAATATAACCACATATTTACTAGAGAAGCGCTAAAGCTCATTGGCATCCTTTGAAATGGAAGACTACATACATACAAAATAGTTATAATCATGTCCCTAAGCCTCTAACTGCCAGATGCTGGAACAGGATGACAGAGGATGGACCATTTGATGATTGCCCTGTTCTGTTCATTCCCTTTGAAGCATCTGGTATTGGCCAATGTACGAAGACAGGATACTGGGCTGGATGGACCACAGGTCTAACCCAGTATGGTCATTCTTATGTTCTATAATATTAACTATTCACCGGTAATTAGCTCACATTTAATATATAATCAAAACAAAATCATTAGTTTATAGTTAAATTTTCTAAGTGCATTCAAATTAGGACCATCACCAAAAAAATGAACCCACTCAGGACTGATTTAAAATGTTAATTAAAGTTAATGTTTAAAATTAAATTTACACAAGTTAAGGAAGGAAGGTACTGGGGTCGGGTTTGGGTTATGGGGGATTGCAAGTATCAGTTACAAGGTTCATGTGGTACATACATATCACATAACCAGCATAGATTCAGATTCCAGGTGTCAAGCTGCTAAGAGGATGAAGAGGGGATACATGTGATTGCCTGGCTCCTGTCCTACAGCCCTTTTATCCCCTTACCCCATTTCCCAGGTGGGCATGGCGCTTCTCCAACCTCGTAACTGCAGCCCGCACGCAGACCCTGACTATGGCGCCCTGGGCAGTCACCCACCCATAAGGCCAGCCCTGCTCCAGGGACGGTTTCCTGACCCTCTAAAGTCCTTAATAATTTCTCCTTGTAGAAAGTAAGTGACTTCTGCTAAGCCACTGAAGCGCTTCAGCACTTCCACTGTCATGCACTTAAAACTTAAGCCCTTAAAAATGTAAGCGCATGAAAGTTAAGCACTGAAGAGCATAATTGGCTCAGCAAGTAACCACTTTGCTTCTATCACAATTTTTTTTAAGGAATTCAGTCAAGTCAGGGAGTCCCCCTAGACTTCTGTACCCTGAGGTGTTGCAAAACTGCCTCCTAAACAAATCAGTTCTGCACATTGCAAAGCCAAGCCATCAGAGAGCTCAGCCAACCTAGTGCTTCACTGTTTAAAGTTTTACGTGCTTGAAACTTTTAGTGCTGAATCACTCAATTGGTTGATGTTTATGTAATCTGACAGCTTTGCTGCTGGTGACCTGGCTTTAATGAGGAATGCTTCTTCTTTTATTTCATGTTTCAAAATAAATGTTATTCAAAATTTTATTCAAATTTCTCTGCACAAGAGATTACAGATTCATAAATGAGTGTCAGTTGGCGGCTTTGGCAACTGGTCTCTTTATGAGTGAAAAGTGGCTAAAAAGTCATTCTGACTTCTGGTCATTTCTATAGTATTTATCCTGTAGTTTTGAAACTTCCCAAAATCATTCTTTTCATACCAGTAGCTTGTTCCTATTAAAAGCTGTGAGGGTGAGGCAAACTAGAAATGGGGCCCCTCCTTGCAACCTTCAATTCTAAGCACTTAACCACATTCCAGAACTACCAGGGAGTTGGGAGAAAAGCTGGGTGAATCACTGAATCTAGGGAGCCTGCAGAGACCAGGGAAAGGCAGGGGCTCTGCTTTAAGACATGCAGGCACTTTTAGTAGCTGGTTGTACTGCAATGGCCTAATATAAGGGAAACCCTGCTCCAGTGAGTATGATAAAGTCCAGTGGAGAAGAGCTCCCTTCCTACACATCCTAGCACCAGGAGGAGAATGAACAGAGAGGACACAGGGAGCCACAAGGGTCAGAAACTTTCATTGAATAAAAGGTAAGCCAAGATTCTCATGCAATCTCTGTATTCTAGCAGTGGGGACTCTAGAGAAAGCACCCATCATAGAAGATCTACAATAAAAAAGCCCAGAAGAGCATTCAGCTACGGAATCAAGCAGCAGGGCTGACAATGTTATTTAAGCAACAAAGAGCCCTGTGGCACTTCAAAGACTAACAAAAGTATTGAAGCATAAGCTTTTGTGAGCTAATACCCACTTCATCGGATGCATCAGGTCCAGATCCATGAGTCTGCAGATCCAGACTAACACGGCTACATCTCTGATTCTATTTTTATTTAATAAGTAACAAAATCTTTGGAATGCACAAATACTTTACCTTGGCTATAATGGTGTGAGCTCTTTGAAAAAAATGAAATATGGAAAAAATAAATAACATTAATTTGCATGCATACAGCTGCCTTTCAACTAGAAGACCCAAAGGCCTTCAGAATGTAAATTGCCTATTATATCATCTAGTCTAACTTCCTGACAATGAATGATAAATATCCCAGGGTGCTACATATTATAATACATGCAGGGAGGAATCACTTTACTCCTCTTTGAATTTCAGCCACACATGGGTTGG
The DNA here is from genome assembly GCA_007922305.1 of Dermatemys mawii. Classification (NCBI taxonomy): domain Eukaryota; kingdom Metazoa; phylum Chordata; order Testudines; family Dermatemydidae; genus Dermatemys; species Dermatemys mawii. The sequence continues at coordinate 2,302,166 of ML677348.1, forward strand.
AAAAAGAGATTCTATTCTGTGCTGCGGAAGGAATACATTCTCCAAGTGAAAATATATTACATAATCTATTTGAAATTATAACTGTTCATCTTTTAAAGTAACAAGTTACAAATGAAGGGATTTACGTGTCCATTCCCCTCCCTCAGGAATTCCTTATGTTCAGAACATAATTTATACCAAATTTTCGGAGTGGAAATTATTTTAGTTTTATACGCAATGCTGCAGAGTAACTTTTCCCTTTGAGGGATACAGACAAACTACACCTCATTGTTTCCTTAACTTTGAAAGTTAGTTTTGTAGTTTGCAAGCAGGTACCCGTAGAAAGAATTTTAATCATAATTAACTAGAATGACTTTTTATTCAAAGCACAGTTTAACAGCACATACAATTAAGAGTGGGGTGGGAGCTTTATTCTCTGCAAACACTGTAAGATCCACAAAGAGCTTATTGACATTGTAAGTAAGACAGCTCTGCTCTCAAGCAATCAACTATATTGGAAAATAACGTAGGCTTCATCTATGAGAGAATTTGCCCTAGTTTAGTTACAGCTATTATGGCATATCCCAAGTATAGACAGGCAAGATTGCTATACACTTATGCATGAGCTTAAACTAGATGATCCAAATGATCCCTTTTATTTTATAATCTGTGATTTTCTGCAGTACAACTTGACATTGAGAAGAGTTGAACCAGTGCAAAGCATTTATTGCAGTTTTGCCTGTCTACACTAGGGGACCGCACTGGTGTGGCTATCCTGGTGTTTGGTCACCCATGGCTGAAATCCCCTTTATAGGCAAGATCTTATTTCTGTCTGAGTCCTCAAGTAGAATCAGAGCACTCTGCAGATGAAAATCTGTCCATCCCCTATTCTCTGCTTTAAGAGACAGAGTTTTTTCAGGGGTTACAAGATATTCATGATTTCAGCCTGAATATATGAAAACTTTCGGAGGATTATTAGGCTTATCCCAGAATTTCATGAAACTGTATTTTCTATCCCAAGCAGAAAGTCATGGGACATTCTTCTTACTTGTGCATCATACAGTAGCTATTATTATAACTGTTTTAAGGATTATGTTTGCAATATTGGAACCAAAGGTTCAAATCTCTGCAAGGGTAATACAATCCTTCACTCTTCAGAGGCAGATAATGAGTTTTACAAAGGTGATGAAGATCCTTTGCATGAGATGTTAAACCCTCAAGATTTTCCCATGGTGATTTTCATATTAGTAAGTGTTTGCCAGGTTGTTTTAAGTTAATACTTCCACTGCTGCACACAGGCTGTGAGCTGGTTGTCTGCCTGGCTACTGGCCTTCCACCCCAGAAATGTCTGTATGTAAAAAGTGCTTTTGGATCCTTTAAATTTAAAGGTACTATACAAAAGGTATTATATTATGAAGTATAAGAAAATTAATCTGTCAGCCTACCACAATCACTTACTTCTTCAAAATAGTTCCCTTCAAAAAGAACTTCTGCTCTTCAAAACAGAAGAACACTTACTTCTTCAAAAAAAGTACTCCTAACTTTAAGTGTTCTAACTGGAAGTGCCACCAGGGATCTCCCTGAGTTTTATGGGCAATTATAAGACTTTTTCCTTTAAACAATCATTCCTGGTGCAGATTGTCAACCCATCTGTCCGATGCCCAATCAGTCAAGTAGACAAGTTGGTAACAATCGTAGAAACACATTGTTTGAACTTACCTATTATTTAAGACATATACATTCTCCATCCAGAAAGTCAGACAGAAATCTCTTCTCATCAGTAATGAAATTTGATCCATGATGATATTCTGATCATAAGTGGTGAGTTATACAGGCCCATGGTGTCTGAGCTCCACCAATGTTTAAGAATATGGCCTCAGCTCCACCTGTGTTTGGGCTTACCGCACTTTGGGGGGGTCCACGCTTCAGTGGGACATAGATTCTAGGCAGAGCTGTCCTGTCCATAGAACAGACCAGGGCAACCACCCATGCTTTGGGGTGCCCTGCACTTCAGGGGGAACATGGGGTCCAGGCAGAGCTGTCCCATCCATAGGACGGACCAGGACAACCGCCCCATGCTTTGGGGAGACATGGGGCCAGGGCAGCCTGGGGAGTTAACGGGGAGCCTGGCACCAGCAACAGCAAGTGACCCGGCTTTGCTCTGGGGAGAGGGCAGAACCTGGAAAGAGGTGGGGCGGAGGTAGGGGCTTCGTGGACTGGAGGCAGGGAGTAGGCAGAGTGGGGTGGGGTTGGGGTCGGGTTGCTCGCTGCTGCTGCTGATGCCAGACCCCCTGCTAACTTTCCAGCCTGTCCTGGACCCCACGTCCCCCGGAAGTGCAGGGTGCCCCAAAGCATGGGGCCCGAGGCGGTTGCCCTGCTCCATACAATGGATGGGATAGCTCTGCTTAAACCCGTTCTGGGCACCACCAAAAATTATACAAACCTGGTGCCCATGATTCTGATGGGTTAAAATTGAATCATTATGATCTACAGTACGTGGTTTACATGTAAATGTGGTAATTTCTCCTTCTAGTGGCTACAGCCTGCTATTGTTACTTTCTACAGAAATTATTCCTTTAGTTCACATGGTTGAGGTTTGTGCTTTGATACTGCAGGTCCAGGTTCAAATCTGACTAACTCAAGATCATTGAGGGAAAAACAATGAAGATACTTTTTACATTTATTCTTCATCTAATTTTTAGTGATTTTGTAACTCCTAAATAAGAGTTTATATGCTAATTTAAAGGGCAGTCTTTGTTGCATATTGTTGGAAACAGAGATTGTATAGAAAAAGACAGTTCTGAAATTAGGTTAATTAACAGTAAATCTAGAGTTGGATTCAAAGCCCACTAAAGTCAATGGAAAAAAAAACGCCTCCTGAATTCAATGGGCTTCAGAATTAATAGATCAGGCCATTAAACAAAGGAAGAGGACTTAAATTTAAAAAAACACATGGAGTCCTTGTGGTACTTTACAGACTAACAAATTTATTTGGGCATAAGCTTTTGTGGGTTGTTTTTACTGATACAGACTAACATGTCTACCACTCTGAAACCATGAACAGCATTAAATTTTAAAATGTTTCTTAGATTTGATTGCCATTTAATGTACATTATATATTTCAGGAAGAAAATATATTACCTAAGCCATTCTGACAAGAAATGCAAACAGAAATTTTAAAAGATTTACTTCTATGTAATGCTATAATTTTCTTTCCAGAAACACCAGTTAAATTCTTGACAGTATAGCCTCCTCTAGATGCATGTCTAATTTCCAATGAACTAACAGGAATTATTCTACACACCTATAGGGGAGTGAGTCTATGTCCCTTAGGTGGGCACATTGTATTTTACTTTCAAAACAGTGACAAATTATTTTCTTATTTTAATTCTATTTTCAGCCCTACACTGGTCACAAGTCAAGATAAAACTGGACAAATGTGAAAACTGCTGCAAAGAATTAGTGTCCTGTGGAACAATAAATTGTATTTTCTATACTATAAAACCGTATTTGAGAGAGCTAGAGTACGACTACCTTTTATCAGAGCCCTTTAAAGGCAGAAAACTCTATTCTGGAAATGAAAAACATATTATATTATAATTTCTAGTTATAATTAATCAATATTTATGTCATCACTCAATGTAAAAATTAATCTTTTAAAATGAGCAATCAATATGGCAGCATAATAGGAATTGAATTTAAATCTGAGAGAAATGTACATGTGATTACATGTGCCGAAAGAAATCTCATGAAGTTCAACAAAGACAAGTGCAGAGTCCTGCACTTAGGACAGATGAATCCCATGCACTTCTACAGACTAGGGACCGAATGGCTAGGCAGCAGTTCTGCAGAAAAGGACCTAGGAGTTACAGTGGATGAGAAGCTGAATATGAGTCAACAGTGTGCCCTTGTTGCCAAGAAAGCTAACGGTATTTTGGGTTGTATAAATAGAGGCATTTCCAGCAGATATAGGGACGTGATCATTCTCCTCTATTCAGCACTGGTGAGGCCTCATCTGGAGTACTGTGTCCAGTTTTGGGTCCCACAGTACAAGAAGGATGTGGAAAAATTGGAAAGAGTCCAGTGGAGGGCAACAAAAATGATTAGGGAGCTGGAGCACATGACTTATGAGGAGAGGCTGAGGGAACTTGGTTTGTTTAGTCTACAGAAGAGAAGAATTAGGGAGGATTTGATAGCTGCTTTCAACTATCTGAAAGAGGGTTCCAAAGAGGATGGCTCTACACTGTTTTCAGTGGTAGCAGACGACAGAACAAGGAGTAATGGTCTTAAATTGCAGGAGGAGGGGATTTAGGTGGGATATTAGGGGGAAAATATTCACCAGGAGGGTGGTGAAGCACTGGAAAGCGTTACATAGGGCGGTAGTGGAATCTCCTTCCTTAAAGGTTTTTAAGGTCAGACTAGACAAAGCTCTGACTGGCATGATTTAATTGGGGCTTGGTCCTGCTTTGAGCAGGGGGTTGGACTAGATGATCACCTGAGATCCCTTCCAACCCTGATATTCTATGATTATTCCAGTTTCATGGAGGATAGATCTATCACTGGCTATTAGCCAAGGTGGTCATGGATACAACGCCATGCTCTGGATGTCCCTAAACCTCTGACTGCCAGAAGCTGGGAGTAGATGACAGGGGATAGATCCCTCAATAATTACCCAGTTCTATTCATTCACTTTGAAGCATCTGGCATTGGCCACTGTTGGAAGACAAGATACCGGGCTAGATGGACCATTGGTCTGACCCAGTATAGCCATTCATACGTTTGTTTAATTTCTCACAAACTAGGTCCTGTTGAAAAAATATGCAATAGCATTTACACACTGGATTTCTGGAATTTTTTGCCAATTCTTAGAAAATATGGACCAGTTCAATGAGAAAGGCTCCTACTGATTTCAAGGACAGTTGGATCAGGCAATGAACGAACATCTCCCTTTTTCAATCCTCTTTTCAAACTTCTGGACACTTAAAGAACCACCACCTCACTGATTTCAGTTCAGATGGATAACTACAAAGGGAGTCTCTTCTGTCCATGAACACGAGACTTAATTGCACAACTCCCATTGGAGTTAACAAAAGTTGCCTGCAACTTTGCAGAGACACGGATGAGGGTTGCAAGAGAGCAGAGCTAAGATAAGCCATGGGCTGATGAGCAGGCGGACTTGTTAAGCATCATTCAGTGATATGTAATATGTAGAAGGGAGCAGATTCTGCAGACTGAATGGCCGGCAAACACTGTGTCCAGGGCTTGTTGTGTTGATCAGCTGAGTGTGGTTCCCAGTAAACGTTATCTTTCACACTCAGCTGCTCAACACAAAAAGCCCTGGGCACTGCATTCTTCACAGCCCTTCAGATTACAGCACCTGCTTCTTTCAGCTGTGTCTGTAGCTGGGTGTCATAATAGCGTCTATTCTCACTTTCTCTATGGTCAGCTCTTCTGTACACTTGTAAAGCAGTACTCCAGGGTGGCAACAGGAGTATCTTGAAATGATAACAATATTTCACGTGCACACTCTTAGCTTGGGCAGGATAGGCCTGACCACCTCTCATGCCACCTGGATGCCTTGCCCCCTCTGCAGCCTCCACTTTCCCCCCTGCTCAGAAGCGCTCAGATCAGGAAGGATACAGAGATCTGCTTATGTTGCTTAGCACTGTGTACTTTTCTCCAAACTATGCAGAAACCTCTCTGTGCCAGAGGGGTCCAATCTTCCTCTCAATCACTTCAGTTAAAAGAATTGGGCCCATGATAAGCTAACTCTGAACACTTGGTTTTCAGACCACCATACTTTTCAACAGCCTGTGCCAAAATACGACACATATTCTAGGATATCTTTAGGACCGTAAGCCACAAGGGCCCTATTTTCACTTACATCAAGGTCACTGTACACCATCTGGGAGGCTATAGGATCCTTAAAGAAGGAGTAAATTACATTTACAGCCACAAGGCCCCTTTATATGAAGAAAGTAACATAAAGTGGCTGTAGGGTGAATGAGAATCATGCCCCTAAATGTTTTCTAACAATCTGACCCAGACAGAATCCTCAAAAGGGAACTTTTTAAACAGGTATTTCAGAGGCGAGCTCAATCGGGTGATCTGAAAGTGCAAGAAATTGTTTCTTTTCAGTTCTTTGGAAGAAAAACTCCAGAATTGGACAAAGTAAGATGGATTGAATTAAGGTTAGAACACTGAAAATAAGTGTAAAAAATAAATCTTTCTACCTTTTGCAAAAAGTGATACTTATGCAATGGCAGCCTTCAACTAGACAGCCACACCTGACAGATTACAAGTGATACAAAACGCAACAGCCAATTTTCTGCATATCTTAGCACAAAATAGCTCACGTAGAATGCATTTCTTTCCAGTTGCATTTCATTTTCCTTTGGCAATTAAGTACTTTTCTACCCACCCTGTCTGTTACATATTTAACAAGAGTTGGCAAGAGCCAACAACAGCAGTTTCAGAGGGGCATAATAGTTTCTTATGCTTTCATCTCTTCTTTCATTCTGGTACTCTGCTTAGCACAGCTTTTTCACTCCAAGATGCAGTAGATTCTCTCTCTTGCACCCTGGATGCTCTCTGTCATTCAGCACCTTTGCCCCTTGGATGCTCCTTCTCTGTCTGCTACTCTTCCCCTTGGATGTTCCCTTGCACTCAGCTCTCATGCTCTATTCTTATCTTCACTGATAAATTCTTTGTAGCCTCTGCTACCTCCTGATTGAAACAACATCACAACAGGGATCCCTCCGCAAGCCACAGCATTACACACAAATATTCTTTTTCTCCCTCAGTGAAAACTACAAAATAGATTCTACTCAGCATCTGAACCCTTGCCATCTGGGCACTAACATGTGGAGCGTAACACCATGGCTAAATGCAAACATTAAAAGATCGGTGGTGTCTTTCAACTCTGAAAGCATTTAATACAGGGGAGAAAAGTGCTGCAGAATTCACTCTGGAAATGAAGACACCCAGTTGTTCCCCAATATATATGATCCTTCAGATTTAACTGCCTGCATTAAATTGACATTGCCCTCCTCTCACCTGTTTTATATCAGTGTAACTCAATTAACTTCAGTATAAATAAGCCTGATTTACATCAGTGTATAGGAGAAGAAAACTGGGTGCAAAGTATTAAACTGACAGACTATAAGACAGGTACTCTGCTGAACACAGCACTACATCTGTAGTTGTGCTGTTGTGTTATTATCACTGAAAAGACTTTCAACAAAAAAAAAAAACAAATTAAAATCATAATATCTTGGACCATTTATTTCTAGAAGAGATTGGGCCTGATTCTCCTGTCATTTACATAGCATTTGTGCCAGGGTGATGTTATTGACTTAGTGGAGTTACTTCTGATTTCCACCATTGCAAGTGAAATTAGAATTAGAATCAGGCGTGATTCACTATCTCTACCATGATTCAGAATCACTGCCATGTTTGGATGAAATTAAGAAAGGAAAATTTTATGTAAAAAAAATCTGTCAAAAGAGCTATTGGACTAATCTCCTATGGAAACCAGTAGAAGACCAATTGCTTAGGACATTAAAACAAGATTGGACGAAACCTGCACAATCATGAATGAATAATACTCTAATGGCAGGAAGACGAACTAGATGATTTAACAGGTCTTTCTCAACTCTAGTTTCTATGATTATTCTTCAAACTAATGCAATGATTAACTAGAATTAAGCTGTAAAACGGTAGCTGTCTCTTACAGCATCCCACTACAGAAGGTTAACAGTCAAAGCTGTGAAAATTCAAATGCTAAAGTTATCAGCAATAGTAATACTAGATCTGAAAATACTATACTGAGCTACCTCAGAATATTTTAAACTTTAAACTTGCTCTAGGTATACCTCCTGTATTACTATTATATTAAATAATTTAATTATTTTATAATAATGCAAGATAGGCCACCTAGGATGCTTTCTATTAATTTTAGCATTACAGGATCAGATTCCCCCCGGGGAGGGAAAAATCAATGTAAGAGAAAACTCTACACTGAAACTGCAGAACTATTAACTATGTAATGCACTAAACGTTCATTGTTAAACAACTGGTCTACTTCCGTCTACCCAATCCAAGTTATAATGAAAAAAAGGAGTACTGTACATCACAAACAAAGCATCTCAGTGCCTCAACAATATAATATTAGACAGATATTTTCCAATGCTGGATAACAGAATACATGAAGGCTTAGTCATTGCCACATTGTTCAACAGACATTATCTGATTATAGATGAACATACAGGTTGTTCAAACTAGAAATTTGTACCTTAATATGTTAGAGTAATTTATGTCTCTAAGAACCAAATATTCAACTGCAGCTGGAAATTTTCTGATCCTCATGTATATGATTATGGGAGCTCAACATACACTTCATATGGGAGAAAAAATATTTTACATATGACAACTTAACACTGGAAATGTTTCTATCACTAATTTTACAGTCTTCCAAACCAACAGAATTGTATACAGCAGGTTCTATCCGAATTCAAAATTATTGTTAATGGTAACAGTATTTAAACATTCTTCCTTAATTCTCAGATGTAGACATGATTAATCATGCAGTCATCAACAAAGCATTTTTAAGAGACTGAGGTCTTCAAACTGCCCCCATTTCAATGAATGCTAGAACTCAAGGCAAATCTGTCACAACTTGTTTTTATAACAGAAAGCTCAAAACTTTTTACCCTGTTCAATAAGGAAAAAACCTACATGTTAAAGGAGTTCACATCTATTCGGGTCAGGAAAAAATATGTACGGCAAGCACAATGTACATTTTGGCTGAAGTGGGAATGTTTTAGAAAAATATAATACATCATCAGCAGTTAAATACAATTATTAATCATAAATTATTACTTGTTTTTTAAATAATTTCTTTAAAAAATATTGTAGGTTAACTATTTTGAACAGGCTTTTTTGCATTAAGGAAATTCAAGCTGAAATTACAAACATGGCTAATAGGATAGCTGAGGGTATTTTTATCTCCCAGCCCAGTTATAAACATTTGATTTCTAATGGGAGTTCTTTAAACTTGGTTTAAATTGCTTAAAATAAACAGACTAAAACTCCTTGAAAAGGGGGCACTGCAATTATGATAAGTAATATGAAAATCTCTCTGAACTAAGATAACTGGAAGAAAGTTAAACATTTACCAACAAAAGTAAATATTAATTTTAATCAAAATAACTAAGTCATTGCTTATACCAAAAACAAGTTCAGGTTTTTTTTATTTAAAAACATTTCATTATGTACTAGTACACACAGATTGTATGCAATTTGATTGCTATTTATATATTGATTGCTATTTATACTATGTAATAGTTCAAAGACAATGAATCTTTCCCAATCTCTGTTTATGTTACTTGGGAAATGCCCTATTTTTATGGCTAGTAAAACAGCTGCAGCTTAGCACATCCTAAAGGTAACATAGGTTGATTTTCCATACCCCTCTCCTTACTAGAAAAGTATGAAAAGGAAGATAAACAACAGCCCATTTTAAATGATTTATGCTGAATGGTTTGCACAGGTTAGGCTGACTAGACAGCAAATATGAAAAATCAGGACATTGGGTGGGGGTTAATAGGTGCCTATGTAAGACAAAGTCCCAACTAATTTGGGACTGTCACTATAAAATCAGGACATCTAGTCTCCCTAGCACAGGTTAATAACTCCTCATTCTCCTCTCAAACTAGATTCCCAGCAGCAGCTCCTGGAGCACTGGGCCTTTTATTTACTGCATAGCCCCTGTTTAAATGAAATTCCCCCAGTGGCACAAATTTGGAGGGGCAAGAGAAAATGTGCCCCACACAGCCCAAAGAGGTTTTTGCACTTGCTTAAAGTTCCATCGGCCACTGAGCTAAGGGGACTATGGCCCAGCCACTTTTAAGCAACAGTCCTCTACTAAACCTAGGGATGCTTCTAAATCAGAACGGCTGCTGCGGAAGTGGTCCAGAGCAGAGCAGAGATTTCTCCCGGCTGGGCCACATTCCTGGGAGTTGCATTGCGATCTGGTTGCAATGCCACTGAAATTTGGCCTGGCTGCCCCTCCCTCCATACAGTGGAGCAGCCAGGCCAAAGGCGCTGCGACCTGGGGCCAGGGA